>BSBK01001426.1:967500-1370962 GCA_027943335.1 Chamaecyparis obtusa | reverse complement strand
TGATAAAGTGACATAATATTTGAGCCAATACTTATGCTCATCATATACTACCAAAGGTTCCTAGGTAGTGGTGTGCTAAGAGAGGAAATCCAAGGTAAACAATAGGAAGAGCCCCAATTTGAAACCTCAAAATCCTAGCAATCCTAACTTGAATGAGAAAATGTGTATTAAAGAAGAAAATAAAAGATTTATCTTTGTTAATCTTTTGTCCAAAAGCTTTTAGATAAATATATAAAGTATTTTTTAAGTTGATATCCTCATTAATTTTAGCAACACTCATCACAAAAGTGTCATGCATAGATTGAAGACAAGAACAAATAGGAAGACCATTACTCCAATTCCATCCCTGCCTAACATGGGACTTGATAAATTTTCCCAAAACTTTTGCCATTAAGAGGAACAAATACATGGAAGGGAGTCACCTTGTTTAAAGCCTCAAGAAGCACTAAATAACTTTGTAGGGTCACTGTTGATGACAAATGAAAAAGAAGAGGAAGTGATACAACTCATCACCCAATTGATCCACTTGATTATGAAACCAAAGGATACAAGCACTTTGTGGAGGAAGCTCTATTTGACTCTATCATGCACTTTGACCATATCCAACTTTATGAACATATCCCTCTCCTTGGAAATTTCCATAAAATGAATTTCTTTTGAAGCTATGATAACACCATCCAAAATTTATCTTCCAACAACAAAACTACCTTGCTTTGTAGATATCAATTTATTTTAAGCCATGGTTTGAGTATTTCCACAATTAGCTTTGTGATTATTTTATAGATTACATTACAAAAAGTTACAAGTCTAAAGTAGTAAAGAGATTTAGCTCCTTCCTTTTTAGGTATGAGAGAAAGCAATGTAGCATTCATAGCCCTAACCAATTGCTTGTTTTTGTAAGACTCATGCACCACTTCCAAAAGATCAAATTTAAGTATTTCTCAAAGCATTTGATAAAATTCTATACAAAATTAATCCAAACACCACCATTTTAACCTTAGATAAAGAAATGGGTCTAAGAAGATCTTCATTCATTTCATTACTAACTATGGCAGGAACACAGTCAAGCACAAGCCCTTCCTCCTCCTTGTTGAGTGTTGAGTCCTCATAAAATAGATTTACAAAAGATCCTATGGCTTCCTATGTAATCTACTTGTAGAAAGATAAAAGAACCCCTTATGAGGATATGAGCTAAGTAATAAAATTCCCCTATCTTCTATATTTCACTATATTATGAAAAAACTTCATGTTCCTATTACCTTCTTAGATCTAATCCACTTGTGACCTTTTCCTCTAGTAGATCTCCTCATAGGGTTCCCAATCTTCAAGCTCTTTCACTTCAACAAACTCCTCTTTGTAAAAAAGCCTCCGATAAACCTTGCTTGCTAATTTGCGAGTGATAGAGATCCCTTTTTGCCAATAAATTATTACCAAAGCACATCATTCTTTGTCTCTTAAACTTATAATTTATGCATTGCGATTGTTTGACAAATGAATACATTACATTGCCAAAAGTAGGCTTCCCCTTCATTTGCAGCTCTAGCATAAGGTCCTATAGGGAAGAGTCACAAAGCCACATAAACTGAAATCTAAATGAAGGGTTATTTGAGACTCAAAAACTAGAAGTAGAAAGATTGATTAGACAATGGTTAGATACTCTCCAATTTAAGATTTTTAAGGTAATAATTGAATTATCACCCATCTAATAGAAAGAAATAAGAAATCTATCAAATCTCTCAACTATCGCCTCCACTCCACATCTTCTGTTATTCCTAGTAAGTAATCCATTAGAGGGTTTAACATCCACTACCTTCAAGAAGTCAATATTGTTCCTCAAAAGAGCCACATAAGAGTAGGGCCTTATATTACCTCCCCTCTTCTCATCCAGACTTGATATTGCATTAAATTCCTCTGCTAAAATCCAAGGAAATAGAGGGGCAAGGGAATTAACATATCTAATATGCAACCAGAGAAAGGTTTTTCCCTCAAAATTATTTGGAGTGTAGACATTAGTGAAAATAATATTCTCACCAATTTCATAACTTGTAGCTACCAACGAGAGAGATGATTTGCTGGAAATCCACCAAATTGGAACAAGCTTATGCGAGTCCCACATGCAAGCCATGCCCCTTCAATTGCCTTGAGCCTTAATGCATTAACAATGACTTCATGCCCAAAATTTTAAGGCCTTGTTCATTATACCATCAACAAAAAACTTAATTTTTTGAATAAAAACTACATCAGGAGAATTAGAAATAATCAAATCTCGAATAGCCTTTTGTCTAGGGATACTATTAAAATCCCTTATATTCTAGGAGAGAAAAATAATTTGTAAGACATGGAAAAGTGAGAGTTAATGGTCTTTATAGATCCAAACTCCACTAATGTCTCGCCAACTAGCTTCACCTTTTCTCAATATTTCTTCCTTCCCACCTTAGGAGGATTCTCCAAAGCACCCTTTTTAAGAGCCTTTTGATCAAATTCCCCAACCAAGTAGGACTCCTTAAATTTTACTACCATCTTATGAATCCTTCATCGTACATAACGTAGAATGAGTTAGGATATGACTATCTTTCATTTCTAAACCTCAAATTGTTCCCAATTCTCCCAAGGTCCCCAAGGGGAGATCTATGTCCATTTGCAACTTGGCCCTTCATCTAGTGATTTAAATAGAATAACATTGTTCTCTTCATTGACTAGTTCTCTTATCTCTACAAGATTTTGACCAATAGGAGGATCAATAATAGCTCCATCAAATTGGTCTAAATCATCCAAAGCATTAAAGTTGTTAAAAACCTCATCATCCTTCCCATCATTAAAAGTACTCTTTTACCTTGTCCCTTATTATGCGTTCTAACAGGGATGAAGCCCTCTTTATCCTCCATCATAAGATCATTCCCTTTATCTTGATGAGGAAGTGAGTCCATTTGCCCAATTTTGGAAGGTCCTACAAATTTAGATTTGTGATACATCCATTGCAAATGCCCATATTCATGATAGATGCAATAATAAAATGAAAAAGTTTCATAATCAAGCTCTTGAATTCATGAGCTTCTTCCCAACTAGATTTCCATAAAATCAGGTAAAGGATTATTCAAATCAATTTCAACACATACACGACCATATGTGATTACCTTTTTCTCCATATTTTCTTGTGAAGGGCCCACTAACATTCCAAGTTGTAGTGTAATTAAATTGAAGATGTCATATCTCCAAAATTTGAAAGGGAATCATGGAAGTCTCACCCATATAGGAGCCTTTCACAAAAATTTCTTTTTTGGATTGAACCAACATGTCATGGTTTGATGAAGAGTCTAACTTGATTATGTAAATATGCCTCCCCTTAAAATGCTTTGTTTCTATCTGACATGCATGAAAAAATCAATAAGAAGTAACCATTGTAGTTAGTAACACTTTTGTTTCCCCCTCTGAACTCCATGTAAATTGAGCATACAATTCCAAGAAGTGAAAAGACATCTGAATCCCCATAAACTTGCATACCAAATTGTGGTAAGACAATAATTGGTATCATGCTCTTCAAATTTGGGCTAAATCACAAGGACATGCCTATTATAACTCTTTAAAAGACATCCATTTATCTTCATAAGATTAAAACCCTCGATTTGAAATGATTTTTCTCCCAAGCCAGTGTTGGTCACATTGAAAAATATGATTTTCATGCATGATTGGGGATGAACTACTTTCGATCACAACATGTTTAAAATGCAAGCTTATCCATCCAGAAGGAACTCCTTGTATAACCATGCAAAGGCTAAGCTAAGAAACAACACCCACTCAAAGACAAGGGTTTTGATCAAAACAAAACTCCAAAACATGGAACTAGCAAAAAGCCAAGAGACAAAACTAGAATAAAAGCATGACAACCAACCCACCAAACACTAGACAGACACAAGAGAACACCATAGACCAAAATTACATTTGCAACCTGCACCAGAAAACTCTCAAACACCCTATAGAATGCACAGGAAAAACCCCACCATGTGACAACTGTCCTCTAAACACACCCAACACACAACCAATATGCAAAAAAACTCACATTAGACAAATGACCACGACTAGGGACAAGCTCTAGTATGTGAACATGCATAATCTTGGACGTCACTCCTCCATCGTAGTTTCCCCCAATTTTTTGAATAGATGATTAAAGACTACCCTTAAGTAGAATTTTTAGAATGATAATTAAATTTCTTGCTATGTATACATTAGTTTTGTTGGAACACTATATTAAAATATTCATATAGAACATTTATTTATTTACAAATTAAATTCAACTCTACTTTTTTTCTTTTTTTTTTTGATCGGTAAAAGGCCTAAGCCAAATAATTTTATTAATAAAGTAAAATTAAGTACAAAATTCCATTCTGTGCGGGCACTGGTAGGAAAGAATGGAGAAGAAAACCTCTAGTCTAGTCCGGGACCAAGGTCCAAAAATTATATTACAAACAATAGTATGAGGGCATCCCCTCATTTACATCGATTACTAAATGTAATCCTTATATACAATTTTGATTCCCTTTTGCTAGGACCTTGCCTAGTGTCTATTTGCATTGATACATCTATGTATTGATGATGTGGAGTTCTAGCGTACTTTTTCCCTAGACGTCAGCTCTCTTGTATCCACAAACACTATTTGCTACAACTAACAATCTAATCTACATGATTAAATTTTTTTTACATATATAATCACTACTCCTAATGTGATTATAATCCTTCCTTTGAAGAGCAATATAGAGATGAAATCTTAGCTAGATAAAAGAGGAAATTTATACCTTAACCTGTAATTAATTTCCATGTAAATAATTGGTGTTGTAGCCCTATTTCTTGAATGCGATCTAAAAGATGCTATCCACAAAAATTGCTAAATATATCCCCTTATAACTAAGAGATATGCTATTTAGCTTATCAAATAAATGCTTTATCCATAGAACTTAAAAAAACAAAATAGTGCTTTCTACTTTATATTAAGCATGTGTCAGCCACACTCCAATCTTTGGATAGGAAATAAACATATAATGAACAGATTCTCTAGAGATTTTACTATATCTATCTATCTAAATGAGAACATCTTTATTGGAGTCCATTAATTTAGATTAAGTTGAGCTTATCATTTATATACGAAGATTTAGAGTATGCAAACGAGGTTTAGTGCTGGGATCCTAATCCTTACTATTGTTATTATACCATTAATTGAAGAGGATTATGAACCCGAACACTTTTCATAATCCGTTCTTACCTATATTTCCCAGAATACGATGAAATAAGATTAAAACATAAGTAACATACATTTGCTATTTCATTTGTTAGTTAAATTAGTCCCTCAATAGCTGAGGAAAACTTAGAATTCCAGATGACAGATAAGGCCTACATGATCAATTTCATGCATTCTACATTTTGAGTATGGACATTATACTCAGATCTTGAGCTAAGCATATTGATGAGATTAATGAGAAAGGTATTACTGACACAATAGATTTTTCTATTTAGATAAAAACTCCATTGAAATGGCTATTAAGATTATTAAAAATAGCAGATCTAATTATGACAAACTTATACTTTCTTAATCCGCACCTTTGTTGACATTAAGATCTTGCTTTCTTTACTTACTGCAAAGCCTTAGACTCCTATACTTCTAGGCTCTGGAGGTCAATATAATCTGCGATCTTGGATGGTATCAATAAGGGGATAATATATTATTCTCTCTATTCCCTGACTTAATTATCAGGTCTGGGAACATCACGAGGTCAAAATACATGATCCTTACCTTCTTCCATTCATTCATTAAGTAAATTAAGATAGAAACCATACTACATTTTCCATCTATACTATGTAAAGAATAGTAGCCTAATGAAGTCCTATTTTTTAAAGATTTACAAGAATAGCCATATTGATCTGAATCATATAATTTGCTAAAAAAAACAACTAACTTATCTCGGATTACATTACAATTTTATAAAATATATAAAAAGCTTCGACAGTTTAATGTATAAGAGAAAGTACCTGGGTCAGAAGGGCATGGCAAAAAGCCCTCTACCACAAGCTTGAAAAGGGAGTCAAGATTGAACCCATTGTTAATATACACACCTTTTCAAGCATACAGAGATAAATCTTCATAAAATTATATCTCTTTACTATTAATCCATGAGTTTTTGCCATAAGTTTGTATACGTAGTCATAAGAAACTAATACATATATGCTATATTGACATAAACTATGAGTATGACTAAGTCTGAAGTCTTTGTAAAATTAGCATATAATGTTTAGCTAGTAGTATAAACTATACTTATTGCTATTACTCAGTTATCTCCATCTTTCTACATTGCGCCATAGCTCCATATATTCCCCTTTTTGACCATCACGATAATGCATTCCACCTCACCTGCATCCTTCTTAGATCACTAAGTGCGCCTTGTAACCTCTGGGGCCATGATATGTAGGTTGGTTGGCTCAACTTGGTCTATTTCTTCTAGTATATCAAATCCCTCACTCCGCCAATAGTTTAGGAGCCACTTCATGTCCATCTCCTCGGAAAGGGCCTCATTGTAGAGAAAATCCAAATTTCTCAACATCTTTGGCCAATGGTTATCAAACCTGCTTTCATCTTTAAATGTAAGCATGGGTATACGTTGAGACTGCAGGATTTTCTCAAGCTTGGATAGCTCTGTATTCATCATGACCTTAGGGTATGGGATAGTAAGCTGATTATCAACACAATTTACCATTTTTTCCAGCCCGCCAAGGTGTTCTTCATTGAAGATTTCCCTTGCTACTTGAATTATATCATTTTTGGTTTTTCCTACGAAGGTTGAGATTGCTATAAATTGTCCAATGATCTCCCCATTAGTTTGATAGGTATATTCATTATTGAAATACTAATCACCCATAGCTTTCTCTATTGCTCTTCTAGTCGAGTCTGGCAAGGGGTTTAAGATCTGGTTCCATCGTTCAGGGAGGATATGCCCTCTAAAGGCCATAGCTCTGTTTCCTTTGGTATAAAAGGTGAGCAATCTTGACTCCATGGTTAAGATAGAATCGAGAGATTGTTGAGGCTTGTGCCTATGTGAAGAGTTGCAGGATAAAGGCTTGGGTTTGTCGCGATTTACTTATAAATCTAGGGAAGATACTAGAAGTGAAATCATGATACTAGAAGTGAAATCCAATTGTGTGTCATCAAATATTGGGGTTGAGCAGGGTTAGAGTCTAATGATGACTGTTATTACTGAGCTCATCTAATGAGGCAACTCGACCATCTTGTTTGATCATTATTTGCTGAGGTTCAAAATTTATCTCTAGCATATAGTAATGATGATTATTGGTGAGGTGCCTCGCCACTATCTCGATACCCCACACGTTCTATCAGGATGACTCTTAAAAGATATATATATATATCTGATGTTAATAATTTAAGATATCATTATGCACAGAAGATCAATTCATTTTAATCATTTAAATCATCTCACTGTTACCAAATTAATCTATTATGGATGGAATGGGCTAAAATGCTAATAATCATAGATTAATACTAGTACTGGGCATTGTGATTGTCTATCTGAAAGTGAGGGCCTATACAAGTCTGAAGGAAATCCTACTGAGTTCTAGACCGATCTCCAAGGGTCGATGATAATGAAGAATGGGTATACTAAGGGTAAAACTCGACATGCTAGGTTAGCCTAAGGAGTAATTTCGAAAGAGACACTTAAGACTAGAACAACTATCACCAGGGGGTAACCCTATACCACTCTAGCCTACCTCTATAAGAGCTATGCCACTAGGGATTAATACATAAGAGAGATTATTAGGCCTGTGACATCTTAAGGCTAATAATATAATGTGAAATTTTAAAAGCGTACTAAGAGGGGATGGATTATATTTAGTTAAAATTACATAGTGCATTTTTGCTCTTGCTTAAGTTAAAAATCCAGGGTTGTTTATATTGTTATTTTTTAGTTATTTAATAGATTCAAAAATCTATTAGTGGCTGTATATCTTAAGGATTAGTCTGTCCATGATTGTTTCCGCATATATCTAAAAATCCTTATATCAAAGTCTGCATTAGTATACCCAATAACAAATTGTAATTTCGACTACATTACTGATTATATGGTCCATGACCTTTAAAGTGTATGTAACTATAAATTGTTCTTCATCCTTGAGACTTTACTGTATCTTACTATAGGGAATCTATAAGAAATCTACTAGTTTTAGAGGGTTTACACAAAAATCCCGTCAGCACCCTGATTAGCCAACTTATCTGCTTTTGTATTCCCTTCCCTATAAATATGTTTTATTTTGTATTGGGGAACGGTGTCAAGGATGTTTAAGACATCATTTATTTTTGAATTGATGATCCAGTTTGGAGTCTTTCTGGTTTTAATAGCATTGATTATGATTAGAGAATCTCCTTCAATTTCAACCTTGGAAATGCCTAGTTGTTGGCATAATTTAAGACCTTCTAGTACTGCTTTGCATTCCGCCATGTTATTAGTTGTGGGTTTGATAGGCCTAGCATATTTGGATATGATTTCCCCATTCCATTTATGAATTATTCCTCCTATACCTGCTATACCGGGGTTGCCTCGAGAGGCCCCGTCAAAATTTAGTTTATACACCCTTCTTTGGGTAATGACTATTTGCATATGCTTCTATCTATTTTTGACTTGCTACCGCCTCTTCCATATAATGGCGGGATTTCTAAACGAAGCCATAGGTTTCTAATCTTATTGTCCCATTGTTTAAATGAATTTTCCAAACTCATCTTATCTCTGAGTTTATTATTTATTACTTCAATGATTGAAGTTTCAATTTTGTTGATAATCAATGAGCAACTAAGCTTTTGGTTAGTAAAGATTCTTCTATTTCGTTCTTTCCAGATTTCCCAAACTAAAATAGATGGGGAGATGACCCATATGTCCTTGTACAAACTATCCTTATTTAGAGTGGGCCATGCTTTAAGACAATCAACAAGATTGAAGGGCATGGCTGCATGCCAATCTAGACATTTACATAACCATTGCCAACATTTATGGGAGAAAGTGTAGTTTAAAAGTAAGTGGTTGACATCTTCTTCTTGGGATTCGCATAAAGGGCATCTTGTGGGGCCCTCATAACCTAATCTCCTTAGTCTATCTGCAGTAAGGATTTTCTTTTGTAATGCTATCCATAGAAACATCCCTGCTTTAGGAAGGCATGCCTTATTCCAGCATAAGTTCAAAGGAATATCTAAGGAATCCAGATTATGATCCTGCACAATTGTTTTATAACTGTCCTTCACGTTATATGATCCATTATTTGAGCCTGCCCAAATAAGATTATCCTCCCTATTTTTGATCGTTAACGCTCTATCTTTTAAGGTGTCAATGAGTTTTAGTTTTTCCTCATTTTCTATTGGTAAGTCATATACTAATTTCCATACTTGATCCTCTTCGAGGGAGATATAATCCTTTAAGAACAGACCTCTAATATTTTTACATGAATCTATGAAGCCTTGAGAGAAACCTAACTTTGTGAGGGGGGTATTACCGCTCCAAGAATCTTCCCAAAAGAGAGCCTTGTCCCCTTTTCCAATATCCCATGTAAGTAGATTATTAATAACTCCTTGAGACTCTTTAATAAAATTCCAGATACGGGAACCTTTTACATGAGTTTAGGATCTGAAGATATTAATAGGTTCCGCATTTGGTATATATTTGTGAAAAAGGATTGTGGCCCATTTGCTACTAGATTCCTTATATAGCCTCCATATGAGTTTGGCACCTAGTGCTTTGTTCTGCCATTGAAGATTTTTAATACCTAATCCACCCAGGGAAGTTGGTTTACACAAATTATCCCATTTAATCAGGGCTAGCTTTTTATCCTCTGATGGACCTTGCCAGTAGAAATCTCTAAAAAGCTTATTTAGACTATTTTTGATATTGACTGGTAGAGGTAGTATCAACATCTGATAGGTGGGGATGGCTGTCAATACCGATTTTATCATTGTGGCCCTTCCCAAAATTCAACTCTACTTTAATCTAAATTAATTTATATTTATATTATCCTAAATTACTCATATAAAATATTTTATTTCTTTACAAATTAAATTCTAATTCTAATTTAATCTAAATTAATTTATATTTACATTAACCTAAATTCTTTCATATAAAATATTTTATTTCTTTACAAATTAAAATATTTTCAAACATCAAGGGTAAGGTTTCATAAGGGGCTTGATTCCATGACAAAAAAAATGTTACAAGATGTAGAGATCTAAAATGACTAATACATTTTCATTATATCATCACTTTTTCATTAATTCTTTTACATGTAATATCCTTAATTTAATTTAATTTTTAAAGATACATTTCAAGCCTCAAAGTACTTCTAAAATGTCATATAGTCATTAAAATACGAGCACAACTCATAGCTTATTAATATAAGGGTCTAATATCATATAAGCAATAATAAAAATAATATTTAATAACCTCAAAATAATTATCCCAAACTGTTAAAATCTAGGTTGATATTAGATGGATCTAGTTCACTCCACATGACCTTTTAATTAAATTAGTTTTATCCCATTTTGCATATGAAAGTCAAATAATTTATGATTTTAATATAATATTTATTTCCTCTATGTATTTACACCTCATTTTTATCTTTCCACCTCATTAATCCACGTGCTTTATAGATCCCACCCTCCACAATTAAATAATTATTCAAAAAAATCTATTAAATTGGCTAACATTTTTAAAATTAAATAAATTTAAATAATTTATTTAATTTCCTAACTTATATAAATAAAATTAATATTTATTCATTTTCCTTATGCATTTACACCTAAGCTTATCCTTCCACCACACACTATAGGTCCTACTTTCTCTCAACATTTATTAATCGTTGATTTTGCCACTTAATCCCTACCATTGATCAAATGTATGTGAGATATATAAATAAGACTTTTACCCCCTTATTTTGTATCTAGCACTTTTAAACATCTACACTATAGTCAAAGTGAACATTTATCAAACATTGTCAATCAAGAGCTAGCATCTATACTTCATTGTGCAATCATGGTTATGCTACTTTGAAAAGCAACCCACATACTAAAGCATTCAAGCAAATCCAAAGTAACAATGAGATTTCCCAAGGTCTTTGTATTAGTATTATTGTTTATCATTTGATTTATGTATAGATCTTATATTTTATTTTGTGGTTGTATGGATTATAAGTTTAGATCTTACATTGCATTGTTTATATTATTATTTTGATTGACATTTTCTCAACATTCACACAAGATTATTTAAATTTTTTAAATTTTGATATATCTTAAAAGTTTTTTCCCATTAGCTATAGATTGGTGAGACTATCAACTTTCTTAAACTGAATTCTATAATTAAGTTTTTCAGACCACTAACTTAAAAATATTGGTATGACCATCAACTTTAAATATGCTTATAAAAAACTAAGTAGTGAAATTTTTTGAGGAGCCTTCAATCAAACCTTACCCTAACCATGTAAAAAATTCAAGCGAGAAAAGAAGGGAAAAATAATTTGAATTTTATGAATGCCCTGCTAAAAAGAAGAATACGGAAGAAATATAAACAAGTGGGGAACGAAGAGCGCCATCATAGAATGATCGTAGGGGATGTCTTAGGCTTTTAAAGGAGAGTAAATGATCACAGGATGGGAGCACATGGCGCTTGGACAAAAGTGAAGTCCAGCATCTTTGACGTTGAATTCGCCTTTTTCTTCTTCACAGTTACAATGGCATTGCTGCGGAAGCCTTTTTACACGCAACTCCAACAACTCGATGCCCTCGGCTGACGGCCCTACGCCAAGACAAACCCTGGTAACTTCCGCTCTGCTCTTGTTAACTTCAATTCCCAACAAAACAAGCGCCATGCCTTGTAGTCTTAGGATGTAGAGTAAAGATCACTAGTTTTCTAGGGTTTATACAAGTAGTTTGTTAGAGTGACAACGATTGGGCTTTCGCGAAAGCGCACACCTATTTCTTTTTGTTATTATTGAACTCGATTCATCAAGAAAATAAATGGAGTAGAGCAGGGGCGTTCCAGTCATTATGTTTTCATAATCAGGAAATGTGGGTTTGGATGCCTGTTATTAAAAATAAATATTAAGCGCTATTTATTGCCCCCCCCCACACCAGAATGTCTAATTTGCCCTTATTTTTTCATAATCTCTTGGTTAACAATCTGTTTCAATTAAAAGCATCTATACATGCATGCAGATTTCTTCGGTTGTTTTTGCCGGGATCAGTTCGACCATATATATATAAAATAAGAGAATGGGCTCTTTCAGCTCTCCCTCTTTCTGTATATGCCAGCAACTCAGGCTTTACTGTTGTTTGGGCGCCCAAAAAATAGCACTTAATATGAAGAAACTAACAATTGAAATAATTCAGCAACCTTAGGGGCAACCAAGGAGAGGCTCTATTACTTTTGGACTAAATATTTAATTGTATACACACACCAATAGAGAAGTGTCTTACTTTTACATTAAATCATATATATATATATATATATATATATATATGTGGGGTGAATCTAAACATACATGAAGATCACTAAGACTGAAGAGAGAAACTGCAAACCATAAACATTTAGCACATCCTTCTACAAAAACCCTCTAAATGCTAGTTGTGCGAAGTATGGTTTCCTTCACAACCCTAAGAGGAGAACCACAACAACATCCAAAACCATTCAACCTCGAGAGATCAAACATAACATAATATCAAGTATCTATATGGATGTAAGCCTCTCAAAGAAGATCAAACTACTCCATTTCCCATTTCAGGAAATCAGCCCACTATCATCTCCTATGATCATCATAAAAGAAAATACACATATATATATATGCTCCACGAGAACGGGACAGGAATTTGCTGTCCCCAAAGGTGTCCCATTTTTGCCAAATCGGGTACTGTCCCCAAAACAGCCACTTTGAGAACAGCAGGGTATGGGGAGACGCTAGAAGTCCCCGAGACGGCTAGGGGACAGCTAGAAGTCTCCTACCCGTCCCGGGGACTTCTGGCCGTCCCCTATGGCTCAGTCTATTTTTGGACTGCCAGTGTTAAAAAACAAGACATTTTTAAATTTGAAAAAAAGGTTGGCTGGTCCACAAGGACACCTAGACCTCATTTAACAGTACCAAAACCTAATCTAAGCATAAAATAACTAAAAAGAAGAAAAATAATTCCACATTTACAAAGGAGAAGAGCAGCAAGAGAAGGAGCAGCTGAACAATAGTTGTAAGAGGAGCTTATCACATCAAAGCTACTTGATTTAGACTCTTAGACCTACCATCTACTGATTATGGACATTTATATATTATTGCGAACTTCTATGTTTACTGTTTAGTAGTTTAGTTATAGTATTGACATTTTAATATTATTATGGACAGCTGATTATGGAGTTGGAGTTCTATGTTATTGTTTACTGTTTAGTTTTTTAGTTATAGACTTAAAATAGTATGTCTATTGTTTACATTTCAATATTTCATGTAATTTCATGCATGAAACTTGGAGCCTTTGGGCATTTTTGCTATATGTATGCCATATTTTTACAATGAAAGTATTTGAATTTTGTTAATTTGCTATGTATTGAGTTTCTAAAATGTCTATGGTGAATGGTTTATCAATGCTATGATATGCATATTTGAAATCACTTTCTCTATGTAAAAATTCCCCTATTTTTGTAATAGCAGTCCCCTAAAAATTGGACCTGACCGTACCTGTACCGGAAACACCTCCCCATCCCCTAAAATGTCCCCGTCCCTGAAACTCCGTGGAGCATATATATATGTGTATAAACTGATCTATAACTTTATATATATGTATACATACATACACACATATATTTCTTTACAATACTAAATGTAAAAATAACATACCTTCTTATTGGTTGCATCTAAGGCTGTTGAATCTCAATTGTTGATTTCTTCATAGAGACATTCTAATAATTTTTATTACAAATTCAAAATAAAAAATCCTGATGCATATATACATATACATATACATCTCTTAATTATCATATTTTTTTAACAATCTTAAATTTCAAGAGCCTGAAAACTCATCTTCAATTAAGTGAAATTAAAGTACACATCACTTTAACCACTCAATTAAGCACCCAAACTCCTTTATCTCATAAGCAATTTGTGTACAATGAGGGGATAAAGAGGCATTGGGTTGTAACATCGAAGCACCTAACATAGATGCTTTTATTGCACAAATTTACCGAGTCTCGATTAAAAATGAGGGTGTGATGCAGCTAGTTAGAATTACATTGTTACTGCGTGTGGCTCAAATAAAGCAGGTGAAAATGTCAATGCTCTTGATGAAAAGGAAAAGCAAACAAATTTTATCCAAAAATTCTATTTCGCTAATGTGGGCTATAAGAATCTATACTCCGAACTATATTGGGTTGCTCAGTCTAGATTTTATTTAACACAATCATTTTGAAATGACTTGTAAAGGTATGAAAGGTATTGAATACCATGGTTATAAAAAACCTTGGAGTGTATAGAGGTAGTCTAGTATAAGGAGGTTGTAAAAGGTGAGAGCTTTGGTCGTGGACAATGCTTAATTGGTTCATCTGGTGTATGTGTTATGTCTCACTTGGCTTATTCGTGAGTATGATCAAGTTCATTGTACTGATCGGCCATGTTTGGGCAAGATGATGACTATGTCTTTAAAATGAATTCACAGATATCATACCATGCATTAATTGTTAAAGACTATAATAGTGATCTTAGCTGAGGAAATGCTGAAGAAAAAGGTGTGGGATGCTCTGTTTTGTGCTAGAAGGGACAGACTTAGAAAGGGGTCGAAGGATGTAAAAAGCTTTAAGGGAAGCAAACTTTATGATATAGGTAAAATCTTAGAGAAAAAAAGGTTTATAATATAAACTTATTATCTCACATGCAAAAGACAAACAGGGCTAAAAATGGTCCGGTCATTACTTTTTTTCAAGTGGCTCAGGATGTTCCTGTATATAGAACAAACATATAAGAGAAGGAAAACATATGAGCCTTTGTACCGTACAATACGTGAAAACTGCAAGGATTCATGAAACTCTACAATTAATGGAACTTGACACAACAAACCTCAATTGATCACAAACCTCTTTGTTTTAGTCTTTCAGAGAATAACTATTGTAAATATTTCATTTCGATGAAATGTTAGACTCCTCCATTTTCATCAATATACATGTAACATTTTGGTGGTTGATTAGGTATGATTTAATTATTCTCTGTCCCTATGTAGCATACAGCTGTTCAGGAGATAAATGCACAGCAGTTAGTTTCTATATTATTTTCTTACTTCAACCGTCTATTTTGGCCATACAGAGAGCCTCAACACATTGCTATTTAGCATGAAGAGAAACATTATAAGTTGAGTAGGTCTGATCTATTAACTTCTGGGTAACAGTGAGCTTTTCCAGAGCTTTGTGCAAAGGCTGAATTGGTGGCTTCTTTGCACACATGCATATATGTGTATGTAGGTGATAGTCTACTGCCAATATTATATTGGATTTCAATGACCATTCACTGAGTATCATGATAACATATTTGCATAAGATGATCATGGTGTCTACTCAAAAGAGTGTCCTTGGATTTGGTGGCTCACCTGACTGTTCTTTTTCACCTCTGTTCATCTATAAGATTAACCTCTTTACAAATATTGATACCATTTTTGAATTATTTTTCCTCAAATATGGACCTTAGTTTAGGCTCTGCACATCTATGAATTTTTTCTCTACAAATATAAACCTGGGTTTTGGATCATGTCTTTTTGTCATATACGATGGAGCTGTTGCTGAAACAGGACTCTTCTTCTCAGTTTTGGCATGTGTACTGCTTGACTTATAAGTCTTTCATTATAATTTATTCTATGAAGAAAAAAATATGGAGAGTCTTGTGATATTACATTAAATGTATAACAAACTGATCCTCTCTTTTAAACGTGGTTTGCCTTTGTCAATTTGTTTGTGACTTCAGTGCTTTGTATGTGGGATAAAAGTATTTGGAAGTTATGTCATTTGTGTTCACACTTCGATTTTTGGCTTTCCTTTATATTGCATTGCATTTGTTATTGGTGGATAAAATGTTTAGATGGTCTACTCAAATTTCAGGAAGGGTATTTTTTTCCTTTTCTGGATGAGATTTGTTTGAAGCTCAACCTAACATTTTCAGAATCTCTCTCTCTCTCTCTCTCTCTCTCTAACACACGAACATATATATAGAAAAGCAACTTAAGTGTTTTCAATTTCAGAATCCTCTATTTAAATGGACTTTGAATTCCAAAACATTGTATAATGTGCCTGAATTTCTGTGGATCCCTTTTACCATGATATGGATTATTTTGATACAAACTAACATTCTGCTTCAACATTTGAAGTTAGTTATTAGTGAGGTGGGGCATCCATATGTGTTGGAGCTAGCAATCCAGTCAAGAGGTGAGTCTGAGTGTATTCTGATTTACTATGCAGTTTCTTATGTATTCCCTTATTTGACATTTTAGTGCAGACTGTCAACAATAATAGGAATGGTTGATAATGGTTGTCAAATGACTGTGATTAATGAGTTTAATTAGATGTCATATGCCCTTGTTTATTTAAATATGGCCCATGATCTAGAAAGCAATTGGTAGCCACTGAAGATTAAAAATTTGAGATTCATATTTGTGCAGCATGCTAGTTGTCAAAACCTTGCATTTTCTAAGAAGAATTGCATTCCGATTTTGAAGAGGAACATCTTTCTTTCAAAGGAGGTGATTCAGTCTTCATCTTTTATTTTCTCCTTTATAGAAGTGTCATTTTGGAAGGTTTCCTTGGGATAGATAGATACCTTTAACAATACTATTTTAAAGGTACTGTTATGAAATCTATCTTCTTATTTTTGCTTAGCTTGTACAGTAGCCTTTATGATTGCAATGGCAGCCTAAACATGGTTTATTTTCATTTCCAGGTGTAAATGTCTTGTCTTCTTGACCGTCCAACAAGGTGCATGGTTGAAAAGAAATCTTGTCTCCTCAATTAGATCTGCCTGCAATTGTTTTTGTTTTGGGAGAGTGATTGAACTGCATTTGTGGTGCAGAGGGTCCAAATGTTTCAAGTCATCTGATCCCATGTCCTCAATCAGTTTTCATATAGATGATGGGTCTGGTGATTGAACTGCAAAAGACTTTGTTGGGAACAATCTAATGATCATATTGAGCAAATGGACACTGATTCAGTTCCTAAAGTTATTGGAAGTAGCAGTACCGCATCTGCACTTGAGCCATTAGATTCTATTCATGGCGCTTGTAAAATAAATGAAGGATCTACATCATGTGCAAGTAATAGCATGAGAGGAGAATGTGTACAAGATAATATCCATTTAGATGCACTAATTCCAGGGGTGGAGGATGATAATACTAATGATTTTCACATCACAGATTGTAACGTCTCTGGGGGATGTAAGAATTCAAAAGATAATGGTCTTCCTTCTAACTCTACAAGTGCAAATACAACAGAGGATGAAATGAATGATGTAAGTTATCTTTTTAATATTTTTTTTAATTTTAAATTTGTTCATGTTACATATAGGCTGATATTAATGATGATACAAATCTAGTCTGAATAAAACAGTTATTTGGATCAGGTTTGCTTTGCGGGTTTGAATGCATAGGTATTTTTATGAATACAATTAAATATTTGACAGCCCCTGGGCTGTGGTGAGGGTTCAGCCCCCTTATTAGGCTGTTGAACTTAATAAAAAACAAATAGGTGCCTAAATATTATAAATATTTCCCCAGTTCAAATTTTAAAAAACTAATTAAATACTACTGTTTTTTGTTTGTGGGGTCTGATTACGTCACAAGCATGAACATTCACAATCTTGCCCTAATATCTACCAATAAACTCATCACAACGTTGTAAATGCTTAAAAAAGTGTATGATTATTGCACTTACACTTTATGGTAACAGAAAACTTGTTTAGTGTAATGGATTTAAAATTATAAAGACACTTAGACTAAGTTCTTCCTATTTGAATACCTCATTGTGCTTGCACCTTCCTTAGTGTTTTCGGAAGATATATTCAAATTTCAAAATATTATGGCTTATCAATTCTTAATAGATTGATAAATTACATTTTTGTTTTTTGATCGGTGAATTGGCGTAAGGGAGCAATACCCCATAATATAAACACAAAAAATACTATGTTACGAAATGACAACTCCATTAGAGGGCCAATTTATGCTATATTGGAAATTTACATATTTATTAACCTTCCTATTACTATAATATAATTAAACTTCCCTCTTACTCATTTAAAACTTCCACTCCAACCTTGGTATCATCAATCTTGGTTTAAGAACTATTGGACTCCAAAGCGGAAGACTAGTCCATGCTATCCATGTTTGAAGTCCCAACAACCACCTTCAAGAACTCTAGGCCATATCTTGCACTATGTTTCACTTCTCATTCTTTTCATCCACTGCAAGAGTTAGAGACAACACCCATGGGTTGTTATAATGAGAATAAACCAAGGGACACATTCCTTGGTCTTGAGGGAAACCGAGCCTCAAAACCACCTTCTTACCCACCACTGCTTTCAAACCAACCCACCATTTCAGTTTTATCGGAGTCTTAGCCAACCTCCTTTTACTACCTCTTGATTCTCCCAGATCACGCATAAGGTCAATGAATATTGAAGCTATGTATATGATTACTCTGTTATTTGTCATGTTCCCAACATGAGGGATATACAGATAATTATCATTCATCAGAAAATCGTCTTACTTGTAAGACTTCACAATTTTTTGGAAACTAATATGCTAAGACAAATAAGATAAGATACGATAAATCTGTTAATGTCTGACAAAAGACCACAAAGCGGGTCCACGAGATTGCCGGGAGCAATGCAAGAGACCAACCAAAGTAGGAATACCAAATGGTGTCCGAGAAAGAGAAGCGTAAACCAACAAACAATAACAAAGACAGAAAGAGAGAGAGAACGAGAGAGGGGGGGAAGGGGGATTCCAATAGGGAGAACCCAAACCCCGAACCCCCGCTACATAAGTTGTATCATCGAAAAGAACCTCCGAATAAAAGGATAACTCGAAGAGAACTTCCTACGCTTCCTAGGAGGAGAAGAGGAAGGAGAGGACTCCTGAAGAATAGACCTCATATGGGGCTTCGTTGGCCAAAAATAGCTGGAAGGGGGGTCTAGCTGATGCTTAGAACCACACCCAGAGTGAGTCTCCACAAAGGAGGTGATATGCTGAAAGGACTATGTGGTGGCATGATGCTGGTGATGATGTTGATGCTAATGATGCAATGAGTGGTCCCGAATTCTAGTAGCCTCTTGAATGTAAAGAGCAAGACACCTTTGCTTTATGAATCTGAAAAATGTGGAGAGGGACTAAACATCCCTGAAAAGGTAGTAGAATCTAGCTCTAATCTCATAATATATAGGACACCGGAAAATGAAATGCTCCTCAGGTTCGACCTCGTCCATGCTACATATCTGGCAATTCTTGTGCTCCCTCAATAGATGGTGGTCAGTCTCAATGCGAAGATGATGGGAGCCCACTCTAAAGGAATCAAGAGGGATCCGAAGGACATGTGCCCAATGGTGAGATAAGTAAGAGGGATGAACAGTGAGCCCGTCCTCCGACTCTAAGAAGTGCTCAGCATAGAGCACCATCTTTGGGGAAGATCCCCATGTGGGTTAACCAAATAGTGTGAATGAACCGCTTGTAAATGTTGGTCCTGATACACCTGTTCAACTCTTGTCTAGATGGGAGAAGATAATGAAGGGCGTCAAGAGAGTATTGAAAAGGAGGGAAACAATCCATATCAATCCCAATGGAACCCAGGAGGGCCGAGGCCCCCACAAACCAACAACGGGCATTGACCCAAAGGAGCAGATGCTGCAATGAGCTTAGAAGAACAATAAGCGAGGTAAGGGTATTTGTGACGCCCCTTACTAGAGTCAGCTAAACCATGCAGGCAATGCAATAACCAAACAAGGTCAAATATGGCGCCAAGCCTGAAGGGGTAAACCCTGAACTCAGTGAGGATAATATAATGAGGAATGGATTGCCCGCATCTAATAATCTGCTGGAGAAGAACTTGAACCCATTCTGCTAAAGCCCAATTAGAATCTAAAAGAGAACCCCAGACCACAGAGCCATAAAGAACAATAGGTCTAATCAAAGTGTCCATAAGTGTCAGCTTGGACGAGGTGTCCTGGAAGTGATGTCGGAAGCATTGTCTCTCAAGAACGGCCAAAGAACCATAATCCTTGTTGATACATGATAGGAGGGCCACTCTCAGATTGAAACGGGGGCTAGACAAGGATATCCCCACTTCTACCCCCCTAAAGAAAAAATGAAGGTGTGAGGTCTTGAGACAATTGAAGACCATCACCTTCATCTTCTCCAAATTAACTGTCAACTGACGAAGTTTTCAAAAAGCGACGAGGCCATCAAGCTGTCTCTACAACCTCTCTGGAGAAGGGGCTAGTAAAGCCACATTATTGGCAAAAAGCAAAATAGAGATAAGAACTTGGTTAAGTAGGCAGCCATTCTTAGCTTGAGAGTGCTCACGCAGAAACCCCTCCAACTCGTCAATGTAGATACTTAATAAAGTGGAAGACATGGGGCAGCCCTTTTTAACACCGATGGTGCTCCTCATGAAGTCGGAAAGATCCCCAGGAGTCCTCAAACGCCCCAGAAGGACCTCAAAGTCTCATGATGGTGATAATAAGACTCTTAGAAATCCCAATGTCACGAAGTCTCTGAAACAGAGCCATCCTTGGGATGGAATCAAGCACTTTGCGGAAATCCACAAAGCAACAATAGACCTTTGAGGAACAGTGCCTAGCCTCCTCAATAATAACCCGAAGAGGTGGTCAGTGGTCTGATAAATTGTCCTGAAACCAGCCAGCCCTCTAGCGCAGAAGCAACGTTGGTCTAAGTCACTAGAAAGAATGTAGTGAAGAATTGTGGCATAGAGTTTGGAGGTGTGGCCCACCATTATACTTCTGTAATTGTTGGGATCAGATGCCCGACCTGACTTATGAATCAGATGCCTGACTCAACTTATGAATCAGATGCCCAACCCGATCTATGAATTAGATGAATAATGTGGCGTGTGAGCAGACCACATGGTTGAAACGATCGAATAGGTAGAGGCCCAAAATGGCAAAGCCATGAAGAACTCTTTCTGGAACCCCTCCTCATTGGCAACCCTACTAGGATTAAGCGATCTAATTGCATCTTTGATGTTTGTGTGGGTGAAGAGGTGGCAATGAGAGGGGGAGGGTAGCCTGAATGACTGGTTGGTCGGGGATGTCATAGAGTGTAGAGTTATGGGCAGCTAGGGATATGCGGTTAAAATTGGCCGGAAGGGAAAAAGTGTGGGGGATGTCATAGAGTGCAGAGTTATGGGCAGCTAGGGAGATGCGGTTAAAATTGGCCGGAAGGGCAAAAGTGTGGGGGAATAGGGTGCGCCAGAAGGACTTAGGGGAGTGGATGAGGGCCCCTTCTACTTTGGGGAATGAAGAGATGTTTTTTGAGGCAAAGAAGATGATGGTAGGAAGCTTTAAGGTTGACGAAGGAGGGGGTAGTAATGGGTGAAAGTAGAATGCAAGGCCTTGATGGAGCTCAAAATTTCCACAAAACTTTGGGATCTACATAATGAGAAGACCCTAAAAATGACTATCTTTACCTATGAAAGTAATAGTATGCTAATGAAACAAAGCGACAAGAGTCAACTCGATAGCAACACTAAGAGAAATACATGACCACCCCAGAAAAATAATTGTTGTAGGAAAGACGGCTTGGACCAACATGTGTTAATCTCACTATGTTCCTATATCGAACAAGATTGCATTTCGAATAAGTCAACAAAGGGGTCAGCGAAATAAACATTTACTCGATGTAAAGAATATTAAATAAAATATTGAACAAAGTGGGTTATCGAGTAAGAAGGATCAAATGGTAGCGCGAAGAAAGACTTATTCAATAAGTCAAGGGAGTTTGCTTGTGGGGTCCAATATGCAGTATCATGTTAGGATTAGGTAATACTGAGAGGGGGGGTGAATCTGTATTATTGTTATTTAATTTATACTTCAACCAATTATAAATAAACCATAATATTGCTGAAATAAAAAGAACATACAAGCACAACGCATAACTCATAACAGCATGATTTGTTCTCGTGGAAACCCTGGCCAAGGGAAAACCCCGGTGGGGATGGTACCCACAACTATGTACCAAAATATTATATCCCTGTTAGGAGATCTAGCCCTGTTAGGAGCTGATTATTACATAGTACATTTCCTTGTTAGAGGAATACAAAACCCTATTAGAGGAATACAAAACCCTGTTAGGGGTATACAAAACACCTGGTTAAAGGTGGTGAGCAAACTGCTCTTACAATAAAAAACTGTCACAAAAGTTCTCCAAAATGTGAACAATACAAGCACTTATCTTGCTTAGATAGTTCCGGTTATAGCTCTGTCTATTACTGACCTCGCATCTGCTATCTGCTCTTAGATTCGCAACCTTGCTTCATCATCATATTTCATACATACCTTCGCTTCCACAAAATTATTCTATACTTATATAAAATCTGCCATCCAGTCGGCTTCACAAACATAATAATTAATAATGTAAATGATAAGAATGGAGTCGACGATCTTATATTACCCAAGTGTTGGCAATATACTTCATTCACTTGACTTAGCACGTTACCATACCCACTAACCTTGCCGTAATCTTCGCAACTGCTCATATGCCTTGTTATACTGATTCTTTGTCTTTGCATACCTTCAGATCACTGAATCTCACTGATTTGAACACCAAAACTCATGCGTTCTTAACTAAAGCATATACATATCCCAAAATACCTTCTACTAACTTCGCATGCCATAATACCTCATACATTTCCATCGCTAACCAAAACTGTAACACTGTACCCTGTTACCGTGATTCTAGACTTAGTCATTTTTATGACTGTGACTCCAGTAGCAAAACTGTCTGCATGCGATCACTCCAACATAAGTGTTGCCATGAATGACAACCCTCAAGTGATCCCTAGTGCCGCAAAACACCACTTGCCAACATATTGAACAAAATGCAATGTCGAACAAGATCTAAATACTATGTATAGATGGATGGAAACATTCGATAAGGAAGTGTATGGTGGGACCCTTTTGCGCTAAGCATCAAACAATATGGAACTTCAAATAAGTAAATATGGTGGGGCCGCTTTGTTTCGAGCATCGAGTAAAATGCTATGTCAAGTAACCCAGCCAAAAGAAAAGCGATACATAAGTTATTCGAAAGCTAAAGCAGTCAAGATGTGTATCAAGTTCCTCCAATTCCCAATGGATACATCGACACTACTTTTGGCGATATGAGTTAAAGTCCATATTTGCTCGGGCTACAAGTGATCGAAAATGGAGGCATAGTGAGTAAAATTAAAAATCCCGAAATTCTGAAGGGAAGTTTGGGGCCCATGTACTATGTGTGGAGAATTGACATTCAGAGTGCAGACGATTGGGAATGGAAGCAGAGTAGTGTAAATCCTGAAATTCCGAAGGAAAGGTTGGGGCCTAGTGCCAATGATCGGAAGTGGAAGCAAGGTAGCATGAATCCCAAAATTCCAAAGGGAAGATTGGGTCCCACATATTTTGAAGTGATAGTTGTACGTAGGACAAATCATCGGAAATCTGACAAAATCGGTGACAATTTTGAACTTAAAAGGATATATGTGCAGAGAACTGATGCACAAGGTGCTAACAATCAGATTTGGAAGCAGAGTAGTGTAAATCCTAAAATTCCAAAACAAAGCTTTTTAAGTACGACATCGTCCATCGGAGAATGCAGGAAGTGCGATTCCCGATCTTCGAAGAGTGGAACCTATAGACAACCAGGTGGTGAATTGGCGGGCCCGGTGACGACAGGGGGCAAGTGCTCATGATCACGCAAATTGGAGGCTTGAGGATAAGAGAATAACCATGAAATCGCGACACATGGCATGGTGGGGACAGGTGATGACATGTGTCAGACGTTCGTGATCCCGTGGTCTGGGATGACAAGGAAAGAGAAAGTGCCTAGGATTGTGAAAAGGTGCCACATGGCCGATCAGTGTGCGATGATGTGGTAGGATTTAAAGGTGGTGCCGACATGGTGTCTAGGTGGTGCATAGGCAAGCCAACTAGAGGCTGCCATGTGGCAGCCAAGGTGCGGTTGACCAACAAAAGTTTGAGCGAGAAAGTCAAAATTCAAGGCTGGAGTAATCAAGTAAGGTAGCAATACGAACAACTTGAAGGATAAGTAATACAAAGCATTGTTTTGTTCAAAGGCACTAAAGTGACGTGAAAGGAAGCATGGTAGTTCGATCTTGATCTCCGAAGAGTAGAACTTGTGGATAGTTACTAAATCAAGCGGAGAGTCATGCTTATGACTTCATCAGTATAGCTTTGCGTTATGGAATCACAGAACGAAGGTCACACTGGCAACTGATGGGTGAAGCAGTATAACTTTACCGATGATTAGAGATACATAACTCAATCAGATAGTAAATGGGCCCTACTTGGAGATGATTAATTCCATAAACATTGTTTATTATTACTCAATTGTTTTCTTTCCACAAACTAATTGCGACTGATTGGGAAGAGATGTGTCTCTTCATTTGTATGGAATCTCCTACTATATAGAGGAGATTATTTTGTAATGAAGGAAGGAAGAAGATGAACAATACTATCTACATACACTGTATTTCTTCAAGTTATTTTTGTAAACAATGAAGACTTTTTACTCTTAATATATACCAACAAGTTCTTTCAATTTGAAGTTGTGGATTTGATCGTCTTGGATTAGTCAGTCCTTTGTTATTTTACTTCCAGAAAGTGAAGCTGCTCTCAATCTTTGTGTGTGTGGAGACTATTTATATTATTCTGCAAATTTGATCATTAGATTTAATAGGCATTATTATCTCTATCTTATTGGTCTCATTAAGTTTGGGTTAAAATCAATAAGACTAATTATGGAATAATAAAATAATTGAAAGCATCAAAAGGAAGCAATTGATAGGAACATCTCCCGTCTCACATAAGTGGTACAGAGGATTAAAAAGAGACTGTCTCTATAGCCCAATTGAAGAAGGCACTAGTCTATCATCTTTTAAAAGCCATTGTTTGAAGGATTATAGGCAGAAAGCAGGAAGAATTTTCATTTTACATAAATCAATTCACAAAAGCATTCAAAATACTCTTAGTACAACTATCAAAATATAAGTTCAGTGATTTATAAATTGTAGAATATACAATTCGATCTCCCTCAAGACCCCATTGCCATCTTGTGAGATCAACCATAAGCTATAATACAATCATATTTGCTATAAAAATCCTTCAACCAACAGTTTTGGTGAAGGAATAGGTATACCCGCCTTGGTTCTGTAGAGCCTAAAGTGTAGGGGAGGAGGATCAAATCGATTACTCTCGTTCGTTGGCCAAGTCAGTTGGAAAATCCCATAATTGAGTAGGCAAGCTCATGAGATTTCCAATCTGTTGATTTGGGAACCAACATATTGGCGACTCTGCTGGGGAGTTGTTAAGAAGTTTTTCAGAATCTTTGGTGATGTAATTTAGACTCAACTAGAGATTAGAACTCAAAGCAGTAAATATTTTTTTCCTCTAAAGGAGGTGGCGACTCTACAATAATTTATGATTGACATTCTGTCCTGCAAAAGGGTAGATAAAGATTCTAGACACTTATCATTAAAATACATGTGGGGTAGAAGATCTCTCAATAAAGGACATAACAACCATATTGAGCTAAGTCCTAGAAGGAACTTAAGTAGAAGTAAAGGTTCAGCCTCAAAAATGGCATTTGTAGGATACAAGAGGATCCCTGACAGGGAGAGGATTTTTCAATAAAGAAGAAGTTCCTACATCAAGTCATCACAGTCTTGGGAGTAATGATCAAAATTGTAATCCTTTTTCCCAAATAGATATGGAAGAGTGTGATCCTCAACATGAAGGAAATCATGAAGAAGCAGATGAAGAAGATGAGGATCGACAATGGGATGCTATTTTTTGTTAGATGGCTATTATGGGCACAAATAATGAGAAGAGGGCTAGAGCTCTTAGAGGGTAGCTAGATGAAATATTGGATAAGTTGGGAATTCAAAGGAGTGCACTCTTTTCACCAAAAGAAAAAACAAATAAAGATGAAAGACCAAGAGAGGAGAGAGATAGATGAGGGGATAAGGGAAGAAAGAGAAGAAAGGGCAACAAGATACAATCCTCAGAAAATTTGGAGAGCAAGTTTTCAATACAGGTCATACCAATCCCTTGTATGAACCAAACACTGGGGAAAGAAATGAAAGTAATAATAATGAGTGAAATGGCCATTGGATGCAACTACACATTGGAGGTAATGGTAATTATCGAAGCAATAATGGTGATCAACAGTATAATGGAAATCACCATAACAACCATCAGAATGGTGGCCAAAATTTGAGAGGCCAAAATATGAATCACCAAAATCATGGGCCAGGTATATATAATCAAAGAGGAATCAATGCTAGAATGAGAGCACCAATGGTGATTGAAAGATATAGACAACTGGACTTCACTGGAATAGTAGGATATCCAAATCCAATCTAAAATAAATTGAGGACTGCTATTCCTAAGTTCAGTGGAAATGGAACACAGTCTGCTGAGCAACATGTGATTATTTTGAAAGTTACGATTGAGGAGTTTGAAATTCACCATGGGGACGTATTCATGAAATTATTTGTGCAATCCTTGATAGAAGATGCTGGGGAATGGTATAGAGGATTACTAGATGGGTCAATTTCTAGCTGGCAGGATTTTGCAACGCAATTCATTGAAAGTTTGGAGATCACAATGATACTTCTTTTGCCTCTCATGAATTGACAAGTATCAAAAGAACTATAATGAATCAATGCTCGAATTTAATAAATTGTTAAACAGAATTGCCAAGCATATAAGGCTTGTTGATTCCTTCCTAATTTATTTCTATATGAGTGCATTCGATAGAAAACTCATTATGAGATTAGAGCACATAAGCCACAGATGTTGCAGGAGGCCCATAAAATAACAATTACAATAGAGAACAACAAAAAGGCTGCAGGGTGAATAAACAAAAGGGAAGATCCAAAATTATATAATTCCACAGCCCCCAAGCCAAATAAAGGGGAGGATAAATTTGGTAAAATGATGAGTATGATTCAGGATTTACAAATGAAATACATCAAAGGGGATAGACCTTAGAATGACAGACCATATTCCAACACAAATGACAGGCCTAGTCTACATGACATGCCCTACAACACAAGTTGGAAGGATGGTAAACCTGAAAAGCAAAATAATACCAAAGAAACTCTTGATCTATTAAGAGGAAATAACCATATGTTAGAGAGTGATCCATGGTGTGATGCTTGCAGACTACCACATGCACCTGAGCAATGTGTAATAGTTGAAAGTCTGCTGGAAGATGAGAATCAGGATGATGATGAACACCCCATGGTAAATGTGATCTCAACCAAACCATTATGGGGAATAATGACTATAGCTCCTCTGATGATGAATATATACCATATAATGATTCAAAGAGAACAAGTCAACAATGCAACATGCAACATGTGTTTTCAGATGATGAGGATGTCCTAGCCTTGAGGAAGCTGACCGATGAGGAAAAAAGGGCTTATACAATTGCAACAGTAGCACAAACAAGGAGTAATTACCAAGGAACAGAACAGTAAATGTTGATTAGGGGAAGCCAACAAGTATGTTCACGAAAGACAGTGATCGAAAAAAAAAAACAAGTGGCAGAAAGAAAAGTGATAATCCCAAAATGAGATAGATGACTAACACCCCAAAAATCGTGAAGCTGCCCAATGAGAGATCGGATCTCATCAAACCAGTGTCAAATACGAGTGCATCAACATTTGACATCACACAAGCTCTGTCAGAGATGAAAGTTTTAGTTCCTTTGTTTGAAATAATGAAATTCCCAGAATACAAAGACAAGGCAATAAAACTACTATCAGGTGTTGCTGAAGAATCACCAAAAGTACAAGATACACCAAAACAAAAAGAGACCATTGAAGAGGCTCCTGTGATATACTTGGGGAATACTATAACCAAGAACCCTTCACAAGTGGATCCATTTTATATGACTTTGCTTATAAACAACATGTAAAAAATTGTATGATAGACTTAGGTGCAACTGTGAATATCGTGCCATTTGAAGTCATGAAGGAGCTTGGAATGTGGGTGGATACTACTTACAATAAGTGCTATGCTATGGATAACAGATCTATACCTGTAGTAGGAATCATGAAGGGTGTTGAATTCAAAATTGCTGCTTGTCTAGAAGCATCATATAAAACAGACATTACAATGGTGGATGTTGTGCCTAACTATGGGATGCTGCTATCTAGACAATGGTCTAAACTTGTCTAGATAAAGGGAAGGATAAATTTGGTAAAATGATGAGTATGATTCAGGATTTACAAATGAAATACATCAAAGGGGATAGACCTCAGAATGACAGACCATATTCCAACAAAAATGACAAGCCTAGTCTACATGACATGCCCTACAACACAAGTTGGAAGGATGGTAAACCTGAAAAGCAAAATAATACCAAGAAACTCTCATGGAAAACATCATGGAGTCACCCAACATGATGTTGTCATGGAGTCTCTCAACATGACATCCACTATGGCTACTCCCATGAGTGGAAAGAGTAATACTCTTGTCTCAGAGGAAAACAAGGGCTTTCACCTCATATTTCTCTGTCTCAAAGAAATATGCATTACAAGGGCTTTCACCTCACATTTCTCCATTTCAGAGAAATATGCATTACAAGGGCTTTCACCTCACATTTCTCCATCTCAGAGAAATATGCATTATAGCAAGTAGTAAGAATTGTTGATGCTGAGACTCTCTCTTAGCAAGAGCAACATTCTCCACAATACCAAGCTTATCTCGAAAATATATAAATGACATTGTGGAAAGTGGCTTGGTGAGAATGTCAGCTGTCTGCTCATCAGTACAGATATACTTGAGTTGAATTGCTTTCCTTTGCACCATATCTCTTAAGTAATGATATTTGATCTCCACATGTTTTGTTCTATCATGAAATACTAGATTAATTAAAAGCTTCACTCAACTTTGATTATCACAATGAATCATAGTTGGTTCCAGACTCTTATCAAACAATTCTACAAGAAGTTTTCGAAGCCACACTGCTTCTCGAGTTGCCATACCAGTTGCAATATATTCATCTTTTGCAGCACTTTGAGCCACACATGATTGTTTCTTGCTGCACCAAGAATTCATCGCAGATCCTAAGTTAAAACAACAACCATAAGTCCTCTTCCTATCGGTTACACTCCCAGCCCAATCAGAATCAGAGTAACCTTGCAATTTTAGATCTTCACAAGAAGTATATTTTAGACCATATCCCACTGTACCACACAAATTTCTCAATATATGCTTTACTGCAACAAAATGAATTTGTCTAGGCTCACACATGAACTGACTGAGAGTGTTTACAACATAACAAATATTTGGTCTAGTATTGACTAGATGCATCAATGATCCAATCAATTGCTTGTACATGGTGGGATCTACTAAATCTGAACTAGCTGCACAATCATTCAACTTCTTCAAATTTGTTTCCATAAGTGTTGCATTAACTTGCAATCCAGCATACCAAATCTCTTCAAAAAGCCTTTGCTGCACTTCGAGTCCTAGAAAGTAATGCATAAGACCGAGATCTTTCATCTCAAACTCAGAATTTAAGTCTTTCTTACATTTGGCAATGAGATTATCTGACCTAGTAAGAAATAAATCATCAACTTAAAGAACTAAAATTAAAGCTTTATCATCCACTACCTTGAAGTAAAGATTTGGATCTGCATAATTCTTGGAGAATCCCAAGCTCATTAAGCATTGATCATTGATTAATCTTTTCATACCATGCATGCGGTGCTTGCTTAAGGCCATACAAGCCTTTTTTAATCTGCATACATGAGATTCCTTCCCATGAATCACAAAACCATCTGGCTGTTCAATAAATACCTCTTCTTCAATCACACCATTAAGAAATGCTGTCTTTACATTTGATGTAATTTCCGGCCTTTAATTGTATAGAAATGATAGTTCTGATTGAAGTATACCGAGCTATAGGAGCAAATGTCTCCTTATAATCTATACCTTCCTTTTGAAAGAAACCTCTTGCCACAAATCTTGCTTTATACTTTTCAATACTCCCACCAGCCGCATGCTTGATTTTGAACAGCCACTTGGAAGACACAACTGATTTTTCTTTAGGCTTAGGAACAACATCCCAAACATCATTCTTGATGATAGATTGATATTCTTTAGTCATAACATCTCTCCATATTTGCTGATTTGATGCCTCCTCAAAACTTGAAGGCTCGTACTCAATGATATGACCCATTAATGCAACATAACCTGAAAACTTATGTGGTCTCTTGCTTTCTCTAAAGGTGCCATGAGGAGCTGCATACTTTTCAGCCTCTTGCATAGTATGTCTAGCCCACAAAGGTCTCTTTCTATCTAAGGAAATATTACTTGGCCCATTGGTTGGCTCTATGGGATCAATTGGATCAATAGATTCTTCTAATTCAAAAGACTCCTTCTGAATCTCACAAGGAAAATTAGGAGCAATGTCCATATGTTGAGATGTCATTTGTTCTTCCCTATCTATCTCCATGGAAGGCCCCTTTGATCTTTTGAAAGCTACTTATTCCTCAAACAATACATCTTTGCTGATTTGAATCTGTTTTTTTCCTGTAATGTAGACTTTGTAGGCCTTAGAAGACTCACTGTAACAAACAAAAATTCTTTCCCGCCTGAAGGTTCTAGCTTTGATCTTTTATCTTTAGGCACATGAATATAAACAAGACACCCAAAAATTATGAAATGAGTAACTTAAGGTTTAATACCTGTGAAGGCCTCTTCGGGAGTCGTATTTTCCAAAATTTAATGAGGACTTTGATTTTGAACATAAATTCTGCAACTCCATTTTGTTGCGGGTTATATGGAACACAAAACTCCCTCTTGATCCCTGCCTCAATATAAACAAGACACCCAAAAATTATGAAATGAGTAACTTAAGGTTTAATACCTGTGAAGGCCTCTTCGGGAGTCATATTTTCCAAAATTTAATGAGGACTTTGATTCTGAACATAAATTCTGCAACTCCATTTTGTTGCAGGTTATATGGAACACAAAACTCCCTCTTGATCCCTACCTCAATATAGAAATTTTGAAAAACTCCATAAGTATAGTCCCCTCCATTATGTGATTTTAAAACTTTGATCTTTTTTTAGACATGTCTTCAATTGGAGCTTTGAACTCTTTAAATCTAGAAAGTGCTTCATCATCTCCTTAGATTTCAAGAAATAAATCTTGGTCTTACGAGAAAAGTCATCAATAAAAATCACATAGTACCAAAAACCACTCAAAGATGCAACAAACATAGGTTAACATAAATTAGAATGAATCCGATCTATAATTTCTTTTGCTCTACTTTCACTATTGTGAAAAGGACCTTTAAAATTCTTACCTAGAGCACAACCTTTGCAAATACCATCATGCTCTTGATTAAGCTTTGGAAGACCAACAACCATCTTCTCCATGGAAGAAAAAGTTCTGAAATTTTAGTGAGCAAATCTTCTATGCCACAACTTGTACTAATGGAATCATGTGCTAAAGCTTGAATGGGACAAACAAAAGTTCTATATAGACTCTCTCGACGAACACCAATTTCACGAGCTGTCTTAATGCTAGACTTTTTCTTCCATGCAAGCACTTTTGCTTCAGCAAATGCAACTTAATATCCTTTGTCCTTCAATGCTGAAATTGAAACTAGATTTCTCTTGATTCCTGGGACAAACAATACATCACTCAAATGAAGAGGGATGCCGAAATCTAGGTGAAAAGAGGTAGTCCCATCACTTTTCACTGAATAACAAGCATCATCACCAATTATTACTTGCAAATGAGTTTCTTTTTCCACCAAGTTAGAAAGATGCTCTGGGTATCCTGTAATGTGACGTGAAGTGCCACTATCAATCAAACAAGTATTACTGTCAGTTGGAACATTACTTGAAACATCATCAACATTTGCATCAGCAACATGATGTTTTGGTCTTGTTAAATAATCTCAAGCAAAGTGACCATACTTGTCACATCTAAAACATTGAACTTAGAGAAGTCCTTCGGCTTAGGAGCTGAATCTGAATTTCTATCTCTATGCCTCTTGTAATTTCCTTTTCTTCCTTTCCTTTTAGATGTTTGAGCAACAAGAACACGATCTTCTTCACGATGAGATTTTCGTCCATTTCCTCTTGCTTCTAATTTGAATTCCTCTTGATTGCAATCAGCTCTAAGACGATCACACTTGGGTAATTCATCTTTACCACTAATGCCTTGAATGAAAGACTCCCAAGAATGAGGAAGACCATTCATGACCAACATAACTAAGTCTTTATCTTCAATTGATTCACCAATGGCATTAAGTTGATCTTTCAATTCTGTAATTTTCATGAAGAAGGAGATGACTGATTCTCCTTTAGCCATTTTTATATGGAGAAGCCGACGTCTCAAGGCAAGAGGTCTGCTGGTATTGTTGAACTCATACAAGCTTTGAAGATTCTCAAACATTTCTTTAGCTGAATTCAACTTGGATATAATAGGCACAAGATGATCCTTTACAGAATCAATCAGTATCTTCCTTGCCATAATGTTATTCTTCTTCCATTGAGCTTTCTTAGTATTGCCGGTTTGCTCAGGCACATCACTCTTCACATACTTTAGAAGATGATTTTCTTCCAGTGCAATAAGAACTCTGAATTTCCATGATGTTCAATGCACCATCCAGCCTATCTTCAATCTTGAGTCCATTCACCATTTTTGAAACTCAAAAGAATCAATCTAGAAGAGAGGAAAGGAATCCTTCGCTGCTTGAGTAGTTCTGGTTCTGGATCTTACATAAATCCGCTCTGATACCATGTTAAATTTATTAACCAGAATAGCATTAAAGAAATAGCAGATATCTAAAAAACACAAGAACATAAGAGATACCCTGGGAAAACCCTCCAACTTGAGGGAAAAACCCAGTCACACTAAAAACAATGCTTTTATTAAATGATAATGAATGTTTGAATACAATAAATATTCTCTTTGACTTTTGACAGTACACTCACTTGAGGAACAAATCACAGTAATCCTTTACAATAAAAACATTTGCAAATACAATGAATGCCAAAACACCTGCAGAAGAATCACCAAAATCTAGACTGAATACACACAAGGACAAAACAACAAACTCGTACAACAATCAAACACCAAAATGACACCCTGCCAATAATGATCACGATAACATTAACCACCAAAAGGTACAGCTTCAACTCCTGTAACCAGCACTCTGAAAAATTGTCACCCAAGAATACATATTGCAGTGATACAGAAGTCCGGCACAACAAAGTGACTCTCTAGTTACCAAAAACGGTGACGCTACATTGTCTTGACTGACTCAACAGCCAGGCAATGTCTCTCCAGTTGCAAGATGGTGGCTCCCCGATGACCAGTAGTTATGCAAGGTTAAGACTCTTTGCTTACCAAATAGCCATGCAAGAATAAGTTCTTCGATGATCAACAACCATATACGCATATGGCTCTTTGATGACCAACGTTACGCAAGAATGTAGCTCTTCGAAAATCTTGAGATTTTGCCTTCACATACCAAGTCTCCATTAAGTAACAGAACTGATTGATTAATGTCTTTCAGTCAGCAAACATATGAAACATCAAATGCCAAGGAAGACGACCATTTCAGATAGAAACAACCATCGCAGGTATAGTAGATAGCTCCTGCAGCTACCAATCTTCAACAACTTGTACACAAAATGATCCTGCAGCTACCAATCTTCAACAACTTGTACACAAAATGATTTCCACCTGTTCCTAACAGTTTCCGGGCTTATTTATTAACATAAATGTATGTATGTAAATATATGCATGTATATATAGTTTGTACTCTTATGATTATGATATACATTCACATATTATTGATGATTTTACACAAAATGCTCAGTTACTTCTTTAGTGCATTATATATATGTGTATATATACATTTGTTTGTACATATATGCATTTATGTTTATCGACATATATAACTAGTACTAAAGATCTGTCCAAGAATCACCTTGGTATGTCCAACTGATGTACTTGAGTGATATTAAGATGAATCTACAGGACACTTTGCGATTCCATAGGGAACTTATACCTGGCAGTTTCCTGGCCAGTTTGGTAATATATGTGCATGCATGTATATTTAAATATATAACCCCATGATTACAATTTACTTTTATCTGTTATTGATGATCAGCTGAAAACTTTGCAGTTATTTCTTTAATTCATATTTTCATTGGTTGTTGCCTTTCAAATTTCAATATGTACTTGTGTCAATTGCAGGTAAAAGTTTGTGATATATGTGGCGATGTTGGCTATGAGGAAATGCTAGTCATTTGCAGTGAGTGCAATGAGGGAGCTGAACATATGTACGTCCTGTGTAAAAGTTACAGTGATATTATTTTTGTAAATTTATTTATAATTTGAGGTTATGCTAATATAGTGATTTGGCTGATGCATTTTATAAGGATAATGTCATTTACTTTGGGCTCAAGAAACAATTATGATCACATTTGTGAATGTAGCTCCTGGTGTCATATGTCTTATCATATTCCTTTTGCAATCCGAGCAGTCCATGGCTCAGCTCTTTGAGATTGCCTTTGCAATGTTAACAGGCCCGCCTTATCTATTATTGGAGATTCTGTCAATTTATTCCTGGCCTTCTTGGCTTACAAGTTTGGTCATTGGTTTATTTGACTTTTCAATTTTTACTCAATGTTTTTTCATGGCTTTACAGTTACTGCATGCAGACACTTCTTTGCAATATTCCAGAAGGAGATTGGTTTTGTGATGATTGCAAGTTGAAATTTAATGAAAGGGATCAGAGTAAAGCTATCACAGACTCTCCACTATCCTCCTTGAGCCAGGAAACTGAGGAAAACAATGCTTCGAAGGTTTTAAGCTCAGCTGAATTGAAGTTATCCTCTGACAAAATGCAAATGCAAAAGAACACTGATAGTTCTGTAGACTGCAGTAAGCGACAAATAGATGACAGTAACAAGGCTTCAGAAGACAAGAAACAAGCGAATAAGCGACAAATAGACGATGACAGCAACAAGGCTTCAGCAAACAAGAAACAAGCAACTGGATTTGATAATGTGCAAATCAATGCATCTCAACCACGACATAAAGGAAATAGCTCTTGTAAAGTGTTAGAAACAACTGGGGCTGATAGTTGTGGCGGTCTGCCTCAAATAAAGATCCCAGTGAGTCCTCGTTACACCAGAGAAGGTTCATTGAAGATGTCTGGTGTTGGTAAATCTGACAGTTGCTCTATAACAACACCAGCCAATAAGAATTCCACACCAAGGTCTTTATCCAGGGAAAGTTCTCTCAAGACTGCTGAAACGGGAAAGGTGAAATTTCTTCCAATGCATACTGTAGCTACCCTTTGCTCAGGAATGACAGTAAGGGAGTCATCAAAGTTTACTGGTATAGATGGGAATTCAGATTTGGCCCCTTCTCGAACTGGCTTGATTGATCCTCGTCAAACATCTTCCAGAGGTGGTTCTATTCCAGTGACAGATTCAGCTGTTCCCCTTGTGAATAGATCAGGGTACCAATCATCTTTTCGTTCAGGATTTTCCAAATCAAATGATGTTTTTCCGTCATTTCTGTTGTCTAGTAGATCAAATACACCTCGCAGGCATTCCAAGCTTAGAAGTAGCAAAGAGGCTATCCATGGCGATGGGCAATTAGGATCGCCTGGAAAAACATCTGCAAAAATGGGAAACACAAGAAGCAACAGTTCTAAAAGTTGTGTTCCCACGAGTTTTAACCATTCAAAAGATAATAATTTTGATGATGATGTGAATGGAATGTCAAAACATTCATCTGGAACATTTACAGTTAGCATAGTTGAAAAATCCAATACAGATATATCTGCCCCACCTGTTTGTAACTCAGGATCTTCAAAACCTGATGAGTTAAAACTGGCTAAGGAGAGTTCACATCTGATATCTCCATCAGTAGAAAAGTGTTCTGCAGTGCCAACTCGAGTACTTCAGCCACAGGAATCAATTTGTGAGGAATATAGGGAGTATACAATGGCCAAAGAAACTCCAGAGAAGTTGATTTTGATTAACAAGGTTGTAAAAGACTTAGTATCCACTGAACATTCAAATGTTCTACATTCTGACACACAGGGTCCAGCTGGGATGAAGCCAGTTGAGGGAATCATTAATATGAGTGAGTTTACATGTAAGAAAAATGGAAATCGATTGCCTGCTTCAGTTTTGGCTGACAATGACGGGGTTTCAACACACCCTGCAGTGTCACCTCTAATGCAAGTGTCGGATGTGCCTATAGATAGGTTGCCAAAAGTGGATGATTTATTATTGATCAAGGAGACAGCAATGTTGAAATCAAGAAAAGACGACTTCAAGCATCTAGATGCAGCAAGTACTGATGGTAAAGTTGCAGTTAGAGTTGGAGAGGATGTAAATTTATCACTATCAAACAAGCAAGTTGTACCTGATAGTTTAGATAAGCATTACAGTGAAGAAGTGATCCCTAAAAATTCTGTCAAGATGTCTATGGATAAAGGTATGTTTTTTATCTGCCAAACGTCCCTGTGATGTAAGGGCTTTAACCTTTTTATAAACTTAAACAAGGACAGGAAAACTGGAAACTGAAAAACATTTTCTGCATTAATTTACACGGAAGAAACTTCACAAATCTTAAATGTGGGTAGACTTCTGAATGCTTACTTTGTAACTGTTACTTAATAAATTTATTAATGCCACTTCTTGTTTGCAGATATAGTAAAGGAATCCTCTTTAACCTTGGATGATAATACATCTGTTGCTTCAATCAGAGCAACACAAAATACTTTTTCTGAGATAATCCCGGGGAGTAGTGATGGGAAGATGGAGATAAAACCAGCCTTGAATTCAAGTATGCATTATTCAACCGAAGCAAATGTACAGCAAACCAAAGGGTCTTCTTCTAAAGGTCCATTCAGTCTCAGGAGAAGTCCTGAAAAACATTTATTACCAACTTCAATACCCCATAGATTTGAAAGAGAGGTATTTATGGAGTCACAAAGTGACAAATCCATTGCTCGGCCTTCAGAAATAAATTTACCATCTTCTGCATCTGTGCAATCTCAAGTGCACAGTCCATCATCAGAAAAATATGCGACGGGAATACCATGGTTTACCCAGCAAAAATTGCCCACAAGACCCGAGTCTTGGTTTCTGTGGAGGTATGTATCTGTGCACTTTGTGGGTAATACTTGATTTCTTCAAGTATGGTAGTTTACGTACAAGTAAATGACTGCTTCATTCTCAGGAGATTCTGAAAATGGGGTTTTGAATTTTAATTATCTTGGATGAGATTTTAACTACCAAATCCTTTTGCAGGGGTGGCTTTGAAATTATTAATAAAATTAGCGAGCACTGGATTTGTGATGGAATGCAAGCACATCTATCTAACAAATCATCTATGAAAGTTTATGAAGAATCAAGAAAATTTCCTTCACAGCTACTGTTGGAACAAGTGCAACGCTATGATGCATGGCCAAAACGTTTTGAAGAGTCTCCTCCAACCGATGAGGACATTGCACTTTATATCTTTCCTGTAGAGGCAGAGAGGTTTATAGCATATTACTTTGCTCTTTTGTAACAAATATAAACAAGCATCTGCCCTGAGGTTGTCAATTCAACTAAGGTATTTTTCTACTGTATTGCAGTTGTAAAATCCGATACTTTGAACTTTTGGAGGCGACAATCAAGCAGGATCTAGCCCTGAGGGCTAATCTAGAATGCGCTGAGCTGCTAATATTTGCTTCAAATCAACTGCCAGAAAGTTATCATAGTGAGTTTGCTGAGCCCTATTTACAAAGAAAGAAACATGTGTAAAGCCTCTTAAATGTTAATATGCTAGTCACAATTCAATAATCTATTTCTTTTCCCATCATTCTTCGTGTGTAGGAATGTAATTTTAAGGTATCTATTTGAGTGGTTTTGTACAGATCTGATTTTGAATCCCTGGTTTATGTTTATGCCTTTACTTTATAGATTGTTATTTTTTTATATTCTTAATTCTCAGGTTTGTGGATTTGATGGTTAACAGTTATGCAATTGAATCAAAGAGACTGGGTTATAAAGTTTGCCTCCATGCACATGTTCAGTTATGACATCAGTGGTTAGGCTTGGTGATGTATTCTTTGTACTATATTTACTGGAGACCACTTGCCATCAGATTAAATTTTTTGAGTGTTTTTCTATTGGCTATAATCAATCTCTTTGGACTCCTGGCCTTGGATTTTCTCATGGTCAGTTGGGAGTTTAGTTCTCTTCAGCAACAGATTCTAAGGCGATTGATCATTGGACACTATAATTTAACTCTCTGCAAGAGGCAGATACAGACAATTTCCTTAATTTCTGCTCTTCTAGCTGCTACAAGATGTCTGGGAAATATTAGTTGCTTGCAGAGTTATCCAAGAGGTTCACTCTACCTTTTTGCGCTGTCTAAATTAAAGTCGCTTGGCTCTTTACATTTTAGAATAGTTACCTTTAGATATTGGGTTGTGGAAGGTACTTAATGAACAGCCAAATTAATTGCCTCTTTTTAAGTTCTTACCTATTCCATCTCATGGATATGTAGCACATCCTTTGGATGCTACACTTTTTGACACATAAGGTGACATATTGATTAGAATGCATCCCACTTGGGAAGAAACTTGCGTTAAATGGAGACTGATCCCACTTGTGAAACCCTTGTTGTCATCCCTTAGGCATCCTTGGGATGGTGGGGCATTAGGGGACGTTCCCTAGCCTTTTCAATCAATAACGAATTGGAATTGCATTCCAGTTATCAGGGTCAATAGGAAATGGATTAGGGACACTTGGGCATAGGGGATATCATAGACGTTCCTCAACCGTCTTGGGGATAACTAAGCGTCCCCTATGAAAATCAGATTATGTTTAATGGTTTTTTTTGGAAAAAACACCTAGCAACTGTTTAATGGGTTTAAAAGGGGCACAGGGGTCCCATGGCACATTATTTGCCCTAATACACAAAACAAAAACTTATTTGTTATTATATGAGTGATAAGAACTATAGCTGCCTTTTGTTGTTGAAAGTTTGAAACTCGTGGCTGCTTTTACCTGTTGAAGCAAGTGAAAAAGTTGCCTATACAAGGCATCAATGTATCTAGATCATTCAATGATATATTTAAAGATTGTTTTTTTCAATACAAAGAAGACATCAAGTAGTTCAACAACACCATTGAATCAAGGTATGCCATTTTTATTGTCTTTAAATTTTAATACTTTTAAGATTGACAGGGAGAGTTCGTAATTATTTTATAACAGTTTTTAAATTATTTTTAATGCTTTTTAGCTTGTTTGAAAATTATTTGGTGTCTTTGTCCCCCTGAGTGGAGAGTAATGCACATTTTGTTTTGTGGTGCCCAAGGTACCTGGTTTGTTCTTGGAGTTAGGATGTTCTCTATCCACATATTTTTCTATTTTGTTTAGAGGTGCATGGCCCCTTTCTTCAAAGTTAAAGATGAAACTGGAGATGCTAAGTGCAAAAGGTCTAGGACTTCTGCAATGCAGGTACAACATGACGATGATCAAACAAGTACACCAAGGGATGTTCGAAGTTAAGTCTTTCCATATGCAAGGATGATTCCAACACAAAGGTTAGCATAGGAACATGAACATGGACAAGGCTACAAGGACATTTTGTGTCCCTATGCACTTGATTAAATGCTTAAGAGTAAGGACTATCTTATAGGGAGAACTTGTACCTATTCACATCAATTTTCCATAAGGATCAAACATGATTCAATTCAAGGACAAGTAGTTAGGGACTCCAATTTGTACCTATGAGGGTTAATTTTCCTTCAAGGAATCCCTAGCCATAAAAGGGATTGAGGCTAAAGGATTCCGAGCTAAGGAGGTAACAGATAAAGGTATAAAGGATGCTCGAAACAATGGGAAAGGAGGACTTCACCACACGAGGATGATCAAATTACGCAAGGAGGAAAAGTCTACAAATGAGAAAGATTGTCATCATCAAACATCTAAGGACATGAAAATTTACAAGTCTATGATCAAAATGGAGAAACTAATCGCTGCAAGAAAGTCAAGATATCAGGACCAAGCTCAACGATGGGTTCAATAGGGAGGTTTCCAAAAGGAGGTAAAGTTAAAAGATGGAATTGAGACAAGGATTGAATAAACATGCTAAGGTGGCATCCACTCACCGTCGTCCAATCAGATTACTCCAAGTGTACATGTGGAGTGCATTTTCAAGAGGATATGTATTTTAAATCAATGTAATTCTCCCATTGGTCCATAGGTTGGTCCCTTGTTTTCATTGGCTATTTGTGGTTGCCCTAATTAGGGTTTGTCATGGACTAATCTTGGCCATCGGTTTCAAACCAATCTTGGTTGTTCATTGTATTTGGGGCTCTTACATAAACTCCACTCCTCTCATTTGTAAAAGAGGGACTTGTTGAAATTGTTGCCATAATGCTATCAAAGTAATTGCTAATTCATTGTTGGTCTTCATGGTGGATTACTTGTGTTGCTTTGGAGTATTGCATGGTTTATTCATTTTTCACTTAGATTAGGATTTCATTTTATGTTTGTTAGAAGTAGTATTTAGTTGAATGAAAGATATTTTGGATGCATCTTTGGTGGACTTGTTTAGACCAAACCACTAGCTTCTTGCTGATTGTAAGTTTGCCTTGCATGGTCAAATGGCACATTTATGAGCTTTACTTTGATTATTGCTTGCACATTAATTATGTCTCATTTATTCAAGAGAGAGTTGGAGATTTGGTGTTTCATTTTGGAATACTAAGTATTCGATTTTGCATGTTGTAGTGGCATAAAACTCACATCAACAAAACCCAGAATATGATTTTGGTTTTTGCTAACAAATCAGAAGCGACAATTGCTTATCTGAATGCTTTTGCCCTTGCCCTCTACAATTTCTTCTCATCCAACAATGCGAAAGTGCTTGCATCTCTCATTTCACCACATTTGGGGCTTCTAGACATGACTTGGCATTATAGTTTATAATACTTGCAATATGGTATTTGAGGTGATTGATGCGTCCATTATTGGATGCATCTTTGGTGGACTTGTTTAGACCAAACCTCTAGTTGCTTGCTGATTGTAAGTTTGCCTTGTGTGGTCAAATTACACATTTGTGATACTTCGATTATTGCTTGCACATTAATATGCATCAATGGATGGTGTTAATGGAATGGTAATAGTTTGAACATCTTACACCTACCTTAGGAGATCACACTAGCTTGGTTGATGTCGATGGCTAAACTGAGTGCGGTAGAGTCATAACGACATTCCTCGTCTCTTACATTCTAGGAGTAGATAGATTCCTAAACCCTTTCCCTTTACAATTTATTTGGTTGGAAGTGATTGATGTCCATTGAATGAACAAAGTAAGTCCCTTTGTGATACTTAGCATATCACATCAATACAACTGAGTTAAGTCCACATTAAGAAGGAACCTTGAGGCCGTCTCATTTGATCACACAATCCATATACATTTTAGCATATGAGCATTCTTATTCAAGAGAGAGTTGGAGATTTGGCCTATCATCTTGGAATAGTAAGTAGTCAATTCTGCATGTTGTAGTGGCATAAAACTCACATCAACAGAATCCACAATGTGATTTGGGTTTTTGCTAACAATTTAGAAGCAACAATAGCTTATATGGATGCTTTGCCCTTGCCCTCTACATTTCTTCTCATCCAACAATGTGAAAGTGCTTGCATCTCTCATTTCACCACATTTGGGGCTTTTAGACATGGCTTGGCATTATAGTTTAGAATACCTGCAATATGGTATTTGAGGTGATTGATGCGTCCATTAAGTTTCTTTGTGCACAAGATACAAATCACACACCTTGATACCAGTTTCATAATGACATATTTCCTAGCTAGATCACAATTTCCAAGGAGCTTTCTTCTAATGTGATGGGTTCCACTTGCTGAGTCTAATTCTGATGCATAGCTGGATGACATTGCAGACCAACTTGCAAGATTTAAAAAGCAAAAAATAGTGTTTAAAAAAATCGGAGGAATTTTAACATAATATTTAATAAAATCATTTAAATGCATTTGAAAAAATGAAATGTAATATGGTAATAAGTTAGTTGAGTAGCAACGAAATAATCAAATTCAATAATTTGACAGATATAACAATTCCACAAGTTTGATTCCCTATGAAGTCCTTCCAATTAGCTCAACAATGCTAAAATGCTAGTGTGCTTCTCTAGCATGAGTCAATAGGACCTATACGGCTTCAAAATCACATTTTTCAGCATCGAAGTTGCATTTTTGGCACAAATTTTGTGTCCCTTGTATGGCAGGAGTGAAAGGCTCAGACTTGCCAAGTATGCAGCTAAAGAACTTTGCAAATTCCCTATCAATGTGCTTTGCAGACTTGGTTGAGAAAAAAGCAAAAAAAATCGGCATGCAAGAAAAGTGGTTAGTACTTGAGGACTTGTCGAGTAGTTGAACTATGGTCAACATCATTTAATACACAAGCACCTCAAATCAAATGTTTTCACTAGGGAAGCCCTTCCCATCAATCTTCAGTTTTTGATATGCTAGTGTCATAGTCGTCAAAAATCTGGTTTTTGATATGCTATGTGAGGGCATTCTCACAAGAACCATTGAGACTTTAAAAACTCACCTTAACAATCATGATAGGAAAATAATTTGATCACAAAGCATGGTTTGTGAATGGCAGTAAAAAATTGTTGATTGGTTTCTCATTTTTTGAGGATGGGAGACTCAAGGAAGGTTATATGTGTAATGTCCCCTTTTTGAAGTAGGGTTTAATAATAAATGACAATGATAAAATTAAAATATAAAAACAAATAAATAGATAAATGATAATATAATATAATATAATATAATTACAAGTTAATTAAGATAATGAAAGGTCAAGAGATGCATAATGAAGAATTGTGATTCCCTACTCTCCCAACATAAGATATAAAAGGGAGGAGAGTTCATTTGAAAGGGAATATGGAGGAGAAAGGGATGTGAAGAAAATAAGGAAGTGACTCTTTCGATGGGCAGCAATGATGAACGGTTGTAACTCTTTCAAAGGGAAGCAATGATGAACGGTTGTAACTCTTTCAAAGGGTTGTAAATATGAAGGTTTGTAACTCTGTGAAAGAGTTGTAATTATGAAAGGTTGTGACTGTTGCCAAAAAGCAGACATGATGAAGAGATGTGACCTCTCCCTCACATTGGAAGATAAAGGGGATGAAGGAGCAAATTGAACGGAGAAAAGGGAGTAGAGGAGATTTAGAGTAGGTTCAGAGCAGAAGTATAAGGAGGGATCTGAAATAAGAATTGAGAAGGAAAGAGAAAATAAGATATGTAGATCTAGAAGAACAAGATATGCAGATTTTAAATGGGATGTGTGCAGATTTGAAAAGCAGTAAAGAGAGATTTGAGAAGTGAGGGATAGGTAAAGATTAAGTAAGAAATGAAAGGGGCAGCAGTTGTTGTCAAACAAATATATCTTTTCATAACCAAAGGGTGTGGCCATTTCATAAGGGCATTTACAAATGGAAGGGTGTGACTCCCATACAGTCAAAGGAGATATAAATTAATTAAAGAGAAGAATTTCATTGAAGAAGGGCATCGATTTCGAATCACAAGGGAAGTAAAGTAAACAGATTTGGCATTACTGATTAATAATACACAGCAGATTCAAACATATACTATGGTCTTTGGTTTGAGTTCCTAATACATGATAAAAAAAGTACCATTGATACCTGCACAAGACTGGCTGATGATGCACTGTTGCTATGACTGCTTAGCATAGCATAATAGACTTTATCTATAAACTTTAATAATACACAACAGATTTGAACATATACTATGGCCTTTGGTTTGAATTCCTTATACATGATCGGACAAGTACCATTGATACCTGTACAAGACTGGCTGATGATGCACTGTTATGACTGCTTAGCACAGTATAATAGACTTTATCTATATCTTCTCATTACTGATTAGGACATGCTGTTGATAATCGATTAATGCATATGCAAAATACATGCATGATATTGAGCTCTTTATAAGAAGTGATTGATTCTTAAGGTCAGCCAAGTAGGGGAACAATGATGGGGTCTTCTTTGAAGCACACCACCTCATGGTATATGACCAGGGAGTCCCATGAGGCCAAAGAGGTACAAAGGGTACTACCTTTGGGCTTAGGAAGGATGAAAGCTCAGGACACCCTATTTTGAATGTGGAAACAAGGAATTGCAAGTAGGGGAACAGTGATGGGGTCACCTTCTAAGCAAACCACCTCATGGTATATAATTGAGGGGTCCCATGGGGCCAAAGGAGGAAAAAGGGGACTGCCTTTGGGCTTAGAAAGGATGGACTTTCTGGGCACCACATTGTGAACACTCCTCATGACCTCGATCATGGCAAACAAATGCAGAAGGATGTTCAAGTATTTGAAGCAAGATAGGAGTGGCAAGATGTTGGAAGATGGTGATAGGATACCACATTAGGTATGCCACCTCATATGTACGGCATGGGCCACATGAGGCCAAGAGGGATGGTATATCCACTCTTGGACCTAGGGTAGGGGGTCTTTGTGGCGCCTCATCAAGTCATCCTACCTTGTCACCTCAATGGTTGAGTCATCTAAAAATTAATTCTAGCAATCTATTAATTTGACCTACATTCCTCATATATGTTTATTCCTAATTAAAGAATTCTAACTATGAATTATGAAAAGTGAAAAGTATCTCTAAATCTTACTTGTTTTAATAAAAATTGTAATGTAGAGAAAATTTAGATACTCATAATTTGAGGACATTACAATATGTTGTTTTCCCATTGAGTGGGTTTGGCTTTTGATCTATCATGGTATTAGTCCAACCTTTGACTATTACAAGCGTGTCCAAGTCTAGCCATGGTGGAAGTGTAGTTGCATGTGTTATTTGAACATCTAGATTTTTGTTGAACGTGATTGAAGCCCTTGGCATTGTAAACATTTGTCCTCAACCTTTTTGAGAGTGAAACAATGAGCTTTTGCTCTCTAAAGCTGAAGTTATTGTTTTGTCCAGGGCAAAATGTGTTACAGTTTGTTGTGAATGTTTCTATTTGTTGTTTTCGGTTTTTTGAGATGATCAATGCTTTTCCCTTGATATATATGTGTCTTTGTTGATTTGGTTGTTGTTGTTGAGGTCATTTAATTGTGTATTTATTTACTAATAGTAGTGTGAGGAAAATCCTCCTTGTTTGTGGATCAAGTAACAGCAAAGGAGCTGCATCGTTTGAGAATTGTATGTACAATTTGCAAATACAAGGTATAAGTTTGTTACTTCTGAACTCTAAAATTAAAATGAGAAATTGGTCGAGGAGAGCAATAATGTCAAGAGAAGATGAAGTGAGGTTCTCAAAACTTGAAGAGGATGTTGTATAGATCCCTAGTGTAGAGGAGAAAGTGGATGGAGTGCAAAGCATGATGTTGGTTAGGATCTCCAAGTTAGGAATTCTGAAAGGAGAGAATGGTAGAAGAATTGCAAGTAAGAATGATGGAGGAAAGTTTGTCCTCTAAGGGAAGATAGTTCAAGAAGAGACAAAAATTGATATACAACCCTATGATGGTGAAGGAAGCATTGAGAAGTTGGAGCAATGGGTGTCCCAAATGGAGGTATACTTTACTCTCCATCTTTTATGTCCTTACCAATAAATTTATTTTGTGAGGTTGAACCTTCTTGGGCATGTTCTAAGTTGTTAGAAGAGCTATACTCACTATTTGAGCTTTGGAAAGTGTCACCAGTTGTGAAGGAAGACTTCAAGAGGACACCTTGCAAGCAACTTTATCCTAAATTCCATGAAAAAGTGCAGGTGATGCAACGACTTGAGCCCCAAAATATCGACGAGGCATGTGCTCAAACATTTCTATGATTTAGGTGCCATCTACATTGTAAATCCTATATTATATTACATGGTTTTAACATCCTTGGAAATGTCCTTAGACATTAGAGTGTATTGGGAAAATAATTTGTAATATTTATTCTCTTAATTTTTCGCAATAAATTCATAAGGGGTAATGATGAGTTCCACTAGAAGTGGGAATGGTGACTTGTGGCCATGAATATATAATATTGTTTTTCCTACATGGACGCATAAAATGGGATGGTTAATGACATGTGAAAAGGATAAATGAGTGACTATTGGGCTTCTCTGAGCAGACTCTTGGAAAGAGGCAACAAGTGTCTCTTGGTATTTTGTCATTTATTGCATTTATTGTAATGTTTATCTTCCAAGTATGGAAGCCCAAGTTGGAGCGAAAGTATAGGAGCCAAGTCCTTTCACATTCTAAGGAGGCAATTTATAGGTTGGAGATGTATGGAATGAAGAGTTATCTTTGGGTGCATAGTTTGGTGCTTTGGAGCTCTTGGATGTAGAATTTATAAAGCACAATTGAATGTAGAGTTGCTTTGTAGGAACAAGGAGAGGTTGAGGCATAAAGAGGTTGTGCATAGGTATACATCTGCTGACATGTAGGAGGAAGAACAAAATGGAAGTGAATGTATTGTAATCTCATTTCTTTTGAAGATAATGCATACTTGGCCTCTTATCTTCCAAGTATGGAAGCCCAAGTTGGAGCGAAAGTATAGGAGCCAAGTCCTTTCATATTCTAAGGAGGCAATTTATAGGTTGGAGATGTATGGAATGAAGAGTTATCTTTGGGTACATAGTTTGGTGCTTTGGAGCTCTTGGATGTAGAATTTATAAAGCACAATTGAATGTAGAGTTGCTTTGTAGGAACAAGGAGAGGTTGAGGCATAAAGAGGTTGTGCATAGGTATACATTTGCTGACATGTAGGAGGAAGAACAAAATGGAAGTGAATGTATTGTAATCTCATTTCTTTTGAAGATAATGCATACTTGGCCTCTCTTCTTTGGTGGCTCTTTTCCCGACAAATCACCTAAATCTTGTGTTATGTGATGCTCTTATGTTGTTGATTTGTGCCTCTTTGCTGCCATCTTATGATGACGTTATGCTTTATTTATTGGTGTTAAGTCCATATAAGGTAGTTTTTTTTAAGCATGATATGTTGGCTGATTTTTAGCATCATAAAGAAGATGGATCTATAATAATGGTAATTCCATATTCAAGGCAACTTAATTTTCTAATACCAACTTAATCTTTGGTATTAGAGCTTATATATTTTTCAACAAGCACACCATATCAAGTTTGATAAGAAGGGGTTCAACAAGAACAAACAAGGTGATGAGCAGCAGTTTGGTAGTAACGAAAATGAGGATAGTGGCAAAGGAATTAGGAAGATGAACACTACCTCCCTAATAAGTACAAAAGGTGGTAAAGGTAATGGAAGGTCTCATTGTACCCATAATCAGATGAGCACTTGGAGGAGAGGTGTTGGAGGATACACTTGAAATTGGCAACTTCTTTGGAAAGAAGGTTAAGGATAAGATTAAAGGCAAGAAGATAAATGTGTTGTTTTACTTTGTTTGCAATCTAGTGCTTCTGTTGTGGTCCCACAACCATGCTCCCCTTTATGGCCACTTGGCCAAGGGGCCCCCCTTTTGCTTTGCTTGTTTGTGCCCTTTAGGCTCCCGATTTATCCCTTTTTGGTTTGTCTATTGTTTGTCCCTTGCCAGAGGCTTTCCTCAGGAGGAACTTAACCTTTCGCACTTTCAGTGATACCCAAACCCCGAAGGCCCGAACGATCGATTTCATCTTAGAAGCAAGCTTGGTTGATTTTCGGCCTTTCGGAGTTGGCAGACATTTAGATCTCCGAAAGTTTGAAAGTCTGACTCGCCCAAAGGAGTTCGGACCTTCGCACTTTCGGTTTTCAGAAGTGCAGTGTTCTTCGGACTTGCGAAACTCCGAAGCTCCGAAAGCTTGAAGTTCGGAGGGTGACTCACCCTCCCCCGCGACCTATTTAAAGCGTGCGGGTGACCTTTTTGGTCACTTGTGCATCTTACAACTTGGCGTTTTTGGAGCGACTTTGAGCTTTTGGCTTCTGAGTGCATCCCAGCTTCCAGTTCTCTTCGTCCTTAGCCTCCTTCGTGTTTCCTTTGTGTGCCTTTGAGGTAGGGTCTCTTTCCCTTCTTCTTCGGTTTGTAGTTGGTTTTCTTGTTTCCTTATCGTCTCCTAGGGGTTTTTCGCTTAGTTAGGGTTTCTTTTTGTGTTGTTCGGGTTTGCTTGCCACCTCAGGGCCTCAGAGTTGTCCCTCTGGGTCCTTTTGAGGCGGGTTCGTGGTCGAGCTTGCCTCGGGGTCAATTTCGAGATCGCGCGAGGGTTTTCTCCCTTCGGCTCTCTATCAGCCCTAATCTTTTCGGAGTTTCAGACTCTGAGGTTCCAGAGTCATTAGCCAAAAACCTAAGTCCAGACCCTTGGCTTTGCACTATCGGTGTTTCAGACACCAACAATAGATACCCCCTTCGCACGCCGAAAGTCCGAAATCCAACACCGATCACTAAGTTCCCCAGACAAACCAAGCCTTAATTGGACTTCGCATCTTGGGGGTTTCGGACGCCGACAAAGACAAACCATTTTCGGTCTTCGAAGTCCCGAAACCCCAAACCAAGACACACCTAAGTGCCCCCTTTTTGCCATTTTGGACTTTCGGACATGTACTACATTTCGCACCTCCAAATCCCCGAAACCTCGAAATCCCGAAGGAGTGGCGTTAACGACCAATTTTCACCATTTTGGCCTTTTGGAGTGCGATCACTATTGGAGTCTGAACCTCCGAGTCTCCGAAAGTTGCCTTTTGAGCCTTTGAACGCCTTAGTCTTATGGGTTTTTTCATTGTTTTTCTCTCATTTATTGTTCATAATGAATTGATTGCTTATTATGATCGTTGTTGATTCATGTCTCTTTTGTAGAATGTCAGAGAAGGTTAATTCGCCCACTATGAAGTACCACTAACACTGACACTGATATAGGGAACGTCAGTTGGAATGAGTACCTAGTAAAGTGTGCCCAACTAGCGGGCCGATCTGGGGATTGCACTTCATTAGTGTATTCCACTCTTGTGAACGCGGTGAAACATCCTGTGTCCATCCTCTCTTTTGACCTCATTGTTACCTTGGCGAATCATTATGTACCGGATGAGAGGTTGGTAAAAAATACAATGGGAGAAGCGGTCTTGGACTTGATGCCAGACAATATTAAAGATGTCTTCCACCTGCCCAAGGGGATAGACAGGTTCTATGGATTCTCTATGGACAAAGGCATGAGCTTCTATAACAAAGATATTCAACTGCCCCATGAGATTGTGAATAATGAGTACCTGATGCAACCCCTACCCAAGAATAAACTTCACAAAATAGACATGAGGAGGGGATATTTGAAAGAGGACATCCAAGCAGCTGTAATAATGATCAACAGGGTGTATGGCCTCCAGAAATCAATACAACTTGAGTGCTCGATGATCTTGTTGATCAAAAAAATAAAGGGGAGGAAGGCGAGGTTTGATTGGGCCACAATCCTTAGTGACAACCTAGACAAGCAGCTGACTTTTGTGAAAAATGACCCTCATTTTGACATGACTTCCTATGTCATGTACTTGCTAGCTGCTAGGGTAGTATATCCGGGGCTCGTTAAAGTTGTTGCTATGGATCAGCCCAACGCCTAGCCCTTTATAGTGTACCCTTAGTTGGTGAGAAAGGAGCACCTTGGAGAGGACAGCTCAGAGTTCATAATCGTCAATGATGCCTTCATTTTTGTGATCATCCGATCTATAGAGGGTGATTATGCCAAAAGGCTATCAGAGGAAGGTGCTGCAAAGGTAAAAGCCCTGGGGCCTTATTACATCCAATTTAAAACTTTCACATACATTAGGGTGGCCGAGAGTACTTTGACTCCTAAGAAGTTGCCAAGGTATCCTTCTAATAGGGTCATTTTACTGGAGATGGCTAGACAACTTTTTGATGCTTATGAGCACATAAAGCATAAGAAGAAGCACTGCGGGGACTTCCCTATTTCAATAGGACCCCATTTCCTACAAGATATGAAGGTGTGCAAATCTTTGTCCTTCGAATGGGATGAGTGCCCCTTGCAACACTTCAATTTAATAAGGACTAGGTTCGACCCTATTGGCACCTACAACCGTATTATGGGGAGGCACTATGTACATGAGCCTCATTTTGAAGATCATTGGATAAATTGCACCGATGACTACGAGGTCAAGATCTGTGACTACTGTTTGATGAGCTTGGAATTGGCACAAGATGCCTTGCTTCTACGCATCCCACCGAAGGTGTGGGATGCCGATATAGAGGATGTTTTGGATCCCATATACAGCCAGGATAAAATCTACACAAGGGCCATCCTAAATGTTGAGGTGGACAAGGAAGAGAACGATGATATCAACTTCAAGGCCTGCCATGTCATCAAAACAACCAAGACATGGATTGCTCATCCTTTTAAGATGGACCTTGTGCCAATGAAGCAGCAGCCAACCCACCTTCCAAGGAGAAGAAGAAAAGGGGAGAGAAGGTACTGATGCCTCAATTCAAGGGAGCTGCCCCATAGAGGCCATAGACGGTATATAGGCATGAGCGTCCAACCGCTTATGGGTCAAATCCTAGAACCAAGCCTCCAAAGACCGGAATGACAGGAAGCATAGCTCCACCTGATGCTTCATCTTCCAGTGGCCAAGAGCAAGCAAGTGTACCCAAGAGGGCACCAAGGGTGAAAGTAACAGGACCCAGATCCACTGGAGTAGAAAAGGGCCATGTTTATAAAATGAAGAGGTCGTCTACATCTCCCCATTTGGAGACTGTGTTAGAAGGAGATGAGGAGGATGAAGAGGATGAGGTGCCTTTGAGCCGAAGGACTCGATTGGGAGCCTTCTTAAAAAAAAGGAAATTGCAAGAGGAAGAAGTACAGATTGACCTGGATGAGGAGATCCAAGCAGAAGAGGTTAATTCGCGGGATGCTTTAGGAGATGATGAGTTCGATATATCTGACTTTGAAGGTCTTCAAGGATTTAAAGAGCAAGTATCAGAACAACAAATACTTGCAGGACAACCCTCTGTAGAGCAACAACTTCCATTTGCATTTGCGTCTCCTCCTACACAATTCATGGCCACAACTCCTGAGAAAACAATGGAAGAAACAACTCAACAGGTACCCCAGGGACAAACAAAAGAGGTTGCAGACACAGATCAAGGAGAGTTCTTTGAATCAGAGAAGGAGTCGGGTCAAGAGTCTTCCGTTGGGATTACTTCGGAAGAGGATATTGAGCCTCCACTTCCTCCACAAGTTCCAATACCTCCACCTCAGCAAGCTCTAGTATCTCCACTTCCAACTGCTTCTCTTCCACCACAAGTTCAAACTACTCCACCTTCACAAATTCCATTTCCACCTCTATCACAAACTCAACCTCCATCACAAACTCCACCTATTTAGCTCCCTACTCCCACTCCTCCACCAGTTCATATGCCTGGGCCTTTGCATACTCCCCCAATAGCTCTGACTCCTTTTGCTCCCATGCCGCCCCCCGTCCAGAATCCTATTCCTTCTCAATCAACTCCACCAATGCCTACTCCTCTGCCTTTTCATTCCATACACATCTTTTGAGGCAACTCAACAGGGAGACTAGGATCAAGAAAAGAAGATTGAGGAGCAAGAAAAGGAGATTGAGGAAGAATAACTGGTAAGGGAAGAAGTAGAAGAGGTAAGAGAGGAAGAAAGAGCAGAAGAGCAAGAGCCAGAATGGGAAACGGTCACCTCAAGTTTGATAGCACCGTATGAGCCCATAAATGCCTTCTCCAAGCCCACTTGGTTCACCAAAGAAATACAACCAAGGGTGAGGGTTTATATGGATGAAGAGGACACAGATATGGTGGTGCTAGGTGGAGCATTTCATTAAGGAGAATCCAGTGCTCGGGCAAGGACTTTGTCATATGTCACACTGACAGTCCCAACCAGTGCTGAGAGGGGAGGGGTGAATCAGCACCTCTAAAATTTTTCTCTTAACTTTGGTAAAGTGTACTTATAACTGTGAGCCAGACATATTCAAACATATAATAACAATAAGCAAACAATCACACAGTGACACCGGATTTATCACGCGGAAACCCGATTAGGGTGAAAACCACGGTGTGAGGAGACCTCACAAATTTTGTACTCTTCTGGAGTATGCCCTGCTAGGAGCCTTCCCGGTTAAAGGATCAAAACGCATTATTAGATGCGACTCGGTTAAGGGATTTGTTACAATAAGGCCGGTTAGTGCCTGCCTGGTTAGAGGACTTTGAACACCTTGGAAGATGTCACCCTGTTAAGGGATTTGATACAAGGGACCTGTTAGAGTCCACCCAAATACTGAGATTTTAACTATTGTAATTGTTGGAAAACAATAGAAAGATTGACCTTTTACAAATAGCTTTTCATAGCTTGATAAGATCTTTGTTTGTGCTCAACTGAGAAGCATCACCGGTCACCGCAGGTGTGTTCTCCTCTACTGTTGTGCTTTTTTGCACAATCTTCTTTCTCTCTTCTTCAAACTTCTTACCCTGGCTTCTACAGCTTACAGGTTCACTCTTTTTCTTGGCAGAATGAAGGCAACTTCTATTTGCCTTAGGCAGAAGAATATATAGAGCCCTAGCCCTAATTGTGTTCATCATGCATGACCTAATTACAGATTCTTATTGGATTCATCACTCAGTGGAGTACCAGTTCACTAAGGAAACATCCGATGCATGCCCTTAATTTATTTGCTGTAAAAAGAATACAATAGATGCGTGTCAAACATCTTTCCTTTACAAGAGATAATGCCTTGTTTTAAAGAATCCTGTTCAGGGATCTGTTCTTTGATTCCTTGCAACAGTGGTTTGATCCAGATTACTTGTGTGCAATTGATTGCTACAACAACATATTCAGCCTCTGCTGTAGATTGTGAAATGCAATTCTGTTTCTTACTTGTCCAAGAAACAATTCTTCGATTGAGAAAGAATGCACCACCACTTGTACTCTTTCTGTCATCAATGTTGCTAGCCCAGTCTGCATCAGTGTATACTTTTACCTCAAATCCTCCCTTGTGTAGAAACCATAAACGAAATTCCTCGGTTCCCTTTAGATACCTGAAGATTCTCTTTACTGCTATCAGATGTGTCTCTTTGGGATTAGCAAAGAATCTTGCCACTATGCCAACCGCATGTGTAATGTTCGGCCTATTGTGAACAACATACTGCAGTTTTCCTATCATGAACTGATACATTGTTTCATTCACTTCTTTTGCATCATCCTCCTTTGATAACTTGAGGTTAGTTATCATTGGGGTTCCAACCGGTTTAGATTCTTCAAGTCCAAAAGTCTTAAGAATTTCTTTTATATACTTGGATTAAGAGATAAAAATACCTTCTTTTAGCCGATGGACCTATAATCCAATGAAGAATTTTATGGCGCCTATCATAGACATCTCAAATTCTATCTTCATCTCTTCAGTAAAGGTTTTGCTCATCCTATTATCTCCTCCAAAGATGATGTCATCCAGGAAGATCTTAGCAATCAAAGTTCCATCTTTTCCGGTCTTGGGATATATATTGTTGTTGTCCTCGGTTCTTGTGAATCCTATGGTCAGAAGGTATGAATGCAACCTTTCATAACAAGCCCTTGGAGCTTGCTTAAGCCCATAAAGAGCCTTTTTCAGCTTACAGACCATACTACTATCTTGTGCAGATGTGAAGCCTTCTGGTTGTTCAATGTAGACCTCTTCTTCCAATATTCCGTTCAGGAATGCAGACTTGACATCCATCTAATATACTTTGAATCTTTTGTGAGCAGCATAGGCGAGAAGAATTCTCACTCCTTCCAATCTGGCCACCGGTGCAAAAGTTTCTCCATAGTCCAGTCCAGCTTCCTGGGCATACCCTTTGCATACCAGTCTTGCCTTATTTGTTATTACTTTCCCATCCTCATTCAACTTGTTCCTGTAGACCCACTTGGTCCCTATGACATTCTTGTCCTTTGGTCTTGGCACAAGCTCCCACGTATCATTTTTTCAATTTGCTCAATTTCTTCCTCCATGGCCTTGATCCAATTTTCATCTTCTAGAGCTTCCCTGGTGGATTTGGGCTCTATACAGGAAAGTAAACATATATATTCTCTGGCCTTTTTCCTGGTTAAGATATTTGCGTGTTTGTCACCAATTATATTATCAGTGGAATGATATGTGACATACCTTTGAAGAATTGGTCTCTGTTCCTGGTCTGGTTCTTCTGGTTGAGCATTTTCTTCATCATGGTTCTGGGCATCATCTTGTTAACCATCCTGCGTTAACCTGTTGGCTTCAGGTAGAGTCTCCCGCTCTGGATGTCTGTTTATGTGTATTTCTCCTTCATCTTCAGTTGTTGCTTCATTGAACTCAAAGGCATTTCCTTCAATTAGGCCTTCAAGACTGTTATGATCATCACGACCGGTCTTCTTAATTGGTTATGAGGATTCATCAACTTTTACATTGATACTTTCAATTATCTTGCTTGTTCTCTTGTTCAGACATCGATAGGTCTTACTTTTGGTAGAGTAACTCAAAAATGTTCCTTCATCGCTCTTGGAATCAAACTTCCCAGAGTACATATCTCTTTTGATGTAACATTTACTACCAAAGATTTTGAAGTAACCTACACTAGGAGTATGCTTGAACCATAGTTCATAAGGACTCTTACCAGTTCTCTTTTTGACTTGAACTCGGTTCAGTGTGTAGACAACAGTACTGACGGCTTCTCTCCAGAAGTGATGAGGGAGATCCTTCTGAATCAACAGGGTTCTTACACAGTCAATCAACGTCTTGTTTCTTCTTTTTGCCACTCCATTTTGCTGAGGAGTCCTTGGTGCAGAAAATTGTCTCTTTATTCCATGTTCCTCACAGTAATGAGTGAACTCCTGAGAGGTGTAATCACCTCCTTTGTCTGACCTTAGGCACTTCAAGCTTTTACCAATTTCCTTTTCCACTCTAGCCTTGTAAATTTTGAACATGTGGAAGGCCTCTGATTTCTCCCTAAGAAAGAGTGTCCACATCATTTTTGAGAAATCATCTACAAAGAGCATGAAGTACCGGTCTCCATAATAGCTTTTTTCTTCATTGGTCCACACAAATCTGTGTGCACAAGAACTAGAACATTTTTAGTAGAGAAAGACTTACTGTTGAAACTTGTTCTTGTCAGTTTTCTTAACTGACAATTTTTACAAATACCTATGATGGGTTTTGTAATCTCAGGGATTCCTCTGACTGATTTCTTTTTGCTTGCTTTGACAATACTGTCAAAGTTTATGTGGCAGAGTCTCTTGTGCCATAGCCAGCTATTGTCTTCTTTGGAGATAAGATAGATTTTGCTTGATTCTCATTTGACTGAAGCTATCAGACAAACTCCTTCTTGAGTCTAGGTAGAACATATTACTTTTGCTCTGTCTACCGGTTGCAACATGGGTTCCAGACTGATTTTTGACTATATAGGAACCTTGTCTGAATTCCAACAGGAATCCTTTGTTATTCAGTTGTGCAACACTCATTAAATTGTACTTGAGTCCTTCAACCCAGTACACATCTTCAGAGACAACACTGTTGCAGAGTGCAATAGAACCTTTTCCTTTAATGGCACAGGGAGCATTATTTCTGAAGGTTACTGATCCGCTGTCATTGAGCTCTAAGTTGATGAACTTGTTCCTGTCACCGGTCATGTGGTGAGTGCAGCCACTGTCAATGATCCAATCATCATGCTGATGAGATCTTGATATAAGTGCTACTTCACTTACCACTGGGCTCTCTTCTTTTATTGCAACAAATGCAATTTCTGGATCCTCAGTCTTCAGATTCATTGTTTGTGACTTCTTCCTCTGCAAGATAGCATTCCTTCTTTGCTTTGCTCTTGAAACGGTCTCTTTTATCTTTATGTTCATTATCAGAACACCTTGCAGCAATATGTCCTATCTTGTTGCAAGAGAAGCATTTCAAAGGAAGTTTTCCTTTGTTATTCCCTTTCCCTCTGGGGAATCTTTTAGCGATGAGTGCTTCAAATTCATCTTGCTCCATCTCTTCTGAGAGCAGATTTTCAACGAAGTTACCAATCTTACCGGTAGAGCAATTACTGGTTTCTCTTCCCTTTTTGGTGGAAGAGATGTTGACATAAGGCTTAAATGCTGCTTCCTGAATGGGTAAGCTATTATCAAAATTACTTAATTCAAAAGCAGCCAGCTTACTGATTAGGGAGTCTAGGGTGACTTGATTTTTGGTTACCGATTTGAGCTCTTGAATAGCAGAGATCTTAATGGCATATTGAGGTCTGAGAGTTCTTAGTATTTTGCTAACCACCTCCTCTTCACTGAGCCTTCCTCCAGTGCTTCTGATGGAGTTGATCACCTCTTTGATCCGGTTGCTATATTGCTCGATGTCTTCTCCTTCATTCATCCTCATGTCATCATACTTTCCTCCGAGGCTTTGGACCTTGGCTCTTTGAACATTTGGGTCTCCTCCATAAACCACTTGCAACTTGCCCCACATTTTGAAGGCGGAATCAAGATGTTCAATCTCAGCATAGACATGATCAGGTAGCGTGCTAGCTATTATATCCATAGCAGCCGTGTGCTCAGTTTTGATCTTGAGTTGATCGGGTGTCAGACTGCCAGCGGGTTCACTGTAATCAGTGGTAACATGATTCCAATACTGATCACCGGTGGTCTTCATGTACAGCTTCATTCTGTTGCACTACAGAGTAAAGTTTTCTTTTGAAAACTTTGGTCCTTCCTTTCTCATCATCTTGACTTTTTTTTATGCAGTTAAGCAGTAAAGAAAACAAAACTTGGCTCTGATACCAATTGACAGTCCCAACCGGTGCTGAGAGGGGAGGGGTGAATCAACACCTCTAAAACTTTTCTCTTAACTCTGGTAAAGTGTACTTATAATTGTGAGCCAGATAGATTCAAACATATAATAACAGTAAGCAAACAATCTCACAGTGACACCAGATTTATCACGTGGAAACCCTATTAGGGTGAAAACCACGGTGTGAGGAGACCTCACAAATTTTGTACTCTTCTGGAGTACGCCCTGCTAGGAGCCTTCCCGGTTAAAGGATCAAAATGCACTATTAGATGTGACCCAATTAAGGGATTTGTTACAATAAGACCGGTTAGTGCCTGCCTGGTTAGAGGACTTTGAACACCTTGAAAGATGTCACCCGGTTAAGGGATTTAATACAAGGGACCTGTTAGAGTCCACCGAAATACTAAAATTTTAACTATTGTAATTGCTGGAAAACAATAGAAAGATTGACCATTTACAAATAGCTTTTCATAGCCCGATAAGATCTCTGTTTGTGCTCAACTGAGAAGCATCACCGGTCACCGCAGGTGTGTTCTCCTCTACTGTTGTGCTTCTCTGCACAATCTTCTTTCTCTCTTCTTCAAACTTCTTATCCTGGCTTCTACAGCTTACAGGTTCACTCTTTTTCTCGACAGAATGAAGGCAACTTCTATTCGCCTTAGGCAAGAGAATATATAGAGCCCTAGCCCTAATTGCGCTCATCATGCATGACCTAATTACAGATCCTTATCGGATTCATCAGTCAGTGGAGTACTAGTTCACTAAGGAAACATCCGATGCATGCCCTTAATTTATTTGCTGTAAAAAGAAAACAATAGATGCGTGTCAAGCATCTTTCCTTTACAAGAGATAACGCCTTGTTTTAAAGCCATTGATTCGGGTTTTAAAACCTCCAGACGCACCCCAAACCGATCACCAGTTTAATTCAAAGACCTTCGGATTTGTCGCAGAAAATCCCGGTCAAAGAGTTGGCTGGAACAGGTAGTTGATTATGACTTCCTCGGTCCACACCGGAGTCATTACTAGATCGGTAGAGATCCTCATGCTATGAACAGGTAAGGGTCTTTGACCTGTTATTGTCTCTTCCTTGGCTTACCGGTTGCACCTTTCTCGATTGCATTGTTGACACCGGTTTGTTGTTGCTTTCTTTGTTTTTGACTACACCGGTTGTAGCCAAATCGTCAGTTGAGGGTGGAATCCTCTGTTTCTTGACTGTTTACTTTACTCGGTTGCTGATGCTTTGTGTAGTGACCGGTTCTTATATGTTGGCACCATCTGCCAAACCATTCTTCTTTCATACAGACCTCCTTGTATCTTTATCTTCTTTTGCCAATCAATGACAATACTTGTACTTGTACTAGTAGCAGGGTTACCGGTTATCATCACTCAATGCCAACACACATAGGATCAAAGGGGCAGGTGGAAAGTACAAGTAGTTGTTCCGACAGTCGACACCAGTATGACGGAAATCACTCCTGAGGATTATGTCTTCGAAGAAGTAGACTTGGGTGAATTGACAAGGGAAGGAAGCAAAACACTGGCTACTTTAGGGTTGAAGCATGCATTAGGTTTTATGGACAAAGATGAAGAGAGAGTCAAAGCTTTGATGGAGCAGAATGAGGCAATGAAGAGGTTCATTCTTAAGATGGCATGTCCCATTGACCTTAGCAACTCGGAGGCCTCATTACATGCTATTTTGTAGAAAAGGGCCGCTCCTGAGATGCCGACAGACATCTCACATTCTTTTATTCATGCGTGTTTCGATTGGAAGAATGATTTTGAGGAGTTCGCAAGGACTGCCTTAAGGGCAATTTTGAGACCTTTTAGAGGCATTCTTAGGGAGATCACCAAATTGGTTGATATGATGTGTGAGGAGGATGGATTGGAGAAACAAATTCTTAAATGGCAAAAGGTTCTTGACGACTTTAAAATAATAAGGAAGCAACGCTTCCAGATTTTGGTAAAGATTTATGAAGGTTCAAAACTCGATAATTTTGAGGAGTGGATTAAGGACATCACCGGAGCCCTAAGTATTTATCATAAATGCATGAGCAGAATTAATAAGAAGAGAGATGAAGGGATGCTTTGGGTAGAAGAATTGGATAAGTTCTTTGAAGGGCTAGATCTAGATCTTTATGATGACGATGAGGGCTAGACAATGCACCCAATAAAGGACATCGTGCATAAATTCATGAAAATCTTTAATGGATTGAAAATGAAAGATGACCTCCAATAGATGTTTTACCAAAAGGAGGAAATGCAAAAGATGCTAGCTTGGGAGGAAGAGATACAAGCTTTTGCAAATGAATTAGCCACCTTTCGAGAAAAGCAATAGGAACGCCTTGGAGGTATCGAAATGGTGAATTTTGAAGAGGTCCAGGAGATAGTGGACAAGTTCCAGAAGGCGCACCCAAAGATTCTCCCAAGCTGCTAAGTGTTCAGTTTTGGACTTAGCCAATTTTTGCATGAAGGAGATTTCTAGACACTTAGTCAATTTTGCACTCCAAGATTTTCGGCCTTTCAGCCTCCGAAAGTCCGAAATTTTGCTCAACATGGTGTTGTATACTTAGTCACTTTTTCAAGTTCATTTTTTCGAAGTAAAGGTCAGGGTCTGAAATTTCTCGGCCGTCACCTTCGAGAACTTCCATTCTTCTATGGTGGACTTCCAGTCAGATTGACCGCATGTCTTGGGTCGTTTTTGCATGCTTTGGAGATATCTTTCAATTAGAACCTCGAAGGGGAGCCATGATAAGGATTAATGGAAAGAACTCCAAGTTTTGAAGGAAGAACATGCAGGGAAATGACGAAACTCCAGAGCAGATTTTGAGTTTTTTTAATGCATCTATTCTTCAAAATTGTAATGCACGTGAATCAAATCCGTGCTAGATAGTTTAGGGCTGCTTTAAGAGTAGTTTTATTTCAGTAAGCTTTAGTTTTTAATTTATTTCCAAGTTTCATGCGCAGCTGAAACCCTAGTTGCAAAATTTTTTTCCCTAAAGGGTGAGGCCCTATAAATTGTAAATCAACAGTGTAATTATGGTCGATTACATCACAATACAATATATACAATTGGTGCTTCAATCATAATGTGATTTTCTTTGCTATCTTTGCGAAGTTTATGAATGTGTGTTTGCTCATTTGTTTATTTCAAAGAGCTAATTGATTGTATGGTGATTTTGATCTGTGAATTCATTAGTTTGGTATTTATCGTTGCTGCATTGCTTTGTTGTGACGAATTATTAGGAAGATCGTTCTTTGGTGCTTCAAGATAAATTTGTCTCGTGTGCGCACCTTCGTGGTGGCTTCATGATTTGATGAGTTTTATAAATCTTACATTTGCATTTATTTCCATTGATGATTGCATCTGCAAAATCGGGGTTGTGATTTGTTCAAACCTATGTTTTGTGGGTTTTCTCCATCTTCTTGGTGATTTAATTCACAAAGTAGTGCAACGATGGTTTATGTCCGTTAGTTTTATTTTCAACAACTTTCATTCAAATCCTTGTTACCTTGTTTTCTTTATAAATCAGTCATAGTAGATTAAATCAAATTTACATTGCTTTCATTCAAAGATTCAGAAAATACAAAAAAAAAGAGAAAGATCGTTTCTTTTAAGATTATTTTTGCAGCCCCTCCAAGATCGAACCAGCAAAGGCCTCCTCGTGCACAGTTTCACATTTATCTTCAATTGAGCTATCCAAGTGGTTGAGACCCAGCCTAAAAGGAACCTTGAGACTGATTTTATCATTCTTCCAAGAGAGGAATTTGTTCATCCAAATTCCTAGCCGTTTCTCGTGTAAAAACGACGCTCAACACCCCCTTTTTGTCCCAAGTAAGCATTCGAGTTGAGTTTAGAGGTTGTACTTGTGAATCCACTATATTGATTTTTTTTGGGTGGTTGTAACATAGAGTTGTAATTAATGTAATAAAGTAATGTAAGTTGGATTCTAATTTATATCTGGAAATGAGATACTAGTGTATGTTGTGCCATTTGATGTGATTTTTGGTACTCCTTATTTGTACATGGGGGATGTTGTCTAGTTTGGGTGCATGAATTGGTACAATCTTTGGTTGAATATGAAGGATTTTACTTTGAATTCATATGTTGGCACATGAGAAGATGCAATTGCTATTACTTAAAAATTGAACACTAAATTACTAATCAGTGCATATGGAAGGTTTAATAGTCCAACGATTGAGGGGCATATGCTGGAAAAAGGCTGTTGATTGGATTTTTGTACTCTCAAACCAATGTGAGACAAGCTAAGGAGCAATGAACGCAAAAATGTGCAAGACTATCACATGATGAAGAGCATGTGTTTGCGTAGGCTTCATCAAGGGTGATTGATATTTTTTTTTTCAGTTGTGCTGATGCGGTTCAAGGATTAGTTATGAGGATATGCAAGCATTGGGTGTTGCTACACCCCGTTGAGAAACTTCTTGTTTTGATTTGAAGATTTGAGTTATTAATTTTGTTTTTAATTCTTAGTAAGATTTTGGGGATCAAAAGCCTTCTATTGTGGGAGTTATTATTTAAAAACCTGGGTATGAACAAACTGGACCATTGGGGTCCAAATATCTACATCTGTGAAGAACTTGTCAAAGTGTAGGAGATGGATTTCATCATAAAAAATGGAGGAAGGTGGCTGTGGTGATGGCTAGGGATGATCAGGGGTGTAAAGAGACATCTTTGGGAGTCTTTTATCAAAGTTGCAGACCTCCAAATGACTCAAAAAATATATTTTGGAAAAATTGCTGCTTGCCATAGGCAGTGAAAGCAATTACCCCAACAAAAACACCAACCACCATGGTAAATGTGCAACTGCCCCTTGATGAAATTGGCAAGTTTGCCCCTATGTAAACATAAAGATGAATACCAATGGTTTTCTTGTTTGATCTTCCAATTTGTCATAGGGTTTTCATTTTTTGGGGGATGGGAGACTGAAGGGAGATAATGTGGTTTCCAATGACTTAAGTGGGGTGGGCTCTTATTTTAGGGCGGTTCTAGTTATTTTTTTGACTGTTGCATTTCTGTTTGCAAGTGTATTCATGGTGGGAGTGCAGTTGTAAGTTTTGTTGGAGCTCCTAGCTTACTGTTGAAGCTCATTGTAACTGTCATGGCATTGTAAACATCTTTACTCAGTATTTTTGATATTGGAATGGAGAGTATCTGCTCTCTATGGCTTTAGTTCTGAAGAAAATTATCCTAGGAAATAGAAGCAACCTCTATAAATAGGCTACTGTGTTACTTGAAAAAGGTAGATCAGCAAGTGGCCTAGGGCCATGAGCAATGAAAAGTTGCCTAGAAAGAAGGAAATATGGATGAAATCGAATCACAAATGAATGAATGGATGAGACATCAGCCAAATTGAATGCCCAAAACTTAACAAAAACATAAAAAACTATGTCAATGAAAAGCTTAGTAAAGTGATGTGGAGGGGGAAAACAAGTAGGAAATGCTAGGACTATATTGCAAGGTTCAATTGAAATTATTTCATTTCATTTTTCACGTAAGCTTTAAATGATTTCTAACAACCGCACTAAAATCTTATACTGTTTATTGCTGCACAAACCACTTATTTACATTATTGGCCCTCTCATTTGTTTACTACTACATTGACCTTTTAATTTTACACTGCTGACCATCTTATATGTCTAATACCACACCGATATCTTTACTGCCCTCTGATCCATTTTAGACTAGACTGAACATCTAATTTTAAGGTACTAGATTGCTTACCGATTTTCAGATTTTGTACTATAAAAGTCACAGCTGGTAGCATTGCATGATTCCTTTTTACTAAGGCAGCTCTCTCGATCATGTTGGGGCCGACAGTCAAAAACTTTGAGCCAGACCGATTTTAGTTCTTTCCAAAATCTTCATGTTGACTGTTTCTATTAAAATTTATCTGGGGAAAACTTTCTTACTATTTGAAGCTATGTTAATTTGACAAAACATGCCACATCTCCTACAGCCTTACCTTCCTCTATGTGTCTTGACATGCTTTTATCCGATGCTTTGCCTCTGTATCACAAAAACTTAATTTTGGTTGCCTCTAGCTCTTGTTTTTGTAAGCCTCGTAGTTGTTAAAAAATATGCCATTGAACTATAATGATGGTAAGATGTTAATATGCTCCTTTATGGTAATTTACAACCGCCACCTCGTGTATATCCATCCATTAACTTTAAAGTTGATAACTTGATATTTACATCATAATATGATATGGTGAAAATTTTATTAAGAAATATTGTGTATGAACACTTTATAAAAGTAAAGTTGTAAACATTTATGTTTACATTCCAGAATATGTGTGAAAAAGGTCATGGTAGTTTCTGTTAAGATTGCATTTATGCAATTCATTGAGCCATGCTTCGAAATTTACTGCTTAGACGAAAGATTAGAATGAACACAAATTTTAAAAGGTTAGGATGGAAAATCATTTGGTTATAGTTTAGAATCCTAAGAAACTTATTCATATACATGCTTACTAGGAAAATGGATTTCATCTTTGAAACCATGTACAATCATTTGGGGAATATTTGAGATCTGGATTTTAATTATCAAAGATCTAATAAGATAAATCCAGTATCTCATGAATCACTCAAATAACTAGTACTAATTACTGATGGATTCAAACTATTTAATTACAATTCGACTTAGGATTCGAACTATTAACCACTGAACTATTTAATTAGGATTCAACTTCCTTTTATCACTTATTTTTCTGTTTTTCGTAAATCTCTTCATCATCCTGTTCTCATCTCACAGATGGTGCTTGCGCCAAATAATATATATAAATATTAAATAATATATATTTTTCAGGTTTACCAACATATGGAACAGGAGTAATCTAGAGCTTTTGCTATTAGTTCTTTATTCCCAACATGCATCTTATTACATCTCTCCAAACTGCTCAAAGTTTCCTTGTGGTTTTGAAAAAAAATGTAATGAGAATACTTTGTAGATTATTTTTCCTTATTTCATGATTTGTGATCTAATAAATAGTCATTCTTTTCTATTGACAGGATACAATGGATGGATGTATCTTTGGGGTGTCTTTCGAGGTAGAAAGAAAATCACTTTGGCTGATTCACAACAACAATTTCCAGATTGCAATAATGTTGACAATGATGTGCAACCAAGTCCAAGTCACCTTCTGATGAAAAACAACAATCCATTACCTACTGAGTTGACATGCGCCAATGCCAGTGGTTGCAGTGAAGGAGAAGAAGATATGGATGTTGATATGGAAGGGGGAAGAGAAATAGGAATGGCAGAAAGACCAGCAACAAAGTCAGAAACTCAACTAGCTAATGCAATGGAGGATAATGCTACAAACACATCTGTTACCTCCAATTCAAAACATGTATCGAGTCACCACAAGAATCTCAAGTCAGGCAATTGTATGCCATTTGAACAGGATGACCTTTCATTAGTTGCACCCTGGTCTAACTCAGCAAAAATCTTAGGAACAATTCCTGAAATGAAAGAAAGTAATGGTGTTGATATAGAAGGGGAAAGAGACTTAGGAATGATCGAAAGGTCAAATCCAAAGCCAGAGTCTCAACTAGCTAATATGATTGAGAGAAGTGTTGCACATGCATCCGCTTCATCTAATTCAAAACCCAAATTGAGTCATCATGATAATCCCAAGTCAGGTGGAATTATATCATTTGAACAGAGCAGCAATTCATCATTCGCATCCAGGCATGGCTCAGCAAAGATCTTAGGAAATATTCCCAAGTACATGCACAGTACTGTCTATGTTAAAGATGCTGGGAGAAGAAATGAGCAGTCCAGTTCATGTTATACTAATGATGAGCTTGAGTTTCCTCCTGGATTTGAACTTCCACCTGTTTGTCATAATTCATCTGCTATTTCTAGGAGTAACTGTGGGAAGCATATTGAAGCCATGCCTGAGAATATGAACAGCATTGGGATCCATGCAAAAATACAGGAAGGGGAATTACCACCTGGCTTGGAAGCTTTTAGTGACAACGCGAAGTCATCGGTTAACCATTTGGCATCTGGATTCTCTTCACAACATTGCAGTCGTCCACCTACTGCTGTGTTGTCTGAGCAGTTTCAGCATGGTTTTGACCGTGGTTCTTTAAAAGTTTCAATGTCTTCTCCGGACTATCCACCTGGTCTAGAACCAGCATTTGTGAAACCTCTGGTCTCCTCTCCACACTGCCCACCTGGTCTAGAAACTTTTCATATGAAGTCTCTGTTTTCATCTGCAGTCTGTAAGCCTAGTTTGGAATGTACATATATTAAACCTCTGGTTTCTTCAGCAGAATGTCCACCTGGTCTAGAATCTACTTTTGTGAAACCATTAGTGACTTTTCCAGGCCGTCCTCCTGGTCTTGAGCATACATCTATGAAGCCTTTGGTTTCCTCTCCAGACTTCCCACCTGGTTTAGAACCTGCTTTCATTAAGCCTCGTTTGTTTTCTCCCGACTGTCCGCCTGGTTTAGAAATTACTTCAATGAAACATGTTGTTTCTTCAGCAGAATGCCCCCCTGGTCTAGAAGCTGTTTCTGTGAAGTCTTCAGTTGCTTTTCCAGACCGCCTGTCTAGTCTTGAGCCATCTGTTCAAATACCTTCATTTCCTTTGCATAATTCTTGTGTTACCGAACCTGCCGAAGGAAAGCCAAATCTGCCTTCATCTGAATGCCCACCTGGTGTTGAGGCCGCTTTATGGAATTGTCCATTGACATCTTTAGAACATCCTCCTGGTTTTGATATAACTTCTGGGAAATCTTTGTTTCCCTCTTCAGTCCATCCACTTGAAAATCTGGCATGTAAGCAGCTTCAGGTAAAGTTGATTAATCTTATTAATGTACATTGTAGAGATTTGAATTAGATATTTGATGAAAGTTTTGTGTGGAAATTTGGAATGGCATACATCATCCTAATCTTAGGTTTTTGTGATGTAGGATAAGCCTGTCCTTGAAGTTGAGAATAAAGTGGAGCCAATCTGTCAACGTTCTGCTCATTTGCTAATGGGAAAAGACGATAGCAGTAGAGATCGTACTAAAATATACCATGCCAATGGCAGGAGAGGGGTCGCACACACTGATTCAGTTACACCTGTCAGGAGGGAAGTAAATGATGGGGAAAGGGATAAGAGCAGGAGCAGGGAAAGGGAATATGATTGGAAGAGGAGTGGAAACAGTAATAGAGAGGAGCGTACAAGGGAAAGAAATGATGGGAGAAGGGATAAGAGCAGGAGCAGGGAAAGGGAATATGACTGGAAGAGGAGTGGAAACAGTAATAGAGAGGAGCGTACAAGGGAGCGGCATAGAAACTATAACAGAGAAAAGGAAGGTAGAAAAGAGAGGTATCGAAACTATAGTAGAGAAAAGGAAAGTAAGCAAGGGCACGGTAGAAAAGGTAGTGGTGAAGAACAAGGTACTAGAAACTGGGAGAGAAGAAGTACAGAAAGAGAAAGTGCAAGGAATAGAGATACTGGATATCACAGACACTGGAGTAGCTATGTAGGAACTAGAAGGCACAAGGGCTATGACAAACATTCTCACAGTTTACATGATTGTTCACATCCAGAATCAACAGCACGGTCCTATTCAGCTATGGGAGGAAAATGCATTGTAGATGCTACGGGGAAGACATCGTCTAGTCATCATGCCAACTCTTCCTTTTCTGATTCTAATATTGAATTTCATAATCATAAAAGCTTATCATTAGAGACAGTTTCTGCGAATAGAGAAGATGCTGCTACTGTCAATCTTGACAGCAAGGAAGCCATAACAGACATTGATTCTGTACAATTACCAAGGTCGGAGTATTGTCCACTGGAATCTGAAGAGAAAATTCAGAATATTGAAGCGAGTAGGAACTTGACAGATGAACATCATAATCATAAAAGCTTATCATTAGAGACAGTTTCTCCAAATAGAGAAGATGCTGCTACTCTCAAGCTTGACAGAAGGGAAACAATAATGGAGATTGATTCTGTACATTTACCAAGGTCTGAGTACTGTCCGCTGGAATCTGAAGAGAAATTGCAGAATATTGAAGCGAGTAGGAACCTGACAGATGAACATCATAATCATAAAAGCTTATCATTAGAGACAGTTTCTGCAAGTAGAGAGGATGCTGCTACTGTCAATCTTGACAGAAGGGAAGCCCTAACGGAGATTGATTCTGTACGATTACCAAGGTCTGAGTATAGTCCGCTAGAATCTGAAGAGAAATTTCAGAATATTGAAGCGAGTAGGAACTTGATAGATCATCATTTTCTTTTATGTGATTTAAATGACGATCCTGCCTGTGAAGATGAAATTTCAGATCAGAAGAATATTAGTGTAGAAGCTGTTCAAGAACCTACACAGGTCAATTTATCAGATACCACGAGTTCAAGGACTGAGTATACTTTTTCACATTCTGGAAAGGTTGAGCAATATGTCACTCCCATACAACGTAACTGGTCTTCTGGTTCAAGGATGACTATGCATGATTCTGTACAATGCCTTCCATTATTTCCTGTGAAGGAAATCTGCGGAAAGGCTGAAAGCTCTGTAAGTGACTGGGAGTTTAACCTTGAATTGGGGCTTGGACAAAGTACAAAAACTAAAGAGCCTTTGCCACTACTAGAGCAATCTTCATTGCAAAGTCTTTCATGTAATTTTATGTTCGATAAGAATTCTAGCAATTCTAGATCCAGGTCAGTTTGTGATGATTCTAGGGAACCCAGTCCCGCTGAAACATCTATTTTGAGCCTTTCAATGCCTCAATACAGAAGACAAGGAAATAGTTGGGTTGAAGTTACAAAAGACACTGAACTATCTGAACAAGTAGATGCAGACTTGAAACTCACACTTTGAATGGTTTGGAAGGATCGAGGAACTGCTGTATGGACTTTGTACATTATGAAATGAACAGGTGATACAAATTGAATGTAATTTTGGTTGCATCTTTGACACAGATGAATTGTAATATTATGTCATTTCCAGAGTGCTCCGATTATAGCTTTAGTTAATATATTCGTCTGGCTATAGATGGGTCACCGGACATCATTTGGGGTTACACCGCAAAAATTGAACTTGAATTTGAGTTATATTGAGGTCCACAAATAGGTACACGCACTAAAAGGCGAAGCTCCACAAACAAGGAATATACTCTGATAGTTTGACTGCTTTGAATTCAAGAGCTTACTGAATATGGTTAATTACCATAGTCAATGAAATGCAAAACATCTGTTGGAGCTTTTGTTGTACAGAGCAGTTGCCTCCAACCATTTTACTATATTAATATAACAAAACATAAAAATGTAGCTTAGGAGCTAAGAACGGACTCCGAAGTACTTGAAAGTTGCATTGAACAGATAACAAAGGTTGGAAAAAGGCATCCAAGCAATTACAACGAGCGCAACATATCTAGAAACATACACGATGGCCCAATGAATTCAAAATTCTTGATCAATATTTGATTTTTTTTTTGTATTAACATAGTTGATAAACTGATTACATCAGAGTTCTCGGTATACAATATTTGTATCAGATCAAAACCTCAAGACTAAGTCAGATCATTACATATATAACATCTCGTAAGTTCTGATAATAGAGGTTAAATACAACTGATGCTTGTTAATACAAAAAGAGGACTGTAATCCTTTGAGTATCTGCAAACTGGTCAAGAACAAAAATGGGAAGTTCCCTTGCTAACTTTGTGTATCAGGTCCTGGCATCCCTCTATCTTCAAGCTGCATATCTTTGATGAACTGGTTAAGACTGTCAAGCTCCCTCTGTCGAAGCATATCTTTGTGCATGGAGAAGTATTGGCAAGAAACAATGTCGTCTTTGTGGATCAACAGCTGGCCTGATCTCATAAGGATCATAAACCTGTCCCTGGAAATCTCTAAGGAAGCAGCAACCTGTGACATGATGTCAATATTTGATTTTAATAATTTTAGCGTGCTAAATTTGAAGTTTATATATATGAGTAAGTTATATTACAAATGGTATAGAAGTAGTTAAATATGAAAGTACTAAATGAAAATTAGTAATGCAAGTTCTTTGGGCAGAATCAAGATTATTGTATACGCGGCCTTTGAACAAAAGATGGAAATAGTCTTGGCGAATAAGTAGCATATATCTTCTCTATCATACAAAGCGCCAAAGCTGAAGATTCATTGATGTTAGTGTAATTCTGCAAGGCTATGGAATGGAGAATTAGGCCATCTCATTCTTTTTAGTGGGTAATTGTCAAGAGGGCTCTTAGGGACGGGATGAGAGGTTCCGGAGAATGCATGGCTAAAATCATCTTAAAAAGATAAAATAAAAATGGTGTTTAAATTATTATTTTAAGAAAAGAATAAGAACATTCAGTCTTACAATCTTTGTTATAAGCACTTCCAATCTTTTTCTATGGAGGATGATGATGAGCTTTCATTAACTTTTAACTGCCCCCTTATTGAAAAGACTATCCTACAAATTAGCTGTCAAGACATTAAAATAATTGTTCCTGATGTTGCTGAAGTATCACACAAGATGAAGTGTCTCAGATTCAACTGCCTTATAAGTGCAAAGAAGACACCCTTTCTTCTCAAGTTTCTTTCGTCCATTATTTCTGCTTAATTTCACATCGAAATTGATGAGTAGTTCTTAATTGAACATGTAGAGTTCATAAACTAAAAATAACATATTTCTCTCACTTGTCATAACTATTTATTAACTTTGATTTTATTACCTCCTGCGAAAAATATCTTATGGTGTCTTATGATACATCATAAATTGGTCAACAAATGTCCCATTTACAGCTCTTCTATGTGTCCTACATTTATTATTCTTATGTAAATTTTTAGAGATCATAACTTTTGATTTGAAATGCCAATTCAGCCATTTTTTAAATATTGTAAAACTTGGAGAGACATACATAGTAGAATGTGGACTAAAATGGTAGCATGGGGTGGGATGTAATGGTGTGAGTGTATTTAAATAATATATATGTAATATATAACCTAATAGTAAATATTAATAATTAAAAGATACAACATTATTAAAAAATATGATAAAAACAAAATGAAAGTAAATATTTATTATTAATGTGATATTATTACATTACATATGTGAACAAATTTTCACCCACTAAAAAACTATTTCCATTTTTACTTTTAAAATATTTTTTTTTGATAAAAGGCCAAGGCCAAATTTATTGATTATAAATAAAGTTACAAAACATTTCGTTCGATGCAAATACTGGTAGGAAAGAACGGAATTAAGAAAACCTCCAGTCTTGTCCTGAGACTTATTTAGTCCAGATATCTTTACATAACAAAGTTTATGCCACACAAAACAATCAAAAGTAGTTGTTGCTAACAATGAAGCTTGCGGATACCGCTAGGGTTTCTCCCGCGGCTATTCCTGGCTCGCCTTCTATGGAGGCCGTGAGGACTTCTCCCAAGGATGTTGCTCCTCGCGCTTTGTCGGTGGATGTTGAGGCTACGACATCGATGCTTGGGTGCCCACTTCTTCCCCCTTCCGCTGTGCCTGGTGCAGTGGGATTAGATGCCCAGATCGGAGACACCTTCTCGATTTTGGGTTTGCATCCTGCCACTATTGCCGTTATTGCTACTTCAGATGGGTTTGTGGTGGTGCCTTTGTCTGCTACGTCGGGTATGGGCACGAGTTTGAAGGGGTCTCTCCCTTCCCGCCCAAATACTTTTCAAAATCCGGTGTTCAAAGGTGGTTTGGGTAAAACCCTCTGTGGGTGTGGCTTCGGGTCCTCTTGGCTCTCTGCCCCTCTCTTTTGCGAATGCCTCTAATGTCAAAGCTTCTTCCAGGTTGGAGACTAATGCTCTGTTTTGTGGCGTGGTGGGATCTTATGCTAAAGCTATTTCTTTGGCTCAGTCTGGGGTTTGGGGCCCCTCCCGTGGGGTGCCTTCTTCTGTGCCGACCTCAACCTTTGGAACTCTCTCCGTCAAGCTCTTTGACGTCGCTGAAGGGGAGCTAGAGACCTACTCTAAGATCTTTTCGGGTTTCGCTCTTATTTGCCTATTTCGAGGGTTTTGACGGACTTTGTCTCAACTTCACGATTGGATCTCCCAAAAATGGGAGCCAATACTGTCAGATAATGTTCATATCTTCCTTTTAGCTAAAGGTTTTTTTGTAGCTAAATTTGATAATTCTGAGGATAGATCAAAAATTTTATGTGAGAACTACTTTAGTTGGGTGGAGGACAAATTCATGCTCATGGTAAAACCATGGCACCCTGATTTTAATCCCTCAATTGAAGTTTTCAACATCATGCCTATTTGGGCGAGGCTTCCCAATCTCCCTCTTCATCTCTGGCAAGGTGTTGTCCTGGAGGAGGTGGGGGAGGCTCTAGGGGATTTTCTGATTATTGATGATGATTCTGCTAACATGTTCCACTCTACTTATGCCCGCATCCTGGTAGATATTGATATCTCTTGGGGTCTTCCCGATGAGATTAAAATTGAGTCTTCTAAAGGTTCATGGTTGCAACAGTTGGATTATGAGGGTATCCCCTTTAGATGTAGAAAATGCCTCAAAACAGGTCATCATGCTTTAAAATGCAGTTCTGACTTCAAATTGAAGAAAGTCCCTCATACTTGGTGGAAGGATGCCTCCACCAAACATTATACAGTTCTCAAAAGCTCTCTCGAGCCTTCAAAGGAATCGTCTACTCCTAGTTCTTTTGCTGGTGTTCCTGCCAGCCCAGCTCAAGTGGTTGTGGAAAATTCTGTTTCTGGCTCTCTTGCTGGGAGTATTTCTAGCCCTATCTCTATGGCGGTTCTTGCCAGCTTTGCTTCGCAAGGACCTTCCTCTTCTTTGCTGACGGTTCCTAGTATCTCTACTGGTGGTTCAATGGATGTTTTTTCTGCCAGCCCTGTTGATAAGCTTAATGTTGTGGGTTTTGGGGCTTCTGATCGTGTTGGAAGTATTGAAATCCCTATTTCTGAGGTTGCTTTTCCTGCCAGCTCTGTTGGTTTGTTGACTACAGTTGGAAATGATGTTGTTCCTCTTGTTGGGGGTTGTTCAGACATGATGCTGGGGGCTGTCTCCCTGAATTCGGTGTGTTGGCAGAAGGAGGCAACGAAAGTTGAAGATGGATGGATAACTGTAAAAGGAAAAAATTCAAAGAAGTCCTCTTCGTTTGATACGACTCTCCATTCTCATAAAAAGGGGACCTAGCCTTGTTGCTTTCCTCTTTGGACTGTGGTTCTCGTTGAATATTCTTATGCAGTGGTTTGGGTGTCCTTCCATTCCTTGGATGGACTGACTTTTGGAGATGTCTGGACCTAGTTTTTGGCTGGACTGTTGTACTTATGGAACTTCAAAAGTCTTATCCTTAGTTCCGGTGTTGTAAAGGGTTTCAGGGCCCCTTCAAAATCTATTTTTACCGTAATAAAAAACAAAGTTGTATGCCACCACATTTACAATCAATCCTATAATTGTTATAGAAAGCTAATTTGAGCTATCTAGACATTCTCGGATTTACAAATAAGGCTCAAATAGAATTGTTCTAGAATTGCTCCTAGATCTATTCCTTCTACCAAATTGAAAGTAAAATTACAATAGTTGTTCATTCAGATGAAGTCAATCCATGTGCCGTAAAACAAGGTCGTAGCCATCTAAATAGACCCCCCAGTAGGAGAGCCATCCAACTTGTTGGTGCCCAAAAATGATGGATTTGCTTTTGGCCAACTAATAGGAAAAATGGTGATGGACCACTTGATACCTCTGCAATTTTGGCTTAATCAAGCCAAGGCTAGTAGACCTAATCAATCAACTGCACACAAAAAAATGAAGTTCCTCCCAAGGTGGTAAACAATCCCTTGGAAGAAAAAAGAAAAAAGAATCTTCTGATAATCTCTATTATAAAACTTAACTAAACTAATAATCACTAAGATCCTAATTGTAAGGCTTTGAAATAAATGATTTAATGATCTACAAACTACAAAGCATGAACTAATATAACAATTTCCAAATAATGATTAGATCAGTGCCTTCTAAAAACTTGGGCTATGGAGTCAGATAACTTTCAATCTTACGTACGATCGGAGACAGTTTTAAAAAACTTGCTTTAATAAGACAAGACTATCATCTCAAGGGTTTCCACTCAAATTATAACTCAAACCAGATTACACAGCTAGTCTTATTGAATTTAACTCTGTTCAAGAGACCGACAAAAACAAAGGAATATTCACAGATCTTTCAGTTGATATTCAAACTGTATATTGATTTTTGAGTTATAACATTAAGAGAATTTAACACAATGAAACACTCTATAAAATAGAATATCCAAAAGACTAATTGAAAACATATAACTTATGACCACAAATAAAAAGAAATGACACTTATCTTAATTGATGTTGAAATATTGGTACATAAGAGTTCATGGTTGCAGTTGTTGAACAATTCTACCCCGACTGTAAATGTATTTCTAATAATCTTGCACATTGGTCTTGGTATCCCATATTTATAAAATTTTAGGGATGCATATACGTTTCAAACCAAAGTGTCTGTTCAAAACTAAAACCTAATCCCTAAATCAACAACTACAACATAATCACTATGTAGTTACAATATGAAATATTAATTGTTCCAATGGTTAATATATGTAATAATCATATCTTCAATAAAAGCTCCTTTTAGAATATTTATGTCTTCTTTATTACGTAACATTATGCCCGTTGATAGAATTCAAAGCTCCTGCATGAAATTTAATTAATTAGATACCTCAAAAAGAACCATACATTAGGGTTTCTTAATATGATAAAACTTTATAATAATTCCTTCCTGAGAATATTTTATCATATGCAAAATTTTAGTTAAATGCTAATAATTGATGTACTTCCAATTCCACCCTAATATATATTCTCCAATATTTAACATGGGTCAAAGGTTGAATACACTTTCCATAATGTACTTTCACACCCTTAGGGCAACTCAAAAATCAATATATAATCTATGTGTTGTTAATATGCCCATCTATATAAAAAAATCAATTTACCCTATTAAACATTTTCAATAGTAATTATAAGGTGAAAAGAATGAAAATATCCCTTTACATAAAATACATTTCACCTTTTAGGGCCAATCATTTACCTTGGAAAAAATAATATTACTTGAAACCCATCATATTCAAAAAGGTGAAAAATATATCTTCATATCATAAAACATTCAACGTGAAGATCATTCACAATATTGTCCTTTTAATTACTCATAGGGTGAAGGTGTTCTAATTATATCTTTTCACTCTAACTCATGTTCCCAAGGAATATAATAGAGCAATTGGTAAAGGGGGGAGGGTAGATATATAGGAAAAGGGGTTGGCTTGAGAGGTCGAGTGTTAGTACTACCAAAAGAGAGTTAGTACAACAGAGAGTTAGTACTACCAAAGAATTTAAGTAGATTCTAATCTTGATTAGCATAGGGGCCAGATTTAAACTAGCCAGACTAATATACTAATATATGATTTCCATACCCTTGAGTACAACAATTCACTATTTCCAAAATCTACTAATTCTATAATATTTTAAACAAATAATTGCCTCGAGAAGGAATTTGAGAGTGGAAAACCATAGAAAGTTATTAACATAAGAAAAAATTACAACCAAACATCTTGCAATGTTTAAAGGTAACTTAATAAAGAGCTTGTCTTTCCTTAAATGTGAATTAATTATATATATATATATATATATATATATATATATATATATATATATACACACACATACATATACATATGTATATATACATATACATATATATATCTATATACATATGTATATATACATATACATATATGTATATATATTTATATTTATATTTATATGTATATATAGATATACTTATTAATGGGTAGGCAACAGTTACCCAAAAGAACAATTTCAGTAGAAAATACCTACCCCCTTTGAATATTCTTATCTTTTCATCTACAATTATGATTTAAGACAATCTAATTACAATGAAAGGAAGAGCAAAGAATAGTTCACCCAATACTTGCTTTATAAATATGATCTTTATTTTTATTATTTAAAAAAATATTTATTAGTTATATTTGAAAAAAATAAATTTTGATTAGAAGTGTCTTAATAATATATTATTTTTCACACTATTAAATACATGATATATAAAAATATAAGAATACCTTAAAATGAAGAATATATATGATATGTATTTAAATAAATATTATATACAATACACATTTAAATAATATAATATATTATAAATATATATCTACTAGCACATATACTTTAAATACATCTAATTAAAAGGCATTGAGAGATATCAGTCTCTAGTGTTTATGTTTAACATTTTATTGAGAATTATTATATCTTGGTGTCTTTTAGATAGATTTATTTGAGATATGTTTGCTAGTAGGTAATTTTAATATAAAAAATAAGGTTGAGACAACTTTCTTAACATTATCCCATTGGTCAAACACCTTGCAAAATAAAGGGAGTCAGAGCTATCAAATTTCCACAATCCATATGAATGTTCAAGACAATTTTTGGATTTGATTGTGTAAAGTTTTTTTTTTATCATCAACGTTTCAAATCACACTGCATGATCCATCATCAGAATGCAAGAGAGCATAAGGAAAAGGAATTTTTTATTTTGTTTTTGCATCCTTAAGATGATGGATCATGTAGTGTGATCCGAAACGTTGATGATAAAGGGAGCATTGGCACCATGATCTAATTGATAATGGTAGATAGATAATACACTCAACATTACTTCACTTTTTTGTGATTATTTACATTGTTATGCATTTGCAACATTTTGCAAAGTGTCAACTTATTTCAATATACCATATCTCAAACAAAATTGTATTGGACATCACTATGCTTTTTCTTTGCATGAAAGGTTGAGTTCTTTTCTAGATTGTATGATACTCTAACTATCACAATGAATCCTTGTGGTTCCTACCTTGATCCCAACATTTGGGCTTATTCTCTTAAGCCATATATCTTCTTTACAAGGATGAGTTGTTGTCATCTATGCTACTACTTTAATGGACAAAGCCACCATAATATGTCACTCATCTGATTGATTGCACCATTAAACATAATGAAAACGTATCCACAAGCGAATCATTTTCTCTTCACATCTATAGCCTAATTTGAATCCACAAATACAAAATAAATGTCTTGTTGGGTTATGACAATAATAAAATAATAAAACAAATCATATCTTTCATAATTTTTTTTCCCTTATAGAGGAAATTCCTATTTTTTTAAAGGGATAAAATTGGTTTTTTTTCTATCTTGAGTGGTGATTGCTATCTTGAAGATATTCTATACATCTTTTTTGCCTTGAAGGCACAATTATTTTAAATTGCAATAGCAACAACTGTGAAGATGTATTTGTTTTCCCAGAGCCATAAGAATATCGATACCTTGCCCCTAGATGTTTCCTAGGGCATATTGTTAAGGTTTTACCATGTAAACATGTGTCTTATTTGTTATTTTGTTCTTCTGCTATATTTTCTTCATTATTTGCAACTAATTTGTACTGTGTTGGTAAACAAATCTGTTACTTTAAAATTTACAATGACTTCCCCAATGCAGATTTTAAAAAAAGCTCCCAATAGTTGGATAGATCACTTATAGAGCGTGATCTTCCTCTATGTTTGAGAGGGGCAACTCCCTCATATGATCAACTTTTTTAGTTTTAAATTAACCTTACCTCGAAAAGAAAGAAAACTTTACAATCATAAGATCCTTGACAACAAATATACAAATTCTCCATTTTTTTACAAGTATGGGATCATCTTGTTGCATTCATTTTAGTATTATCCTTAAGGGAATGACCAAGTTGAGGCTAGTAATAAAAATATTGTTACTATTCTCAAGAAACTAGTTGATAAAAATCAAAGGACATGGCATAACCATCTGCATGAGGCATTGTGGGTTGATCATATAAAAAAGAAGAGAGTTACCGAAATGTCTCTGTTTGAACTAGTAGGTAATTTTAATATTAAAAATAAGGTTGAGACAAATTTCTTAACATTATCTTATTAATGTTCTTGAAGGGTCTACTGGGGTTGTTGGCTCTGTCCCTGTCCCGGTTGCTGGACCTGAATCTTCTCTCTCTACGTTGGGTGATACCAGATTTTCTGTTGATTTGGTGGGTGCTGGCTTTGTTGGAAAGGATGGTATTTTATTAGATGCTAGATCTGACATTACTACTCCATATCTTGATCGCCCTTTGGCTGGATCTAATGGTGGCCCTGCACTGACTATTTTTCTAGGTGACTCAATTCCACTTTTGGGGGCTGGTTCTCCATCTCTGGAATCATTGTGTTGGCAGAATAAGGTTGCTAGTGTTGAAGAAGGCTGGATTACAATTAAAGGCAAAAATTCTAAGAAATCCTCCCCGACTTTTGACACGACCCTCCGATCTCATTTGAAGGGGACAAAAAGATAGTGTATCTTTTGATGTGGATTTCCAATGTTTTATCTTTTTCAGCGGTGTGGGTGTTTCTTTGGATGAGTTCTTTTGGGTGGTTTCGTGGGGATGGTGGCCTTTTGTTTTGGTTGATCTGTTGTGTTTGGTGTACTCCTAATGCTCTATCTTAAGCTTTTTCTTTGTAAAGGGTTTCGGGTCCCTTCAAAACTTATTTTTTCCATTAATCAAAACATTATCCTATTAGTCGGACACCTTGCAAAATAAAGGGAGTCAGAGCTATCAAATTTCCACAATCCATATGAATGTTCAAGATAGTTTTTGGATTTGATTGTGTAAAGTTTTTTTTTATTGTCAACGTTTCATATCACACTACATGATCCATCATTAGAATGCAAGAGAGCATAAGGAAAAGGAATTTTTTTGCTTTTGCATCCTTAAGATGATGGATCATGTAGTGTGATCCGAAATGTTGATGTATTTATGGTATAAAATATGCCACCGCAATAATAAACTAATAATATATCCATTGCATTGTCTTAAAAAAAGTAAACTAATTATGCATATCAACACCACACATGACCAGTGTAATCTACAGATACATATTGCACATTTTAGTAGCCTTGTGTCCATTTTTAATTTAGCTATTAGATAGGACACATGGCCTCCATGCAAAAGAGAACATGCATCTTATCTATGTGTTCATATTTTGCATTTGCAACTTTACATCTGTCAAATTAACCAAAGATCACTTAAGCCAAAATAATAAGCAATGTACTACAGGAATTCCTGACTAGAACAATCCCTCCAAAATAGAACCAAAAGAAGGTCCTATGAGGTAATATCTAAGCTACATTGACCTATGCATTGTCTTCAGGGCAGAGAAGAGAATAAAATTACCTTAACATTTGATAGGATAGGGATGCAAGGCCTCAATTTTGAATCCTTATTGTAAATTTGGATCTATTGTCAATAGTTTTACTTTCGTAATTTGCAAAATAGATTTATTTGAGATATGTATGCTAGTAGGTAATTTTAATATAAAAAATAAGGTTGAGACAACTTTCTTAACATTATCCTATTGGTTGAACACCTTGCAAAATAAAGGGAGTCAAAGCTATCAAATTTCCACAATCCATATGAATGTTCAAGACAATTTTTGGATTTGATTGTGTAAAGTTTTTTTTTATTGTCAACGTTTCAGATCACACTGCATGATCCATCATCCATGTGCAAGAGAGCATAAGGAAAATGAATTTTTTTTTGCTTTTGCATCCTTAAGATGATGGATCATGTAGTGTGATCCGAAACGTTGATGATAATTTTTTTTACACAATCAAATCCAAAAATTGTCTTGAACAAATAAAGGGAGTATTAGCACCATGATCTAATTGATAATGGTAGATAGATAATACACTCAACATTACTTCACTTTTTTGTGCTTATTTACATTGTTCTGCATTTGCAACATTTTGCAAAGTGTCAACTTATTTCAATATACCATATCTCAAACAAAATCGTATTGGACATCACTATGCTTTTTCTTTGCATGAAAGGTTGAGTTCTTTGCTAGATTATATGATACTCTAACTATCAAAATGAATCCTTATGGTTCCTACCTCGATCCCAACATTTGAGGTTATCCTCTTAATCCATATAGCTTCTTTACAAGGATGAGTTGTTGTCATCTATGCTACTACTTTAATGGACAAAGCCACCATAATATATCACTCATCTGATTGATTGCACCATTAAACATAATGAAAACGTATCCACAAGTGAATCATTTTCTCTTCACATCTGTAGCCTAATTTGAATCCACAAATACAAAATAAATGTCTTGTTGGGTTAGGACAATAATAAAACAATAAAACAAATCATATCTTTCATAATTTTTTTTTCCCTTTTAGAGGAAATTCCTAATTTTTTTAAAGGGATAAAATTGGTTTTTTTCCTATGTTGAGTGGTGATTGCTATCTTGAAGATATTCTATACATCTTTTTTTCCTTGAAGGCACAATTATTTTAAATTGCAATAGAAATTGTGATAGCAACAACTATGAAGATGTATTTGTTTTCCTAGAGCCATAAGAATATCGATACCTTGCTCCTAGATGTTTCCTAGGGCATATTGTCAAGGTTTTACCATGTAAACATGTGTGTTATTTGTTATTTTGTTCTTCTGCTATATTTTCTTCATTACTTATTTGCAACTAATTTGTACTGTGTTGGTAAACATATTTTTCACTTAAAAATTTACAATGACTTCCCCAATGCAGATTTTAAAAAATGCTCCCAATAGTTGGATAGATCACTTATAGAGCGTGATCTTCCTCTACGTTTGAGAGGGGCAACTCCCTCACATGATCAACTTTTTTAGTTTTAAATTAACCTTACTTGGAAAAGAAAGAAAACTTTACAACTAAGATCCTTGACAACAAATATACAAATGCTATCAAAATTTTGCTAAGAAGTTACTATTATACTCGCTTCACCATGGAGGATCAAAGACTATACATAAGAGCACTCCATGATGAAAAACTGACTCAAGCAAGATATACACTTCAAAGGTACCAAAGAAGGATACTATAATAAAAACTCATTCATAAATGACCATTGCTTTTGTGAAAAATGAAAATTCGATCATAAGATATTATTATGCCATCATACAATAGACCAGCAACATTGCACAATGAACACTTAACAATAATGAAACACTTCCAAAATGTTTTGTATTCATTTGATAGAATTCTACAACTCAAAATAATTTCTTGCGTCTCCAAAAACACTTAAAGCCAAAAGTCCTTATAACATTCCCACAATTCTTTTATATAGACTTGTCTCCTTGTAACTACCTTATTTAATGAGTTAATAAGTGACTTATTTTTGCACAATTATTAACATTACAAGTTTTGTGAAAAAAAGTCAAGTAATTAACTTTGACCAAAAGTGACAAAAGTCACCATTTACAAAAGCAAGGAGAGTCTATGTAACTTCAACTATGGAAAATGTACAATGAAAACATCTGAAATCATATTGCAATTTTGCCCTCCACATTTCTTGAAGAAACATACTTACTGGTAATCAACCTCTGTTGGGAAAATCCAATCTTCGAAGTCGTCTATCCCACTCAAAAAGATGATCATATTAATAATATCTTCCGACAACAAAGATCTGTGAATCACTTTTGATAGCTGGGACTTTCCCTTCCTAGGTGTCAAGAGCCAAGTCTTAGCTATGGTCTCGAGGAATTGGTCCCTACTGTTGACAACGTATTCTTTTGCATATTTCTTAACAACATCTGTAAATTGGTCTCTGATTCACAATTGAAGCCTAGCTACCACTCTCCCATAAGCTCTAACCACTTCTTGAGCATCTGTATTATACGCTCTCATGCATTCCAATACGAGATCTGATCTGGGCATTGAACAAATTACCTAGGATGACCTCACCTCTCGCACGTGATAAGCCACTGCCCAAAATTTTAGATGCTATGGAAGTTCTTTCTTCATTCTTCGTTGACTTCCAGAAATCCTAAATCCTAAATGTTGACATTTCCTAACATACTGCCAGTTATTTCTAGAAGCGTGCACTTGAGTATTGGGGCATAATCATTCCCTTGATATTTCTACTTTATCTTGTCCGGCTACTGTTTCTAGTTAATGATCAAATCTCAGAAACTCAAAAATTACTTTGGCATGATCTGGGTCTCTGAAACCTGTCTTGTTTCCACGCTATCATTTGCAAACTTCGAAACCATTTGTCAAATCAATCAGGTGCATTATCATTGTTCTCATATCATGCATTCAAGACTTCGAATAATGCTAATTTTGCATATCTCTGTTCCTATTCTCTCATTTGATGTTGACAAGAAGAATGACGGCGAAGGTAATGGATTCACAACTATTCTACTACCTATATATATATATATATATATATATTGTGCATATGTTGCAATCATAACATCTCATGAAAAGTCAACTTTTCGCAGAATTTTATTGAACAGTTACATTACCTTGTGGAAATACTCGGCCTCTGTTCATATAAAACCATTTTGTACACATGCTTGGATCATAATCGTCTGGTCTTTTGAGAACTATCAATTTTCTCTTCAAATTTTAGATCACGAATTAGACTGTATTTAACAAATGAGCCAACCATGTAATTAACATCTTATGCAATTACCTCTATTTGGAAGATCTTGTCAAACAATTATCACGCACCACCTCTCAGCAAGGAATTTGTTTTTATGATAGCCAATGCTTGAAAGTTTTTAACACTTTTTCACCAAAATCATTTTGTGCATATATCTCATAGTCAGTGAATTCTAGGAGATCGTATTTAGAAAGACATTCTTGTCTAGCTCTTCGTATGCCTTACGCATACACCATGTTTTGCAAGCATGTGTACCATAGTATTTCATCATGCAGCTCTGTAATCATGGGATCCCATGAAAGCACATTTTGATAATCATTTGGTTGCCCTGTATTTTCTACAGTCCTATCACACACTAAAAACACATTTCTTCTTTGATTGTATATTTTGCAAACAAGATACCCCAGACAGTTCAATTCGAACTCATGTGTTGAGTGCGTGTTAAGTAAACTTCCTTTCTAAGTTCTTCAAACACACATGTACATATTCATGCATAGCAACCATAGCATCTGAAAGTTTCTATTGATTTTATGAGTTTTCCATGCTTTGACAAATTTCCATACACTGATTTGAAGCTCTTGATTTGGTACACTTTTTAAGGAGGACGATGACAAATGTTGAGAGAATGAAATTAGATACCGACCACTTGCATTTGTTTGAAAACTTCTAAAACCATTTCAACATATTCTTTTGTGAGCCAACCACAATCATTGTGTTATACAGAAAAGTTCTTCTCTTTGTGGCATTTTGTCAAACAATTCATATGCAGTGTCCATGATTCAACAATTTGTATACACGCATACTTGACCATTTGAAATCTGCAACATTTATATAAAAATCTCTCTGTTCTATACGCTTTAAGAAATGTCGATACTGTGTTCAAAAGATTCGCATATTAGTGTAGATTTTATAATTGTTTCATTTCGTTCCTTGAGACGATGTCACTTTGAGGCATTCTGACAAACACGTCACGTGCCAGGTCTCCGATTCCGTAGTTTGCATGCATGTCCATGAGAGCAGCTACAAGTACAACTTCTGATTAGAATCAACATCCTTTTTACTTTGATATATGCTCACAAGTTGTTTACAAAGTTCCCATATACAAACAAAAAATATAACATAGCGTCTGATGTGCTCTCTTAAAATGTTAACTTTTTTTTGAAATTTTTTAATTGTTTCAGTGAGAAGTTAGCTAACACCACATAGTTTATCTCAGTTTTTTTTTGTTAATTTTTTGATAAATGTATAATTTTTTATGAATTTACAAAGTGCACACATCCTGAAAACGTGAAATTTCTGTGTTCTCCTATAAATCATTTAAAACTAATCGAAAATCAATTTTTTTAAAAAAGTGTGTAGAATGAAATCTAGTTTCTAAAAACGTAACTTCTTGTAAAATTCGATGAGCGAGCCAAAATTTATGCCTAAAATATTACACGTTGGTTTTTGACAAAAAATGGACATACACAAAAGAAATTAGAGATTAAAAACTTAACATAATCAGAATTGAAAATAAATTATATGCTTAGATAGCTAACAAAGAGATCTACAATATCACGTCGTCTGATTTTAACGTTATTGAACCATGAGTAAATCTGACGAGGAGCACACAAAATAAGAAGCCATTTTTTTATATCTGCTGAAAAACACGTCTCAGGGCTATTTGAATCTTCCAAGCCTTTGGGTTGGATCTCCAAGGCAAATCCAAGCCTTAGACTTGGTGGATTCCAATGTCTTTAAAAGCGCGCGCGCCCTATAGTGCGAGCGTGCTATTCAAACCTATGACTTCCATAGGGCGTGCACGCTATAGTGCGAGTGCCCTATGGAAATCATAGATTTCAATGGTGAGAAATAAATAGTTAGAAAGTGGTAGGGGCTGAGAAGGAGAGGCAGAGGGAGGCAGAGGGAGAGAGAGAGAGAGAGAGAGAGAGAGAGAGAGAGAGGGTAGGAAGCTGGGAGAGAGTGTGAGAGACAGAGAGAAAGATGAAAGAGGGTGACAAGAGTCTCTCTCTCTCTCATCACACACACACACACACACACACACACACACTCTCTCTCTATATATATATATCTTCACCCTCTCACCCTCTCTCTCTCTCTCTCACACACACACACACATCACCCTCTCCCCCTTATATATATATATATATCTCACACACACATCTCTCTCTCTCTCTCTATATATATATATATATATATATGGAATGTTAAAAAATACACCTGATAAGCGATGTCCTTATCGCTCATTGCCATACCACAAATCTCTCTCCTTGACCTTCGATAAACAATTTCGCTATATTTATGTATCTCCAATTGCGACCCGCGATCGATAACAATCTATCGCTATAACATATGGCGAACCCTCTTCAAACCTTCCTTCTTTGTCGCCATAGCATACAATGATAAACCCACCTTATTGTTGATCGCCGCAACACAATACTTCTTTCGATCACCGAAATCCTTATTGCCATTTCTATAGCGATCTAGCCTTTTCATCTCCGGGACCAGTCATTGTGAAAACCTATAGCGATGTAATGTTTTCATCGTCAGTCCTTGTAATAAAATATTATCCCTTCGATCTCCGATGACACATTTTTTCATAACATACAACGAAGGTTTCACATCCCTCTTCCTTTACCCATTGCCATGACTTACACCGACAATGTCATCGCTGATCGCCACAACCAGATCCACAAGATCTCGCTTACCGATGATTGTTATAGGTTATAGCAATACACCATTCTTTATCGCTCATTGCCATATCGATAATGAGTTTTCTCCGCATAGCGATGAACCCAATCGCTATATGCTACAACGATACCATACCCAGGCTGACCTTACTACCTTCACTATAACATACCCTGATATCTGATGTCTTATCGCTATAGCTATAGCGATATGTGAAAAAATCATATATATCATGGAATTTCAAGAAAATCAAAGCCAAGATTCATGGATAGAGATTGCCATGTGATAAGTAAGCCCTAGGGATGCACCTTGAGACCTATGTCCTTGATATAGATGACAGATCATGATTTTCTCTGCAATAAAAAAGGGAGCACAGTAAGAGATTCTTTTATTGATCACAACTGTATAATCATTTTATGCTATAAAGAAAGTCTTTGAAATGAAAAACAACTTTTACAGGAAAGTGTCAATATAATTAACTATAATCAACGCAGTAATAGGTGGAAAATATTTACAAAATACTGAGTTCCACTAGTGGCTCTAGTTGGGGACATGTACCCCTTATGGGTGTAGTGAAGACCTTACATGGTAAGACAGTTATGCAAATAGAGATGTGTGTGCCTAGAGGAGAAGGGGCACGAGGATTTATAATGACATGGATAAAGGAGAAGATCTCAGAGGTTGCTGAGGCAATGGGTGAATACATGGATGTGTTGTTCCTACTCTCTCCCTCTCCCCTTCTCTCTCTCTCTCTCTCTCTCTCTCTCTCTCTCTCTCTCGTGAACAAAAAGAATTGGATACCATAGAAGAAGATTTTTCTTTGGATGAGGAACATGAAACATCAATACAAAGTAAGAGAATTGAAATTGGAAATAAAAAGACAATGAATAAGAAACTTGCGCACAACAAGACAATTGAATTATGAAGATGCGGGCACATCATCTATGAGTTCCCAAGTTGAAGATACATCATCATCCAATGTTGGAGGCACACCGTTGTATCATGTTGAAGGCACACCATTGTCTACTTCCGAAGGTGTGGGCACACCCTTGTATCATATTGAAAGCACACCATTGTCTACATCCCAAGGTGTACATACCCCCTTGTATCATGTTGAAGGCACACCATTGTCTACATCCCAAGGTGTACGTACCCCCTTGTATCATGTTGAAGGTCGATCATTGTCTACATCCCAAAGTGAACGTACCCCCTTGTATCATGTTGAAGGCACACCATTGTCTACATCCCAAGGTGTAGGCACAAAATCGTCTCATGTTGAAGGCACTCAAGATGGTACGCAATTCACACATAATGTGTTTGATGCTCCTAGAATTATTTATAGAAAGCCAAAATATTTGATTGATATTGATACTAACATTTTGCAAGCAATGCCTGACAAGATTCCCAAGCGTACTTGTTAAAGAAATGCTAATCGTATTTGGAAATAATTTTTTGAGAATTTAAACATGACAGGAAGATGTCAACTATTTGTTGAAATGATGAGAAATCTAAAATTTAGGCCCATCATGAAGATTCTTGGGCTAATAACGATGGATGAGTCAAGTGAAAAATCTATTGTAAAGAATCTGATGACTGCATATGAGAGTGTGGGTTCTATATCATGCACGAAAGATAGTAATGTCACACGACGTGTACTTACATCAACAATAGTAAGCACTCAAATGAAGAAATCTTGACTCATTAGAAAGACAAGCAAAATATTAAAAATAAGTAGAAATTCTCTAATGAAAGCCTTGGGAAGACGTCAAAGGGTGGAAGATCCAAATAGCGATGAGTTATGGGCATTTTCCGGTAGACTACCGCAAAAAGATAAAACAATTGTTGAAGCTTTGAAATCCTTGATATAACACAAGAGTATCTCCTAATCAAAGAGATGTTGTAAGAAGGAGGATTGGTAGTCGAATTCATGTTCCACATCCAAAACATTTTTTGGATTCAACTTAGACACAATTCTTTGCAAAATTTATGCATATGTATCGTCAAATTAAAATTAGTCAGAAATATTTTGAAATGTGTAAACCTTTTTATGTGAAGATAAATCACACATGCACTTGTTGTTGTAGGGTACATATTGAATTTTTTAACTATTTTGAAGTTTATAGGAATATATGTGTAGATTTTCACTCTAACAATGTTTTGCAGGATTGTAACATAAATCTCCCACCTAGATCTTCAAGGGAATTAATATCTACCATTTTATGTGAAAGAGTGGATGGTCAACAATTTTAGAAGCTCTCATGCTTGAATGGTACATGCATAGATTATGAAGGTTTGCGACATTTGCCAATTTGTCAACATATGGAGAGTATGCATGCAATCGATAATGAAATAGTAAAATTTGGAAAATATAAGACCATGACATACAATCTAAAAGATGGAAAAGAGTCTAAAAGATGTGATTTAGTAATTGAAAAAATTTCAGTGTATCAGTTCATGGACATTTTTTGTAAAAACATTATTTATGAGTATGCAAGGCATACACATAGAGCGTGATGGTTGGATATGCAATTCAAGTTGTGAAAGGACACATTCCCACTTGATACTATTGTTTTAGTTGTGGACTTTACAAAGAACTACACACTACAACCACATAATGAGGTGCAAGCAAAGTATTACAGCTCTCAACAAGTTGCTATATTTGATCATATAGCATTCATGCATTCACCAGACAATACAAAGGAGAACATGAAGAGATTAAGGGAGTATCATTTTTATATTAGCGATGATCGCTCACATTCTACAGAGTTTGTACACAGTTGCTTTCAACTATTTTATGGTCATTTGGCTAACAGGAGCATACAATATCATCGACATATCATATGGTCAGATAATTGTGCATCACAATTCAAGAATTCTTGGATGTTTTATTGGTTGTACAAGATACATAAGATTATTGGAATTCAATATACGTGGAATTTCACAGAGGTCGGTCATGGAAAGGGAGAGCACGATGGTGCAGGTGCATGTATTAAAAGAGCCTCAGCACATGAAGAATTAAAGTATAAAAAGCAAGCAACATTGTCAGATGCGAGATGTATTGTCCAGTGGTGTAATGCTACAATGGGTCCAGGTAATGAAGGTGAGTCTACGGTTCATAGATTTTTTTGGTTGATGGATGAAACTAACATTGCACCATATGCGGATTGTTGTACACTGACAAGACTGAGTGAGCTACGCTCTTAGAAGTTGCAATGCAGGTTCATGAAGTATCCACACACGACATATGGCGTGTTTTTGTTCGTCATGTGTAGATGAAGATTGGGATGGGTGTGAATCAAATGAATGGGTTGACAAATGGTATACACATATTTTGAGTCCACTTGCCTCCTATCATCTCCATGAATCACTATAACTAACAAAAATTGAATCATCCATTGACTTTGATCGCTTATCTGATCTAGTACAATTAGGTAAATTTTTCACATACAAATAATCTCAAATTTAGTACTTTATCGTAAATATTCAGTAAACTAATATCTTCATTATGTTTATATCATTACAGGCCATGTTTTTGCTGTTATTGCACCTAAAGACAATGAAGAAAGGACAAATTATTATTTGTGTCATTGTGTTGAGGCAAAAAAGAAATTGGATCACTCGGTTATCAATGGTGAAGAATTAGAATACCCTATGGCCCCATTTGTTTGATGGAAGATGGCTGGAATATGCAAACGGGAAGATGGTTTTTTGTACAGCCAAATTCTCATTTTGACCAAAAATGAGAATTTGGCAAATTCCTCAAAAAAGGTGGAATTTGCCAAATTCTCGTTTTTGGTCAAAATGAGAATTTGGCCGTACAAAAAACCATCTTCCCGTTTGCATATTCCAGCCATCTTCCAGCAAACAAACGGGGCCTATAGGAGCAGCGGTTGTAATTGGTACATGGCTTAGATAGTATGCTATGATGAACCCTAGGTTATGGTTGTTCAAGGATTGGGAGACACACAGAAAGATTCTTCATTATTCAAACCTCGTCATTGCATCAAATGTCCACTTGATTAGATATGGGGGAAGACCGCATAATAAAAATCTTTGGAAGGTTGGTGAGTCAGACCACGAGGCAATACTTAAGATAATCAAGGGTAGGGAAGATCCAATTGGTTCATTGGACTAAATGGAGATACAAAATATTGCAATGTCAAATTTATATAGCATTGTGAATAGGGTGGACTGTAAATTGCTCATGCATTACCCTGCATGTATAATGGGAAGTTTGTAAGATTTAATGAAACCTTTCTCTTCTATTTTTTGGGGCAATACCGAAGGTTTTCTTTGCTCAGCTCTTTCCTCTCGGTGCTCCTAATGAGCTGAGTTGTAAAAATATTTCTCATTATTAATAAAAAAAACCTTATGATGTTATGACAATGACTTACAGGCACATAATACTTGGAAGGCCATGGAAGAGCCTTAAGGAACCAACTCAATTCAAGGATGCACTATCTAGGCTTCTCCCAATGCACCTAGCGCCTCCAAGTTATCAAATCTCCAAGCAAGACTTCCAGCCTTGTTCCAACACTTTAGAATGCCTTAACATGGTCAATGTACCATGTTTCACCAACCTACCAAGTCTGGTTAAGTTTTCCCCAATACAATCCACTCCAACAACCCTTTAGTGATGCAACGCCCTCTACTATCACCCTAAGGAGACCAACTCAACTTGAGGATTCTATAAGCAACTTGAAATCCACTCAAGGAATTAGTTTCACTCAAGGATCAAATAGAGTACTCTAATTTTTGTTAATCAATCCCACAATGATGTTGAACAAGTTCACTTCCTCATTTCCTTTCCAACTTCTCCTGGCACCAATTCCATCCTAGGCCACTTAGTGCACCTAATGCCTCCATCATGTCAAAACTTCAACTAGGCTTCTCACCTTGATCTACTATCCTAGCACCCACAAACTAGGCGTAATTAGCCTCCCATAACAAAGCAAATCATATTTCTACTTGCCCATTTCACTTCAAGGCATGAGACAATCTTGCACAAGGTTTCAAAACACATTATTTTCAAATTTGTAAGGTTCCACCATTCACCAAACTCTCTCACCAAAAAACCCTGGTTCCTAGGGTCATAAACCTAGGGTCTATTCAAGAAGACCTCCACAACCCTCTCCAGATCGATCCAATGGTTCTAACACACCATATTGGATATGAACATTCATGTTCCTTCACCAAAAACCTCCACCTCATTTGCCACATAGAGTCGCTCGAATGCCACCGATGACTCCGAGCTAAAGTGTCCCTCAAAGTCCCTTCAGCATGAAATCAATGATCTTTATAGGGTCATATCTCAGAGCTCGTGTGAGGTAGCATCAAGCCGTCAAGTGCTACAAGATCGTGTTACCGAGACATACAATAACCTATCTCAGTTTTCATAGATTCAAGTTCGTTTATATTTGGAAACACATTCTCAGTCGATGTCAAAACTCAAAGTGTTCCTTAGTTCAAACAACCAACATTGCATATCTTTCAAACCGTTGGTCGTAGCATCAAACTGTCTGTTCTAACAACTCTGAATGGCCGGGTAAACGCTAGTGGAAACTTCATTTTCCACACAGAGTCATTCGAATGCCATCGATGACTCTGGGCTGAAGTGTCCCTCAAGGTCCCTTTGGCATGAAATCAGAAATCTTTACGGGGTCATATTTGAGAGCTCGTGTGAGGTAGCATCAAGTCATTGGGTGCTATGGGACTATGTTGCCGAGGCTTACAATAACCTATCTCGGTTTTCAGATATTTAATTTCATTTATATTTGGCAACACATTCTCGGTCGATGTCAAAACTCGAAGTGTTCCTTAGTTCAAACGGCCAACATTGCGTATCTTTCAAACTGTCGGTTGTAGCATTGAACCGTCTATTTAAAAAGCTTCGAATGGTTAGGTAAACACTAGTAGAAACCTCATTTGGTGCATAGAGTTGCTTGAACACTGCCGATGACTCCAGGCCGAAGTGTCCCTCAAGGTCCCTTCAGCATGAAATCGACGATCTTTGCGGGGTTATATCTCAGAGCTCATGCAAAGTAGCATCAATCCATCAGGTGCTACGAGACTATGTTGCTGGGACCTACAATAACCTATCTCATTTTTTAGAGATTCAAGTTCATTTATATTTGGCAACACATTCTCGGTCGATGTCAAAACTCGAAGTGTTTCTCAGTTCAAATGACCAACATTGTGTATATTTCAAACCGTCGGTCGTAGCATCAAACCATCCATTCCAACAGCTCTGAATGGCTGTGTAAATGCAAGTGGCAACCTTGTTTGGCACACTGAGTCGCTCGAACGCCACCAATGATTCTGGGCCGAAGTGTCCCTCAAGGTCCCTTCAGCATTAAATCGACAATCTTTACGGGGCCATATCTCAGAGCTCGTGTGAGGTAGCATCAAGTCGTCAGGTGCTACGAGACCGTGTTGCCGAGGCCTACAATAACATGTATCAGTTTTCAAAGATTCAAGTTTGTTTATCTTTGGAAATACATTCTCGGTCGATGTCAAAACTTGAAGTGTTCCTTAGTTGAAACGAGCAACATTGCATATCTTTTAAATCATCACTCGTAGCATCAAACCGTCGATTCTAACAGCTCTGAATGGCCGGTAAATGCTAGTGAAAACCTCATTTGGCACATAGAGTCACTCGAATGCCACCGATGACTCTAGGCTGAAGTGTCCCTCAAGGTCCCTCCACATGAAATTGACGATCTTTATGGGGACATATCTCAGAGCTTGTGCAAGGTAGCATCGAGCCGTCAGGTGCTACATGACCATGTTGTAGAGGCCTACAATAACTGGTCTCAGTTTTCAGAGATTCAAGTTCATTTATATTTGAAAACACATTCTCAGTCGATGTCAAAATTTGTAGTGTTCCTCAGTTGAAACAAACAATATTGCGTAGCTTTCAAACCATCCATCGTAGCATCAAACCATCTGTTCCAATGGCTCCGAATGACCGAGTAAATGATAGTGGAAACCTCATTTTCCACACAAAGTCGCTCGAACACCACCGACGACTTCAGGCCGAAGTGTCCCTCAAGGTCCCTTCAACATGAAATCAATAATATTTATAGGGTCATATCTCAGAGTTCGTGCAAGGTAGCATCAATCTGTCAAGTGCTACGGGATCAAGTTGTCGAGGCCTACAATAACCTATCTCAATTTTTAGAGATTCAAGTTCATTTATATTTGGCAACACATTCTCGGTTGATGTCAAAACTCGTAGTGTTCCTCAGTTCAAATGGCCAACATTGCGTATCTTTCAAACCGTCAGTCGTAGCCTCAAATAATGTGTTCCAACAACTTCGAATGACCAAGTAAACACTAGTGGCAACCTTGTTTGGCACACAGAGTTGCTCGAACGCCACCGACAACTCCGGGCTGATGCGTCCCATGGGTACAGTTAGGGAACATAAAGTTATAATGATCATTTGTAATGTGTTTTTGGATTGGTTTTGATGTAAGGATACTCATTTCATTGTGTTTACTTATTTATGCAATTATTTCCATGTTTTTGTTGGTATTGAAGTCTAGGAATAGACTGGTGTTCTTGGAAATGGGACTGGTTCAGGGTACGAAATCAATAATTTTAAAGTAGTTTGTCTCAAAACAAGTTGGGTCACATTTGGGATATGTTTTAAAAATTCCATAAGGGTATCCAGATCATTGATTAATTTTTGAAGTCTTTTGGGAAGATGTGAAGAAAAATGCCATGTTATGACTAGTGAAGGTTACTAGGAGCAGTCCTAGAATGATAGTTTGATAGTTTGGAGCCAACCAATGCAAGTGCATTGGGTGAAGCCTAGACAGTAGATCCTTATGAATGATGTTTGATGTGAGAAGATTGTATCACTTGTTATTGATTGTTCTTGTATTTCTATAAGGGTATGGGTTCTGAGTGTCTTACACACCACCTATGCATCACATTCATGTTCTAATAAAGTATAAATCATATAGTAACAATATACATCGATAAATATACAAGCATAACTATAAGGTATGGGAAATTTACAAAGCATAAGACATCCACATAAACATAAATTAGTATACATCAATACACCAAACACATGAATTGCATACCTAAAACATAAAAAATATATATTCGTAGGGCATGAAGCCAAATATATATGTCCAATTATGTCATACATTGAATATATTCAATACAATTAAATTGGCTTCCTCAAAGACAAATGGATGTACAACGTATCACTTATACAATATACAAAAAATATGTCGACTAATGCCATATAGGCATACAATCTATATCCCTAATCTAGTCCTTTCCCTCCAGGGGAAGAAAAAAAATCCTGAGCTGTCTTCGATTGTCGCATCGATGGAGATGCAGTGGATGCTGTAGTCTTCCGAGTGCGCTCACTAGTCCTCCTGTCTAGACTCTTCTGTAGCTCGAGCTGATAAAAAAAATTTAAGCATCAATAGCTAATATACATCAAAATTGAATTATACAATGACATAAAATTTAATATTCGCTTACCACTAGCAAATAGTCACTATGTACATCCACCGAAGGCACATGCTAACGATCTGGAGTAATAAGTCCCTACAACAATGATCAAAATAACAATTAAAATACATACATTAATATCATTATAAAATTCAATACAAACTATTAAAATCACAATTAAAATTAAGTGATCTCTTTCATATCTCAGTCAGTGCTTCAGAACTAGCTATTGCTGCAGCTACTCCATGATCTAAAGTATCATGAATAGAAGGAGGAGTCTCTGATGTCAATAACTGACAATTAAACAAAAAAGTATTATGTAGTTATCAAGATTACATATATTTTTTACAACCCTACTAATGAATAAATGATACCTCCGTGAAGGTTCCACCACATCCTTCGGTGTGCGGTGTCGACCTCGAAGCTCCAACATTCAACTAGTGCACATGTACATTACAAATTATAAGATAACCATTCATATTAGAACGTACTACTGACATGTTAATTATAATGCATTATTACAAATATACCTGTGGAATCAATGGTGACATCACAAAGCCAGGTGAAAGAATGTGATCACCGCAATGACCACTTTGCCTCTAGATTTTGATCATAATTTATCTAATAGTTTAGTTATTCATTCATTTATTAATTAAATATAATCAAGTAAATCAAATTAACATGCAAATAAAGATACCTCAAGGAAAGTGGCAACGATGCCCTTCACTGTCTGTTGTGAATGTCGATGGTCCACCAGTGAACTAATGCACATGCACAATAAGTTATGATACAATTATTCATATAATTACATGATAATAAAATATATTAATTAAAATATTTTATTCGATACACACTTGTGGAATTGACGATGATGTGTAGAAGGGGATATGAGGATCATTACCACTGCCATCGCTACTGACACTCTTGCCCTGAATTTTGATCATAAACAACATATATTAAATTAATTAGTTATTCTTTTATAAATGAAATATGATCAAAGCAATTTAATGAACTTGGAAATATTTACCTATGTGTTAATGCCAAATATCATATTTAAAAAATTATCAGTCATCATTCCACGATCCTCTTCCTCCCTCTCGATAGTACCAAATGTGCACAAGCATCCACATGACTGAAAAATATGCCCCCTCGAAGATTGACCATGGTCACCCTTAACTAAAGGAGTGGTACACTGAATGAGAGTCTTTGTCAGAGCACTAATCATGCCTAGCTAGTGTGTTTGCCTCTACATGTTCCTTCATAATAGAAGGAATACTAACATGATCCATATGTGGCTTACCAATAGGAACCCTAGGTGCATTAGGGTCACGATGTGCCCCCGCTCTATCAAATGATGACCCCCTCCTCTACCCTAAGAATCTAGATAGTCAAAATAATTTGGCACCTCCTTGAGTACAAACTTGCAATAAAGTTTCCTCAAGAAATATATAGGAACATCATGATTGTTACAGGGAGGCAAATCAAAGACCATCCACCATCTCTCCCAAAAATTGTTTTTAATGTCTTCATTCAAGAAGCAATGAATTGGGAACCTCCTTGTTGTAGTTCTAAGAGTATCTGTGTCCCTTGGTTTTTTAAAGTGTTTGCAAATGTCATCTTTTGTGATTTTTTTCTTTTTTATGTCTGCATAAGATAATTTATTTGCATAATATTTTTTTTGTTCTTCTCTTTTATCATGCCATAAATTAATTTGCCCACTAACCGAGCTTACGCGTGTCAAGATTGCTTCCAATGATTTTTCAAGTCTTTCCCTTCCATGATTTGTACTAATAGAATCTTTTAACCTCTTAAGTAAAGATTCTAATTCTTTTTTCCCTCTTTCAATTTGGTTGATCAAATTTTCTTGTGTTCTAGGAGGAGGTTTCTTGATTGGTGGAGGCAGTTGAGGTTCATTTTCTTGGTTATTTTCTTCATTTGTTTCTTCATTCATTTCTTCATGAGGAGACACAGGGTTTGGTTGAGGGAGATTATTTCTTCCTAGCAGTTAAAAATACTAGATTTTAAAATCTTAATTACACATAAAATCTAAGAAAATAAATTTTAACAAAACAAATTTTAACAAATTGTTTTTTTAACAAAATTGAAATTTCAATACAAATAAGAGGCATGGGCTGTAAAAACACTTACCTCTTCTTCCGGATCAAGCTTGATGACGTCGTGGAGCCATTTTGTATGAAAATTGATGGATGAATGAATGAAAAGAAATGGATTGAACAAGCAAAGGGATTCTACGTACGCTCTTGGGAAGCCCTTTTTTGTTGCAAACACGGGTTTGTGGAAAGAAAAATGGGATTTCCCAAAAAAGACAAGTGGCACCTTTTTGGTCCCCCATCTTTGTGCATATACCCTAAGATGATAAGCATGATCATTTATTTTCTTAGAGAATACAGTTAGGTCATCCAAAGAGATTACAATGGTTTTGTTTATTAAATCTCCAAATGAAAGATCCATTTCCCTTTGAAAGGTAGCCCTTGCATTTATTAGTTCGAAAGGCATTATGTTGTAGGTAAAGATGCCCCATGGGGTGGTGAATGTAGTTTTATGCTGATCGTTTCAGGATACATTAATTTGATTATCCTGAGAAATTGTCAAGCATAGACACCATCTCATAATTAAAAATTATTCGTAGAATATGATCCAACATAGGAAGCAAATAATTGTCTTTGAGTGATGATTGATTGAGATTGAAAAATCAACACAGATTCTTATTTCATCCACTTATGCAAAAATAGCATATGCAATCTTTGGATTAAATTGTCTTTGTTTTTTTTTGAAAAGGAGTGGAATTATGCTTGAGGAGAATATGATGTTTGAATTCACCATTCATAAAATATTTAAGAGACATTGCTGACGCACCTTTTTGGTCCCCCATCTTTGTGCATATACCCTAAGATGATAAGCATGATCATTTATTTTCTTAGAGAATACAGTTAGGTCATCCAAAGAGATTACAATGGTTTTGTTTATTAAATCTCCAAATGAAAGATCCATTTCCCTTTGAAAGGTAGCCCTTGCATTTATTAGTTCGAAAGGCATTATGTTGTAGGTAAAGATGCCCCATGGGGTGGTGAATGTAGTTTTATGCTGATCGTTTCAGGATACATTAATTTGATTATCCTGAGAAATTGTCAAGCATAGACACCATCTCATAATTAAAAATTATTCGTAGAATATGATCCAACATAGGAAGCAAATAATTGTCTTTGAGTGATGATTGATTGAGATTGAAAAATCAACACAGATTCTTATTTCATCCACTTATGCAAAAATAGCATATGCAATCTTTGGATTAAATTGTCTTTGTTTTTTTTTGAAAAGGAGTGGAATTATGCTTGAGGAGAATATGATGTTTGAATTCACCATTCATAAAATATTTAAGAGACATTGCTGACCATTGCTCAAGTTTATTTTTCATGTAATGGTCATGTTTATTGAAAAGGTTTTCTAATGAGACCAAACCTTTGGGGATGGTATTACTTTTCAACTATATTAATTCAAGTTCTCATTCTTGTTTTCCATCAATGAGTTGTCTGGTAGAAGATGAACTTCCTTCAAATGACAAATTGGATAAAGAACCATTCCATTTTAATTGAGTAAATTGTAATGGTTCTTTCAGTTGGTTCTTGATCAAATTATCATTATCCAATTTGGAACCTACTAAAGTTGATTGCCTTGCAGTTTTAGCTTCTTTGTTGATACCACACCTTGAGTTTGAAAGAAATGTTTATGTTGTAGAAATGATATATAGATCCATTGTTCCAAATAATGATCAACAATGGAAATAGTCATTTTAAGGAATGATTGTTCTAAATTGGATAATGATCATTTGATTATTGATGAGTTGTCATGGTAGGTTCTTTTGAATCCTTCTTAACATATTACATCAATTTATCCAACTGACATGGACTAGTCTTGATATATTCTAACTAGGAAATTTGTAATTCAGTCTTCTTACAAGACTCTATAAAGTTCAAATAATCTTCAAGAGAAGATTCACCAGAATCAATAATTTTACCTACTTTGTTTGATGATGTGGGATCCTTGCTATGTTTTCTTGAGAGAATGCGCTTAGGGATATCCTTTGAATCTTTATCTTTTTTATTTAATTTAGTTTTTCATCTTGCTTTTTTGCTATTTCCTTGTAAATATATTGTAGGAGTGGTTATTTATGTCACCATTCCTTCTATATCACAATCAAACTCGTACTTCAAAAGATTTATTGAGGGTTGACAAAATTGGTGATTTGTTTTATCTTCTAGGGCCATGTATTCTTCTATTCTTTCACTTTTTTGATTCTTTTACATGAATCTAACCATCTCAAGGTATGAGGCCCCATTGTGATTGGTTGTTAGGTGAAAATCACACATTACATCTTGGTGGTTAAAGGAGGAAGGATGTTCAATAGGTAGCCTTTGTATTGGAGGAGGAAGTTTGTCTTGCCCATTTTTTTGATAGAGGACATAATTCCTCCTTGGGATTTCCTGATATAATGATGGAGGATTTTGAGGAAAATATATCTTCAATTGAAGTATGTCATTGGAAATATTTTGTACCATTGGATTTGTAGTGCCAACATTTTCCTGTTGCTCTTTACCTTTTTGTAATTATTTACTCCATTTCTTGGAACTAAGAAAATAATCTTCCACTTCAATAACCAAGGTTTGTGCATCTACTAGTGCTCTAAGTCCAGAGCTCTTTGTATTTGGAAACCCAAATCAAAAGGTTGAGAACTGATGAAAAAACATTTTTGATTTTCCTCTGTGGGCCTTTTACTTGCTAGAATTAGATTAACAATCTTGTTGAAGCAATCCACAAATTAATGCATAGGTTGATGGATTTCCTTCTTCATTTGAGTTAGTTGTGTGATAAGTGCATGTTCATCTTTAGCAGTCTTAAATATGTCTTCAAACTTTTTTCAAATGACCACTCATGATTTAATTGAACCAACTTATAATTGGAAAAACCATTCAACAACTGCATAAATTAGAGTTTCAACAAAAGGTTGAACAAATACATTTTCATGCATTACTTCAAGAATTCCACATGTAGTAAAGAAAGTGTTGATATGCTCATCTTTCGTCAACTTTCCATCTCCAAAACAATTAGAAATATTTTTTTTGAACTAGATGGTAAATCATGTAATTGATTTCCCAATGTATATGGACCTATCACAACACCCAAATGAACTATGGGAGGTTGAGCTATTATTTGTGGAATAAGCAGTTGAATATTTATAGTTAAAGGTATTGTTGTCCTATGCAAGATCAAATACTTGTAAAGATGGTGATATAGGAGTAGTTTTGGTAGGTGAAGAAGGCCTACTCATTGATTTAACTTTCCTTCTTGAAGAGTGAAACAATGACGAGAAATTTATCTTTCGAAGATCTTCAAAATTTGGATCAATAATTCCTTTTCTTCAATCATCTATGGTATCTATCTAGTGTGTTAGCTAGTTAGCTTGACTTATTTGGTCTTGAATGTGTTGAATATTGTGTGCCTTTGATGTATAAGAAAAACAAAAATTATTTCTATTATGATCATGCATTATCTAGATGAAGTCTTCTAAGGAGTTCACTGATTTCTTCTTCTTCTTCTTAAACTTGGCTCAGTTGATGATATTATTGGGTGCTTCATCTACACCTCCAAACCAATGTGTTTAACTGAGAAATCATGTTTTCCTATTTATCTTTCCAACCCAAATTTGGTTGATGAATTAGAAAAATGTTTTCATGTAGCAAAACCATTTTTGACTATGATAGGAAACTAGTCAAATAAGTTGATAAATTTATTTGTCTCTTCAAAATTTACAATGAATTTCCCGATGGAGAAGTGAAAATATGCTCCCAATAGTTGGATACATCACTTCTAGAGCACAATCTTCCTCGGTGTTTGAGAAGGGAAGCTCCCTCATATGATCAAATTTTTGAATTTTAAATAAACCTTGGAAAAGAAAAAAAATACAATCTTATGGTCTTTGACAACATTTATACAAATGCTATCAAAATTTTGCTAAGAAATTACTATTATACTTGATTCACCATCAAGGATCAAGGACTTCGCATAAGAGCATTCCATGATGAAAATATGATTCATAAGAAATATATACACTTCAGAGATACCAAGGAAGGAAATAATATAATAAATTATCATTCATAAATGACCATTGCCTTTGTGAAAATGGGAATTCAATCATAAGATATTATTATGCTATCATATGATAGGCTAGTAACATAGCACAATGAAAACTTAAAAATGATGGAACACTTACAAAATGTTTTGTTTTCATTTGATGGAGGTATACAACTCCAAATTCCTTATTGTCCCCCCAAAAACATAAAACCAATTTCCTTAAAACATTCCCAAAATTTATTTATATAGACTTGTCTCCTTGTAACTGTTGTAATACCCCAAAAATGGGCTATAGGTTCATTAACCTTCTATATCTTCAATTCAAATGAAATCAACATCAAAGTCCTAACCTAAGGCACATCTGTACATTATCAAATTTTAATTGATTATCCTAAATTCTGCATCGAGGAATATTCCTAGCAATATTCCTAATTTATCTAATTATCTTTAATTTAATAATTATTTGGTGATAAATCTTATTTATCCTAAAGTTTGATTAATTGAATATTTTTCTAATATTTAATTAATTAGATTTAATACTGCCACTTAATTATTTAATTGGATTTAATTATATTTATTCCTAAATTGTATTATTCCATTTTGACAATAAATCAAATATCTTATGACTAATTGATTAAATTCCTATTTAATTAATTAATGTCAATTGTCAAATTTAATAATATAGTTTTTGAATAAAAGTTTGATTTAATAATATAGATTAATTTACATTCATCCCATATCTAGATTCTACATTCAAATCCTTTGTTTAGGTGTCGTCAAGGTCACTGATCTCGGTCCAATCTGAGAATACATACTCGCATCTACTAGAAGGCAGTAAATTGCCTGGTTAGATTAGTTTCCATTTCACTGCATGATTTTGATTTTAACTAACCTCTAATATTTTACACTAAAGTGTTGTGTCTACAACTAGGTACAAAATTCACACACACATTTCTGGCACCCACCGTGGGGCCCTGAAATGTGTTTCAATTCAATTTTTATCAATTTCTATCATCTTCTTGTCATTTTCTGTTCCAAGCTGCGATTTTTAATTTCTGTCCATACAATTTTCATACGAGTTTTGTCAGAAACTCGTACCAGGAGATACCCACTATCGTACGATAGTTGATTTGATCGAGGATCATGCCATCAAAAATACAGTGTCGTTTGGAAGCTCGATTGTCGTATGATCTGATACCTAGTGTCGTACAAGTTCCTGGACTGTCATCTGCCAGGTTTCAATTGTCATTTCATTTTTTTCATTCAGTTTTCCAGATTTGGATTGACAGCTAACATTAACAATTGAAATTTGTTGTTTCTGATTGATTTCTACTGATTTTGATTGGGAAAAGCGTAAGAGTTGCTAAAAATAGGTAAAAATCTACTAAGTGCATTGCGAGGAATTCAGGTAATCTTCTTAGCTAATAACATTTCAATTTGGACTAAAATGAACATCTCACGTGTCTGGCTTGTGTGACCTTTTATTGCTTTCATATCACATATTTCATTTTGGGCTATAAAAATGAACATAGATTTGCTTTTCAGCATCTTTGTTACACATAGTAAATAGGCCCTATGAACACTATTCATGGTTCTTGAGAGAGTGGGTTTCCAGTGAAACTCTTCTCAATGAAGGAACCCTTGTAGGTAGGGAGGTTACTGAGGGCATCTCGCATTCTATTAGATTTGTGTGTCTTCAACTTCTGATTGATACATTCTCTCTTTAAAGAGGTTGATAGATCATAAGCGATTGACGTCATAGATCTTTGTGAGACAATCTTAGTCTTAGCGTGTCGGATTTATCTGTCTTCTTTGTTTGGGTTAAAAGTGAAAAGGCTAGAGGACTATGCTCTACTCCCTTTTTGGGTAGTATCAGAAACTCAGATCCTTGAATCTGGAACTAGTCTCCATGTGGTATATTTTGTGAGTCACCTTTAGAGAGGGTTAACCGTAGTGGACATTCCCTTAATTGGGTCAACCACGTTGACAGAACCTCAAGCGGTAATAGCCATTTTCACCGTGGTAGCAACAACCGCTATATAAATGTCCTTGTGGAGGAAATCTTCATAGGTGTGGTCTCTTGTTGGGTTGTCAGATCTCCCTAGTAGCTCCTGATTGATTAATTTCTCAGACTGTGTCAAAACCCTGGTGCGCCTAGATTGGAGTTCGCCCTCTTGAGATCATAAAAGTTGCAGAGTCAGACCATTACTAAAAACCCTAGTGAGGCCAAATTTTCATTTCCTAGGAATATGTGCGTTATTGCAAAACTTTTTGGAACATACACTGTTAGCACTCCTAGGGATTAGCAAAATTTAGTCACTTGATTGTTCATGCACAGGGTTGCTTTGTCCCCTGTTCATTATTTTCAGATGTGCTTGAAATCACTTGCTTGCTATTTTGCGTGCTTGTTTATCTATCTAGTTACTAAGAATGAATCAATCTACTACAATCTTCAAATCTAGACAGACAATTTTGTGAACAGTTTGAAACTGAAAACCTTAAAAATTGCAAAATCTGATGTCAAACACCTTTCTGGAGTCAAAAGTCATCTTGTAAATTCAAAAAGTTGTACGACTTTTGGTTATTGTCATTTCATTACCCCTAGATTGTTGTATGGTAGCTGGTATATTGTCGTGTGAGTTTTGCAATAGTCATACGAGTTTGTCAATTGTCATTTCATGCTATACCCACTGTCGTATGAGCCTGCAGAAAGTCATTTGAGAAATTTTGAAAAATTGCCAGAAAGTTGTCAGAATTGCCAGATACCCAACTTTTTCAGCCTATTTCCAAAATTTGTCAAACAAATCACTGTGTTAGGAATAGAGCAGCAACTACTGAGAATCCAATCATTTTCCTAAAGTGGCCTCTTGAATTCGATTCAACCTTTTATTTAATCAATTTGAGTCCTTTTTATCTTATGCCAAAACCTTGTCATAACTATCAATCTTCAATCAATCATCAAAATGACTAAGTGTTGTGAACTTGTGTCCGCTATCTTTTGGGTGTCTACCCATACATCCAAGGCACAATATCCTTCATTTACGTCCAATCTTATCCTCAATCAATCAAACTTTGACAAGGTTGCATCATTTGATCTTCTAGAATCAAGTCATTCTTCAGTTATCTCCATCTTATTCTTTTGCTTCACCCAAGGTTAATGGTGGAAAATAGAGCTTCCTCTCACAAGAAATCTGGAGAAGCACTTAACACCACAACTTTGTCTATTCATGTAGGTCCAACTCTTGAACAACTCTACAATTCTGGTCTTTACGAAGATGATGGTCTTGGCAATTTTTGATTGAAAACTGGTTATATTCCTCCTCCATCAACTCACGGAGGTAATCACCAAACTCCTCCTCAATCTATCCCAGGGAGAACTCCTACCATGTCTCAAGCAGGGACAAACTTTGGTCTCAAAGAGCTCAATCTCAACATGGTGCAGATCAGGAACCCAAACCTGAAGAAATTGCTCAATACCAAAATGATGATAACTTCAAATGAATGATGAAGCATTTCTTGAAAGAGGATAGAGAAGCATACTTTTTACAATTGGCTCATCAAGGAGCTAAACTTCCTCCCAACTTTAATGTTGAAGATATCATTACACATGAGGAAGAAACTGTTAGAGTAGTCTTATGTTAGCTAATAATTAAATCATTTAATTATTAGTTTATCATACTCTAGGCTTAAGTTTCACTTAGGCGCTTTATAATTCTTTAGGGTTTTAGCCTTTAGGGTTTCATGTTTCCTTTTATAAGGATTCACTTCTTTCATTTCATTAAGGAGATTGTATTATTTTCATCATTGTTAATAGAAAATTATTTTCTTGCAACATGGTTTTGCAGTCTCTGGCCTTTTGGCCGCCATAGCTTTCTGTCTCTCTTCTATCTTTTTGCTTCTTCTTTGTGACAGTCTTGCATGCAGGTGTTCTTGGGATGATTTGCATTTGTCAAATCTAACATGGTATCAGAGCTCTCCTGTTGTTCGCTGTTCGAGTTTCGTTGAAGCACAGAGGGTTTCAGAAGTTTTTTTGTGGATCTGGGGGGGAGCCGAAATTTGGCTCACCTTGGGCAAAAACGGACACCACCATTGTGTCCGAAAGGCCCAAGAACCCCTAAATCCATATAAAACTTGTCCATTTTGGACACAGTGGCATCTGAGGCAAAATTTTTTTGCATACCAGGGCCGTACGGCCCTGGCACGCACTCCGAGGTGGGTACACGACGATTTTTTTTAAAAAAAAAATTATTTTTTGGGGCCGCCGCCCAGCGGCCACCCCCGCGCCGCCCCGCAGCCACCGCAGCCGCGGCCACCGCCCGAGCGGCCACCGCAGCCGCGGCCCCCGCCACTGCAGCCGCCACGGCTCCCGCCACCGCGCCACCCGCGGCCCGCCCCGCTGCCGCCCACCCCGGCTCCGCCACTGCTCCGCCGCCCTCTGCGGCCTCCGCCGCCCTCGGCCCCGCCGCCCCCGCCCTCTGCGGCCTCCGCCGCCCTCGGCCCCGCCGCCCGCGCCCTCTGCTCCGCCGGCCCGGCCCACCGCCGCTCCGCTGGCCCCCGCCGCCGGCGCCCGGCCGATTTCAGCCCCCGCGGGCTGCCATTCGCAGCAGCACGGTCATATGACCGACCAGGGGCTGCGGCCCAGCCCCCGGAGCGCGCCATGCGCCCGGGGGCCTATTTTTTTTAGCCCCTGGGGCTCTTTTTTGGCCTTTTTGGGGTACTTGGGCCTTTTTCGCTCTACAAGGAGCATACGGGGGTCTTTTTCTGACTTCCATATATCGTCGGAAAGCTCTTTCCGAGCACTTTTCGATGGTGGAGGTTAGGGTTTTTGGTTCCACCGTTTCAATAGCTTTTTTTGCTGTTGAAGTCTGATGTCTTTTTTTGCCTTCCGGGAGTCATATCTGGCTCATCCGGACTCCTTTTTCGGCAAACAAGATATCGTCGGAAAGCTGTTTTTGTGTACTATTCAGTGGCAGAGGTATTTCTTCCAGATTCTACTCCAGGTTTTCACTCCTCCGAGTTATGCAGTTTATGCCCTCTGGTGGTGTGCTTGGTTCTACAGGTCTGGGGATCTCTTCTTCTGGTTTCTTAGTGCACTCTTCTTTCTGACTTCTGAGCTTGCATGCTCTTTCTGATGTATCTTTGTTCTGTAAACGCACTGAGATAAAGTGCCCTCTTCTGCATTTCTGGGATCTTTTTCACCTGGTTCAGTTTTAGTATTCGCACTCAGTTATAAAGTGCCATGGGGGGATTCTGATGCATTTGCCACTATAGGCGCATCCACTCTTGTCAAGTGAGCGTACCTTCCACGACATTAGCCCATGTAGACTGTGTCTATGACACCGCCCTTTATCCTGTGTGTGTGCTTCTGTTGCACTGTTGGTGTTCCTGGTTCTTCTTCTGCAGCTATTTTTGGCATCGCATTTCAGTGTTCCTGTCACCTCTCCCAGTTCAGCATTATGGGGGGGTTCACCTGTTGGTTCTATTGCTTCCTGGTTCGATTGATCAGCTCTTCAGACACTTGTCTTCTCTACTTGGTCATGCACTTCAGTGGGGGTTCCAGCAGTATCTTCTGACAGAGTTTTCAGACATGCTTCAGAGGAGTTTCTTGCTCTCTTCTTGTTCCTTTCTCTGGGACATCTTTTGCTTTATGTTTGGGTACCTGATCAGGCCTAGTTGCCGGGACCCATCTTTCCTGCTTTCTGCAGTAGTTTAGCTTTTTTTGCTTCTCCCTAAGTTACACTTAAGGGGGGGTGTTAGAGTAGTCTTATGTTAGCTAATAATTAAATCATTTAATTATTAGTTTATCATACTCTAGGCTTAAGTTTCACTTAGGCGCTTTATAATTCTTTAGGGTTTTAGCCTTTAGGGTTTCGTGTTTCCTTTTATAAGGATTCACTTCTTTCATTTCATTAAGGAGATTGTATTATTTTCATCATTGTTAATAGAAAATTATTTTCTTGCAACATGGTTTTGCAGTCTCTGGCCTTTTGGCCGCCATAGCTTTCTGTCTCTCTTCTGTCTTTTTGCTTCTTCTTTGTGACAGTCTTGCATGCAGGTGTTCTTGGGATGATTTGCGTTTGTCAAATCTAACAGAAACTCCACTCACAGCTATGATGAAACAGATGCATGCCATACAAGTCAAGCTTAATAACCTTGAAAAATAAAAGGAACCCAAAGAGTTCTCCATGGAGGCCCTATGTCCTTTTCCATTTGACAAAGACTTGTACATGCTGCCATTCCCAAAAAGAGTGGAGATGCCTAAGTATGATAAGTATGATGGACACTCAGATCCCCAAGATCATGTTAGAGAATTATGTACACAATCTATGGAGTTCATGCACGAACCAACCTATCTGATGCATCTCTTCCCTCGATCTCTGGGAGGAGCAGCCATTCATTGGTTCTCTAGATTGCCTTCTACTATCAAAACTTTTGAGGAGTTGATCAAATTGTTCTATCAATAATACTCCTACAACATTCAACATCCAGTCACCATGATTGATATCTGTAATCTCAAGCAATATCCAGGAGAACCATTCCTGACATTTCTCAAGAGATGGAGGAAGAAATTATCTTTATATGGTAGGCCCATTCCAGAAATTGAAAAATTGGAAATCTTCATCAATAATCTTGTCCCAGAGATCAACTACCCTTTACAAATGTAAGATCATACATCTTTTGATAAGATGGTAGATAATGTGATCAAAATTGAAAAAGTACTTGTGAAAAAAGGAGACATCACACTTCAAAAAGACAAATACGAATCAGGATCTAGTTCTAAAGACAAGAACAAAAACTAGAACAAGAATAAAGGAAGCGTCATAGATGGTGTTGTTGATACTATCCATGCCCCATCAAAGACACCAGCTTTCAATCTAACTATTGGTACCCAAGCCATCAAAGCTTCAGAATAAAAGGCGCCTGAATCATCTCAAAAGAAGCCAACATACAAATCTTGCTCCGCTGATAATAAATGAAAGTTCACTCCTCTTGGAGAATCTTTGGAATAAGCTATGAGAACTTTGCTGGCTAATAACATCATCTCTTTTCCTGAGATCTGATAATCTGATCTTGACCCTAAACCAAAATGGTGGAGAGAGAATGAATTATGTGATTTCCATCGGGGTAAAGGTCACAAAACTAATAACTGCTTGCGCTTGAAGCATACTATTCAAGATCTGATTGATAAGGCAGACATCATGATTGATAATCATAAGAGCAATAATGATCATACAACATTCATAGAACCATTTCAGAAACATGGTCAAGAGTTTCATCTTCTCAGCCTAATATGGGGGCAAAGGTCAATTATGCTTACCCTGGAAATAATGCTATTATCAATATGGTCGAACCCTGTCTCTCTGAGCATTGCAATGTCATCACAATTGTGTGAAGAGATAGAGATCACCCTTTAGCTAACGCAGTTACTCGATCACAAGCTCAAGCATATTTGAATAGACAAATCCCAGATTCATCAAATGTCCCTAAGATGCCCTTCAATCTTTCTTCTGCTTCCAAACAAAAGGCTGCTTCTAAATCTCTCAATCCTAAAGATACGAGGCCAACATCTTATAGCATTGTTCAAAAACTCCAACACACTAATGCAAAATATCCATGTTTGAGTTGCTTCGAATACCTCTAGCTCATAGAGCTATTCTAGACAAAGCTTTGCTCAGATCCAATGTTCCTGATGACCTTGATTTAGAAAGGTTCTAGACTATGGTTGGACATCTTACATCTCCACAATATATCTCTTTTTTAGAGGAAGATGACAACTCCTTGAGTCACCCACATAACCAGCCCCTGCATATAGAGGTCTTGATCCAGAACCGTAGAGTCAAATGTGTGTTGATAGATGGGGGCGCTGGCCTAAACATTTGTTCTTACAACTTGGTCACACAATTGAGATTTTTAGAATTGGCTATTGATCCTAGAAAGAAAATAACTATAAAAGCCTATGATGAACAAGAAAGATCTTCTAAAGGCACCATTGTCTTACCTATCAGAGCAGGTCTGGTTATCAGAGATACTAAATGTCAAGTTCTTGATCTACCTTTGGCTTACAAAATTCTTTTAGGGAGACCATGGATACATGAAATGAAGGCTATTCCTTCTACATTCCACCAATGTTTGAAATTTCCCTATGAAGGAGTAGAGGTCACTATTCCAATGGATATATCTACCACTTGCAATACATTGAAGGAAAGTGTAGATAAACTTGTGCCTAATAACAGATAATTTTCCATTAAGCCAACCCAAGAAGCATCCACATCTAAAATGGAAGACATTGCAAAAGAGGTCAATATCAAAGAAAATGGTATGGGAGAATATACTATAGAGCCAGTCTTATCTTTGACATCTCTCCCTATCTCACCTAAGTCTTATGGGCAGTCTTCGAAACAGTCCAAACCAAACTCTAAAGAACCTCTTGAGGCATATAAAAAGAATTTTGTAGCAGAACAAGTCTCTAAGCAAGAATTTGAAGAGGATGAAGTTGTGCTTGCATGGCTATACAAAGATGAACCTGAATCTCAAGTTGTTCAAAATAGTGACTCTACAGTATCCAAAATCCATTCTAAGTCATATGGTCCATGAGATAAATTGATAGCTAAGATGGGATATCTAGGTAAAGGACCTCTAGGAGTCAGAGGAAAAGGTCTTGTGACACCTATTTCACATACTGGTAGGGAAAACAAAGATACTATTGGCTTAGGCTTTAAAAAGAAACCCTTCCACCTTAAAGGTAATAGTTCTCATGTCATAGAGAAAATCGCACCAGGAGAAGCCCTTCTTAAGAAGGAAGAAACATAACCATCAGATAGTGATTCAGACAGCTCAGAGCTCATTCCCTATGAACGTTTTCCTAAGGAAATAAAAGACCTTCTTGAAGCTGAAGATGATCCAATAAAAAGAATCAATGTAGTAGAAACACAAGAACCTACTATAGAGAAAGAGATAGTTGCAACACAAGAACAAACTAATCTTGAAGACAATCAAGCAGACAAAGCGGAAGGTGGTAGTTATTCTGAGATAGATTCCCATGAGTATGAATTCAAATTAGAATCTGAGGGCAACCCTTCTTGGGGTATTCATCTTGACTTTACTCATGTTCTTAGATTTCCTCGGGGCATAGATGAAGAATCTAATGACTATGAATGGGGAGTCATTCCAGAGGAAGATGAACTTATCACAGAAAAACATGTTGATGTTATTCACCAATATGCACCTAAACCCAATGTAAGTCTAGAGCGAAGTAATGAACTTATCGAGTCTGATCCACCGATGGCTGAAGTGGACTTCCACAATGACATTGAGCCTATTCATGAATTGAATGTCTTAAGTTGTAATATCACCTTTGAAATCGAGCGTCAGGTTAGGACTAATGATGACAGATCCATATCTGTAAAAACTATCTCCCAATCTTTCCCCACTTTGACTATCCAACATCTTGAACTTCTTGATCAAACCTCCACAAATCTGAGCCATGGTATTTATACCTTCCCAAATGACTATGCCCTTGCTTGCTACCTCAATGAAGTTGAGCCTATGAGGACTTCCATTAGTGAACTGAGCATTAGCATGATAGAGTTGGACATCAAGTATCTTAGTCAAAAAAATAAGAATAAGAATAAAAATAAAAGGAGTTCTGAGGGTGAAAACCACTTTGTGGCAGTCTCAGAACCTACAAAAGTAAAAATAAAAGACGTATCCAAAGGTGAAAACCTCTCTAAGGTGCCTAAGGATGAGATATTTGATGTCCTTCTGAGTCATTTATAGGACAGATCTCTAGTTCTAATTGAGCCCACTCAATCCATCAACTTGGGAACAACAAAAGAGCCACAATTGATCCATGTAGCACAATCTTTATCAGAAGAAGAGAAGAAAAAATTTACAACATTCCTAATAGAAAAGAATATCAAATTTGCATGGAAATATTCAGATATGCCAGGGTTGGATCCTAATCTTATAATGCATCATTTATCTATAGCTCCAAATGTCAAACTTGTTAAGCAAAAATTGAGAAAGATGCATCCTCATGTTGCACTCTTGGTAAAAGCTGAATTAGAGAAGCTCCTAAAATCTAGATTTATCTGAGTTATTGATTATGCAGAATGGATCTCTAATATTGTACCTATTTCAAAACCAGATAAATCAATCAGAGTGTGCACAGACTTTAGAGATGTAAATAGAGCATGCCCTAAGGATGATTTTCCACTACCTAACATTGATATGATAGTGGACATGACTACGGGCTTTGAGATGTATTCTTTAATGGATGGTTTTTATGGATATAATCAAATAAAATTTGCTCTAGAGGATCAAGAGAAAATTGCTTTTACATGTGCATGGGGCACCTTCTGTTGGAATGTCATGCCATTTGGACTTAAGAATTCCGGTGCTACATATCAAAGAGCCATGACGTCTATTTTTCATGACATGATGCATAGGACTATGGAAGATTATGTTGATGATACTTTAGCAAAATCTATGATTAGAGCTGAACATCTAAATGACTTGAGGAAGATGCTAGATAGAATGGAAAAATTTAGTCTCAGACTAAATCCTAAGAAGTGTGCTTTTGGTGTCACTTCTGGAAAGCTCTTAGGATACATAGTTTCAAAGAAGGGCATTGAAGTTGATCCAGCTAAAGTGAAGGCTATCATGGAGATGCAACCTCCCAAAAACATCAGTCAAATGAGGACATTGCAAGGAAGAGTTCAATCAATCAGACACTTCATATCTCAACTAGCAGACATATCATAGCCTTTTAAAAAAACATTACATAAAGGTGTGACATTTGCATGGAATAAAGAATGTGAGAACAACTTTAACCATATCAAGGAATATCTATCAAATCCTCCTATCTTGATGCCTCCCATTCCAGGGAAGCCTTTGATCTTATATGTCTCTGCTACAGATACATCACTGGGGGCATTTCTTGCACAACATGATGAGAACAAAAAGGAAAGAGCTATATACTATATCAGTAGAACATTGGTTGCATATGAAGAGAATTATTCAATGATTGAGAAGGCCTGTCTAGCTGTGATCTTTGCATCATAGAAATTGAGACATTATATGTTAGCTCATACCACCCATTTGGTAGCTAAGATTGATCCACTAAAGTACCTACTAAGAAAATCTTCCCTCATAGGTAGATTAGCCAAATGGGTCATGCTCTTAAGTGAATTTGACATTGAATATGTTGAAAGAAAAGCTATAAAAGGACAAGTTATTGCTGATCAATTAGCAGATGCACCTATGATTGATGATACACCAATGCAAATGGAATTTCTAGATTCCTATATCATGACTCTTTCTTCTAGAGAATGGAAGTTATTCTTTGATGGCTCCTATACACAGAATGGATCAAGAGCAGGCATATTATTCATAACTCCTCAAGGATACTCAATACCAAAAGCATTCAGATTAAAGTCTCCTTGCACAAATAATATTGCTAAATATGAAGCCCTTCTTAATGGCATGAAAATAGCAATTGAATGGAGAGTAACATAATTACACATTCATGGAGACTCACAACTTGTTATCCATCAAGTCAATGATGTGTACCAAACTAAAGATGAAAAGCTCATTCCTTACAAGAGAATGGTAGATGATCTTAAGAAGTATTTCATATCTATCACATTTGAGAAAATTCTTAGAATAGAGAACAAGGCTGCTGATGCAATGGCAATGCTATCTACACTATTACAACAGCCTGAACATGAGCTACACTACAAGTTCCTAGTGGAAGCACTATCTTATCTTGCATATGACTCCCCTGAAACCCACATGATTTGCACAATTGTGGGGCATGATTCATCTAGATACAAAAACCTATTCTCCTATCTCAAAGACCAAATCATTCCCGATACCTTCAACCACCATGAAAAGAGATACCTTATCCGTAATGCCTCCTGATATGTCATCATTGGTCATGATCTATACAAACGAGGTCTAGATGGTACGCTACTTAGATGTTTAGAATGGGAAGAGTCTCAACATGCATTAGAGGAAGTCCATAATGGTATTTGTGGGTCACACTCGAACGGTTTAACACTAGCTCAAAAACTTATTAGGGCCGGGTACTATTGGCCTGAAATGGAGAAAGAGTCTATCAAGTTTGCTAAGAACCGTCAAAAGTGCCAAGTGCATGGTAATTTAATTCATGCTCCAGGGAGAGATCTAATTTCCTTCACTACACAATATCCTTTTCATCAATGGGCCTTTGATCTTATAGGAGCTATACATCCTCATTCTTCTAATGGACATACCCATATAATCATAGCTATGGATTATTTTAGAAAATGGGTAGAAGCAGTCCCTTTGACACAAGCAACTAGAAAGCAAATATCTATGTTCATATTGAACTATATCATATGCAGATATGGGATACCTCATTCCATAATCACAGATAATGATGGAAAATTCAAGAACAAAGATTTAGGTGATTTATGTGCTAAATTCAAGATTACACAACATTGGTCATCTATCTACTATCCTCAAGGGAATGGACAACCAGAGGCTTCTAACAAGAATCTATTGAAAATCTTGCACTGTACAGTTAATAAAATAGGAAGAGACTGGCATCTCATGATCAATCTAGCTCTCTGGGCCTACAGAACAAGTATCAGAATGCCCACTGGGGCTACACCTTTGGCTTTAGTTTATAGGTCTGAAGCAGTATTGCCTATTGAGGTTGAAATCCCATCACTAAGAATCAGAATGCATGGTCTAGTAACTAATGATGACTATAGAGTGTCTAGGTTGCAAGAACTAGAACTACTAGATGAGCGCAAACAAGTAGCGTATGATCATCTCAGAGTATATCAAAAGAGAATGTCTAGAGGTTACAACAAGAAAGTCAAACACAGAGAATTTCAGGTTGGTGATCTAGTCTTGAGAGAGAATCCTAAAAATAAATCACATCGAGAACGCAAGGGGAAGTTTGAACCCAACTGGCTGGGTCCCTTTGTTATCATTGCTACTTTTGGCTCTGGTGCCTATCAACTCTCAACGACTAAAGGAGAAAAGCTCCGAGAACTAATCAACATTCTCCATCTAAAGAAATTCTATGCCTAAGGCATTTAGTCTATGGTAAAATGTCCTGAAAAAATCTTAAAAATTGGAAAAAGTCCTGAAAAAATGAACATCTTGGTGAAAACCTAGAAATAGGCACCTTGATGATTCACAAAAAAAGTAAAAAATATCAAAAGTACAAATTTTTTTTGAAAAAATGAAAAAAAATAAAATAAAAAAAAATGAGAAAAAGAAAAAAGTGCCTTGGTGAAACTTGGAAACAGGCGCCTTGGTAGCAAAAATAGAAGCTTTGCCAAGATGGTGAAAACTTGACAAACAGGCACCACTTGTTTCAAAATGCTCCATCTATCAACACATTCTTGGTCTTTCCCAGCTTTCAGTCTTGCTTTAGTTTGTACATATCTCCTGATGTGTTTCTGCATTCCTATTTTCAATAAGTTGGTTTGTACACCAATCAGCTCAAGCATCTGTATCCTATCAATGTTCAAACTTGGGGGCAATCAATGTCATATCCTATGGCCTCCAATGTATCTTAGACATATCATATCTAGTCAGAGTCCTTTGAAGCTTCATTCGAGTCAGTCAGTCAGTCTCCTCTCCATAAAGGATTTTGCATCTACAACAATGCAATCAAACATCAACTCAAAATGAAAACAATCTATGCTTTTTACATGTTTTTATCTCCTTATATGCTTACTAATTCGTATTGAGATTTTTGTATATTGTGTCCTTTCGAGCTCTTTGATGATGACCTTTACAAGATTTAGAGAGTGATGATTGGGGGCATAATATTTTCTTTGTTTTCTTCTTGTATGTGAAAATCTAACAACTTTGGAAATTCTGGATTGCAATGGTGTCCGACTGTAAGAGCCTCTATCTTGAATTAGATGGCCATGCGTACCTCGACCATTGATACCCAAAAAATTCAAGGAAGTTTGATCTAACTATTATATTTTTTCAGTGAGTTCTTTCTCCTATTGTGAAACATGATCTTACCTAAGGATGTGAACGATAAAGGGTCACTACGGGTAATTTACATTGGCTTTAGAATGATCTCTTGACTATTTGATATGTTTGTACGCAAGGTGTATTCAGGTCATCATGACATTTATGTTCTGATGCTTATACAAATTGCTATATCAAAATGGACATGATATTCAGGTCATCCTGGCATTTGTGCCTTGGTGCTTATATCTAATCCAACATTCCAAAAATAAAATCAATATTCATATGTCCATGGTTGTCTAGCCAGTGGATGTTGTATTGATTCTTGTGCATACAAATCGATATTCATATGTCTATGGTTTTATAACTAGTGGGCATTGTATTGATTTATCCGGTTACCTAAAAATTCAATGATGAGAATAACCGACACATGATCAGTGACTAGGTCCTAGGTCTTAGGTTGCATTTCCTATTGCATGTTTCTTTACATTTGGCATGTTTGCATGATCTCACAATGGCTAAATAAACTTCAATGCTTAAACGATTCTTCAAATCACATCTTCAAATCTAACAAGAGCTGAAGCCTAACTCAAAGGTCTCTTCATAGAATCACAGCAGTTATCCTTCGGGGTTACACCTCCTTAAGACCGAGTACTTGTCTTCATCAATACCTACAAAACATATCATGTGTATTGTTGCATTTACATATCATAATCATCTATTGCATTACAATTCATCCATGTGCATAAGCATAAATCATACATACATCTTTTCATAATCAAATACATTTGTATAACATCCATACATATGAAAGAACTCATTGCATTGCATTGATCCATACATGTATTCTACACTACTCATAGCATAAACATCACATGATATCATCATAAATTGAAACATAACAAGTACAAATGAAGTCACAACCAAAATATCGATCTCATATATATATCAAAAATCTTGAACTAGTCAGGGGTGCACTACTAGTATAGTGTACAAAAGAATGAGCTCAGCTGAGCTATCAGAATGAGAACAGTATATCAGAATTAAAAGATCAGAAAAATTAGAAATTTGACCTAGCTATGAGTTTTTGGCTCACTATTTTCCATACGACATTCTGGACTGGTAGGGAAAGTCGTACGAGTTTCTACATGATACCAAACAACAAATCATAGTGATATGATAATGCGTTCCTTGTACGAGTTATGAGGGACCTGATGAAATGTCGTACAACTCTTGGGTACCTCTGATACGAGTCTTGGGGGGTTATGAGATGATAATCTACCTATAGTTGAAAAATTGTACAAGTCCCGCTGGGGAGTCGTACGAGTTTCAGTGCATGCGAAATTCAAAAATTGAAAAACGTACGAAAAATCCTAAAGATGCTATAAAACATGGAAAAATTAAATTTTTAGCAAAGCACAGAGGTCCACCTACCAGATGTCCGTACTGCTGAGGTCTTTGGTGTCTCTGGCTGCGCTCAAATCAATGCGAACTCATAGGTACCTTTGGTTCTGCTGCTTTCTCTACCATTTTGCTCAGAGGGCTCCACAAGATTTCTAAAGTCAAAAGGTTGAAATGAATTGAAAATGACCCTTCCGACCTTTATATAGCTTTTGACCTAATTTTCAAAAGTGCTCCATTTTTCATAAAAATCGCACCCCTGGCTAATTTTGACATTTTGAATCCATTTTCAGGATCAAAATCAAAATCTAAGATTGTTTACTATGTCAAAATCATGATTTAAAATTTTTAGACCCAGGACGGTTTACTGCTTGCATAATCAACCTTCAATCATCACAGAAATCTAGTATTCAACTTAACTAATTATCTTACATCAAACTATCAAAATTTTAACTTGGTTAACCATGGTCAACTCATGGTCAAACCTAGTCAAACTTGGTCTCCAGGACCTCCAAACGATGCATAATGCATTCTCGAACGTCTATAACCACTTCTCAAATCAATTAACATGCTATAACGCTAAATTTTCTTGTTAGATTTCAATTTTAATCCCGAAGGGGGCATGGTATTGCACATCATTCAAAGTTTGTAATTTAATTTGAAATCATATCTTTATTGAAATCATAACTTTCCTCAGTAGTCAAGACAACAACCACGTCTAGTTGCTGATTCATCAAATCAATCATCGCTTGGGGCATATCAAATTCATCGAGATCCATATCAATCTGGTATTCTCTTAATCTTGTAAACTGTATCAGTTTTTGTACAACCATCGGTTCATTAGTGTTATTTCCTTGGTTCTTTGTAACTGAAGAGTTCAGATGTGATACCAATGTGATTCTTATTGACAATCGGTTCTGGAATCGGTCACTCACTTCTTTGCAATCATAAGGTTCAGAATCAAGCGTTTTGACACTTCTTCGCAATCATCGGCTCATTGCTGTTATAGTTAACATTATCTTTGGTCATTCAAGACCTATTATCTTTGAATCTTTCAAATCAGTTTCTGTCTCATATCAATTAGTTTCTGTTTCATATCAATTTCAATTTCAAACATCAGTTTCAACATCATACACAGACTATCTTTGAACCACTGTGCTTTGCACAACGATTCAAAGAGGGGAAAAATGTAATACCCCAAAAATGGGCTATAGGTTCATTAACCTTCTATATCTTCAATTCAAATGAAATTGACATCAAAGTCCTAACCTAAGGCACATCTGCACATTATCAAATTTTAATTGATTATCCTAAATTCTGCATTGGGGAATATTCCTAGCAATATTCCTAATTTATCTAATTATCTTTAATTTAATAATTATTTGGCAATAAATCTTATTTATCCTAAAGTTTGATTAATTGAATATTTTTCTAATATTTAATTAATTAGATTTAATACTGCCACTTAATTATTTAATTAGATTTAATTATATTTATTCCTAAATTGTATTATTCCATTTTGACAATAAATCAAATATCTTATGACTAATTGATTAAATTCCTATTTAATTAATTAATGTCAGTTGTCAAATTTAATAATATAGTTTTTGAATAAAAATTTGATTTAATAATTGATTAACCCATTAAATCAATTATTTTATTTTTTAAAATCAGTTAAGTTGAGGATAAATCAGTCTATTTATTTATTTAATTCATAATTAATTATGCACATCCAAAAAGCAGTTAACTTTAAATCAGAAAATCAATTCAAGTTGTTTTAAAAATAAACTCAACTCTCTTTTGAGTTAAAAGCTGATCTCAACTTCTGATTTAAATCAAAAAGCTATTTTTGCATGATTTTTTGTGAGTTAACTACCTTTAATTTCTTGTTAACTCAAAAATCAACCTGCGTTTATCAAGAGTGATTTATGGCTTTTTCCATGCATCCCCAAAGCCCTGGATTTCTATAAAATCAAGGCTCAGCTCTTCACAAATCATCTCACAAGTTTGCATACTTACTTTGCCAAAATCAATCCACAAATTTGCACAATCAGGCTGGCGAATTGACATCTAAAGAATTGAAGCTTATTTGCGAATCAACAACTTTTGTGAGATTATTTTTAATCATTTTTTTTATTTTCATATTTAGCATATCATTATTAGCTTGCATTGCATATCAGTTTTTCATATAGAATAGATTCATATCAGTTTTCTATAATCTTATTGCACAGAAAATCCAAAAATATAGATTAATTTACATTCATCCCATATCTAGATTCTACATTCAAATCCTTCATTTAGGTGTCGTTAAGGTCACTGATCTCGGTCCAATCTGAGAATACATACTCGCATCTACTAGAAGGCAGTAAATCGCCTGGTTAGATTAGTTTCCATTTCACTGCACGATTTTGATTTTAACTAACCTCTAATGTTTTACTGAAGTGTTGTGTCTACAGCTAGGTACAAAATTCACACACACAGTAACTACCTAATTTAATGAGTTAACAACTAAATTAATTTTGCACAAAATTAATGAGATTATTAACTTTATAAGTTTTGCGCAAAAAGAGTCAAGTAATTAACTTTGACCAAAAGTGACAAAATTCACCATTTACAAACAAAAGAAAGGAGACATGGATCTTTCTATCTAACCACAACTAACAAAAATGTACTTTTAGGGTTTTTGATTTCCTTTATTAAGGATTGATCCCTTTGTATTTTTCATATCATTAATTACACATTATTTGGCTTCAAGCTTACCTAGCACTTCTGTGTTTTTGGGTTTTGTCATGTGATATGATATTTGCATGTAGGTGATCATTGGGATTGTGAGAATTCACCATTTCTAAAATTTAACATGGTATTAGAGCTTCAGATTTGTTTCTTCCTGTTTGTATTTTGAGGGATCCTATCTTGCAAGCTAAAGTTGAAATTTGGGGGTAGATAAAAATCTAGGCATTATGGCACAAAATGGACCTCACCATTGAGCTCGAAACACCCAAAAACCCCTAAATCCATATAAATTTTGTTAAATATGGACAACTTCAAAATTTTAGACTTTTTGGGGGGTTACATGCTTTACGAGGCAGATCTGTATATTCGCTGACATCAGTGTGTATTCAGAACACACACAGTCAAAAAAATAAAAAAAATAAAAAATTGAGCACTGAAAAGAAAATATACTAAAGCTTTGATATTTTCATAAAGTTTTTTTATAAGTCTTAGCAAATGTTTTTCAAAGTTTAAAAGTATGGGTTGCATAGCTTTTTCCTACACATGGAGGTACAGACCAACACATGTAGTGTACTTCATGATGACATCAACAACAGTAAGATTTTGACCGTCATCTTTAGTGCTATTTTCCAATTTTAGCTGACCGTTATATTTAGCATTCACCTTCCAAATCTTAGTCATAAAGAGAAGCTTGTGGTTTTTTGCTCATAAACTGTTCATACAGACTCAAAATTGGGCAAACGAGATATCATCAGAAATCTGATTCCAATCCCAATCCAGTGGTGCAGGTTCTTTTTTCTAATTTTACAATTTTGCAAGGTTTTTTTTTCTGTCCAAATTCAAAATTTATCTTTTTCCTTCCTGGGGGCATAACTTTTGCATTCAAACTTCATTTTTCAAAAACAAATATGCGTTGGAAAGGTGTTTTAGTGCTCTTTCCAGATCTGCAATCAATTTTATCAAATTTTTCATTAGGTACACATAGATTAGATATTAGTTCTCTTTAATTTTTTGCACTTTCCAGCTTTCAAATTTGTGCTAGGGTTTGAATTCTTGTATTGTGGGGGGTATTTTTCCTCTTGTTCACATGAAAGACTCTTTCTCTATTGAGAAAATTAATCCATACAATTATCATGCCTAGAAGGAACATATGACATACCTTGTCATGTCAAGGGGTTTATGGTCTTGTTTGGATAAGGTTCAACCTTAGTTGAATTTCCTGTCCGAGATCATGCAACACAAGAACAAAATGGATGAGGCCATTTAGATGATTTCCCTGAACAATTTAGATAGTCTTTTATTTCACCTCAAGTATTGCACTACACCTCAAGACATGTGGACCAAGTTTCATGATATTTTTGGCACCATTAATCAGTTTAGGGCACGTCAGATTGAGGTTGAGTTGACTTCTTTGACACTTGATTCTTTTCCATCTATTGAGGATTTCTTGATGAAATTAAAATCACTGTGATTATTGTTATGGGGTTGTGGTATGAAAAAAATAGACATCAAGTGTATATACTTGAATCTCTCTAAGCTTCAAGGTTCATTTTAGATATTTTCTTCTACATTCTACTCCACCACGGATGCTCTGGGTAAATGATTTTCCATGCCTACCTTTGAGGTATTTTGTGATTGGTTGATATGTGAGTAATCCAAGCTCACATAGTTGAATGCTCTTCCAGGATCAAAGAATCAAGCTTTGGTAGCTCAGTCATCTCAGGAGCAACAAAAACAAAAATTGAAGCCAAAGATAGATTCAGAACGAAGTTAGAGTTCCTCTAAGACACCATCAAGCTCTACTTCAAAACCACAATCCAACCCTAAACAGGGTAAATCTTCAAAGTCTAGTGAGTCTTCCTCCAAGAATAAGAAGCAATCATGTGATCCTTATAGTTTTTATGGAGAGGAAGGTCATCCAGTTTCTAGGTGTTGGAAGCAATTAGAGGCTTGAGAGGAGGCCATGCAATAACATCACATCACCTCACCTTAATCACCTTCCCCATCCATAGGGAAAGATCATGCTCCTTTTTATCTAGCATTGCCTTTAGGATCCACTTGGATTCTCGATTTCGGTTCTTCTCACCATATGACAAACACACTCAGGATTCTATCACTGCACTTTCCTATTGTGGCACTTCACAATGTGTAGTTGGTGACTCTTCAAAAAATTTATTTATTAGTTCAATTATTGTTTCATTGGATGGTGGTTGTCTTCAAGATGTTCTTGTTGTTCCTACTCTTTCGATGAACCTCCTTTCTTTCTATCAGATATGCCACTCTAGCATTGGTAAGATAGTTGAGTTCTTACCATATGATGTGGTTATTTGAGACATTCGTGATCCTGATCTAGTTGTGGCTACTAAGAGTGTTGATCCTGCATCTCGCTTATATAGATTTGATGCCTTTGAGAAGACATATGATCTAGGCTCATCTCTTATAGAACATGTAGACACAATGAGTAGACTTTGGTATGATCATTTTGGCCATGTCAGTCACAGATGAGTACTCAAGCACTTGTGATTGGGCTCCCTCATATTTCTAGTACAGATGGTGTTTTTCGAGGATGTGTTCTTGGAAAATATCACCAATATTCTTTTCCTATAGGTAGATCCACACATGCTAAGGTACCATTGGAGTTGGTACATAGTGACCTCATATCCTTTCCTACTTCTTTTTAAAGGGCTAGATATGTGATCAATTTATTAATAAAATTCTACAGGTTCACATGGGTGTAATTTCTTAACTACAAGTCTGATGTCTTTGATTCATTCAGGATCTTTAAGACATTTGTGAAGCAGTCTTGTCTTTCTATCAGGAGGATATGCACAGATAATGAGGGGGGGGGGGTATGTGAATCATGGTTTACAACATAAATTTATAGTACCTTACACCCCTCAACATAATAGTGTTGCTGAGAGAAAGAACAAGACATTATGGGATATGGCCAATTGTATGATACAATCATGAGCTATGTCTTTTGCATTCTGGGTTGAGGCAATCAATTGTGCCAATTATATTTATAATTGGATGCCCCATATGGCATTACAACATATGAATCCTGAGGAGCCTTGGACCCATGTCAAACCTGAGGTTTCTACATTCTATGTATTTGGTAGTGAGGCTTGAGAATTTATTCTAGATGCTAAGAGGATAGCCATGGAGAAGAAGATTTGACCACTCACATTTCTTGGCTACTATGAGGATGTTAAGGCATACAATTTGTTTAATCATAATTCCAAAGAAATCTTGTTTCAATGAGATGTCTAACTTGATGAGTGCTTTCCTCATATGGATTCTCCAATACCAACTTCTCCTCAATACCTACTCCTCTATCTTCATCTCTTGAGGATGATGCAGATGGTGATCCACCATCACCATCACTGTCACCACCAGATACACAACATTTTTCCAAGTGGGCCCACTTTATTGTAGAGGCAACTAGATCTATGGTAGGTGACCCTTTAGTTTCCCATTGTACACGTGCACAAACATTTGGTGCTTTCCTCTTCAGTCATGCCATTTCATATGATCCTTAGAGGTTTTAAGAGACAATAGGTCACCTTGAGTGGGAGAGGGCTATGGAGGAGGAGTTTTCTTCTTTGATGAAGAATCATACTTGGGATCTTTGTCTTCTTCCTAACGAAAGAAATTTGGTTCAATGCAAGTGGGTGTACCATACCAAGTTTATTGCAGATGGTTGTGTTAGATAAGTACAAAGAACATATTTTTGAAAAGGGGTTTTCTTAGGTTGAGGGTATTGATTACTCTGAGACCTTTGCTCCTATTTACAAGATGAACTCCATCCACTTTGTACTATCTCTAGCAGCTTCACAGGGATGGACAGTATATCAAATGGATGTGAAGAGTGCCTTCTTGTATAGAGACCTACATGAGGAAATCTATATGGAGCAACCTCAGGGATTTGTGCAGGACACTTCTTTGGTTTATATACTTTGACATCACTATATGGTCTCAAACAAGCCCCTCGGGCTTGGTATGAGAATATGGATTATTTTTTTCTCTCCTCTCACTTCACATACTATCACACCAATCCCATAGTTTACATTCATCATCAAGAGGATGATCTTTTGATCCTTGTGCTATATGTTGATGATCTCATTCTTACAAGTAGCTCATCCTCCATGATTTAGAGTGTTCAATGAGCATTGATGGAGCAGTCTTAGATGACTGATCTTGGTCTTCTACACTATTTTCATGGTCTACAAGTTATTGATTCTTCAAATGGGATTATCATTTATCAAGAGAAGTATGCTCTTAACATGCTCCATAAATTTGGCATGTGTGATTCCAAGCCCGTCCCCACACCTTTTTAGTCAAATGTTGTTATGTCTTCCACTTGCTCTACTTCTTCAGTAGACTCTACTTTATACAGGTAGTTGGTTGACAGTTTGTTGTACCTGACACATTCATGTCTTGTTCTTTCCTTTGTGATTGGCCTAGTCTCTAGGTACTCCCATGATCTACATGAGAGTCATTGGTAAGATGCCAAATATGTCTTGAGGTACATTCGAGGAACCACACATTATGGTATTCACTACACATTAGGAGCTCCTCATATTGTTGGCTTCACTGACTCAAATTGGGCTGGTGATGTGAATGCTCAGAATTCCACCTCTGGATTTGTTTTTTTCCTTGGTTTTGGTCCTATCACATGGTCTTGCAAGAAGAAATATGACATTGCAATATCATCTACAAAGGTTGAATACTTAGAAGTGATGTTAGCTAGTCAGAAGATTTTATGGCTTCAACAATTGATGACATAGTTTGGATTTCTTCCTGATAGTCCAACAATTCTTTGGTGTGATAATCATAGTGATATACACATTTACCGCAATCTAGTGGAGCATTAGTGGAAAAAGCACATTGAGATCCACATGCACTTCATCAGGAAGTTGATTTAGGAAGGTTCACTTGTCTTAGAGTACATTCCTATAATAGAGCACGTTGTTGACATCTTTACAAAGGCTTTGGCCTCACCATGCTATCTTTAGTTGTGATCTATGCTCTGGGTGAAGGAATTCATCCACATGGTGTCTATGCGAGGCCCTCCTTCCTTCATGTTTTTTTGCATGCTTTCATCTCTTTTAGGAGAGGAGTTTTTTCTTAGTGGGTTTTCTCTTTTTTCACCACTTTATAGAGATTTAGTTTTGATTGGGTACCTCATCAGGTCTTGTTGCTGGGACCCAAATTGGATTTCTTGCATATAATTGCATTCATGCACTTAGTTTTTAGCTACTCCCTAAGTTTATCTTAAGGGGGGGTTTTAGAGTAAAAGGTTATTTAACTTAATTAATTTATTCATATTGATTAATTAATTAAGTCACCATTTTCCTTTTTCACTTAAGCTAAATTTAGGAAGCCTTAGTTTGAATTCTTTTATCTTGTGTATGCATGCATCCTTTAGAGTTTTTCTTTATGGTCTTTGATCTCCTTTATTAAGGATTGATCCCTTTGTATTTTTCATATCATTGAATAGACATTATTTGGCTTCAAGCTTTCATAGCACTTCTATTTTTTTGGGTTTCTTCATGTGATAGGATATTTTCATGCAAGTGATTATTGGGATTGTGAGAATTCACCATTTCTGAATTATAACACAAACCATACATAAAAATTTCTTGTTACTAACTTTTATGGACACATGTTGACATTTTTCTCATTTGCAAGCAATAGGAAATGTTACCTTTAGTTGTTGTGAAGCTTTGACTAGCAAGCTATGTAACCTATTGAAGTCATTTGCAAATCCACAACTCAAAACCCTTAACTACATCTTCACTCAAAAAGCTGCAAGATCCATCCCTTTTGACATGTGTTCAAATTGTGTAACTACACATGATCTAAATGTGTGCACTCTTTAATGATGTGAAGAAGCGGTAGCATGACATCTGTCCCCTCGTTCCCTTTCTTTTTTTCTTTCTCAGGATACACATGTCAAGCTCATACAAATCTATAAGGACCTCTAACAAGGTCATCAAACCCATGTGATCATGTGGATGAATGATACATGGCATTTTCTTTTCATCATGTGATGTTTCATCTTTTCACAGAGTTGCAAGGAAATTTGGAAACCCATCTAACTGATTGTGAAGCTATGAGTAACCATTAGCCAAACATTATTACTTCATCACAACTTGGCAAGTTTTTTTTACCCTTTTCTACTAATAGTTGTGAAGTATCGCCAAACATTTGATATAACTTTCAGAAAACTCTTTCACAACTTCATAACCGATATGGTAACTGTAACTAACCGACTACAAAGTAGGAAATTTTTTTGATACAGACTTAACCATTCACCTTCAACTTCCTAGGTCATCTTAACTATTTTCAATAACCATAGAGAAGTAGCAATTGACATTTGTTTTTTACACAATTGTGAAGATGTGAAAACATTTGATGTAGGCAACCATTCACAATCTTTCGCAACCTCACAAGATGATTTGTTGAAACCGTTGTAAAGTTATGAACAAGTACTTCTCAAAACTATCAAAGACCATTGCAACATTGAATGGAACATGCGAGGAAATACTTTAAAAATATTTTTATCTGCACGTGCACAATTCATCACTTAAAAGTGGTCACACACTTAGATTAAAAGTCATTGAAGTACTTGAGACCAAAGTATTTTTAGAAACTTAGGGAAATTTCAAGGTGAAAGGCAAAAATAGGGACTGACTGACTAAAATGGTGATGATAAAAAAGGGACAATAATTTTGACAGTTAGGGGGACATGATTTGCACAACTTAAAACTGGAAATCATCTCAGAAAGTCAACGACAAATTACAACATAAACCAACACTTAGAATATAAAGGTTATTTCTATTCAAATTTTGCAAACCCTAGCTTGGAAAAATACACATTAAAGCATAAAATGATCCCAAAACCATGTGCATTTTATAGGTCTAGTGAGGGAATCTAAGGTTAAGTCCCTGATCCTTGTATAGACATGATGATCTCTAACAATTTCTCTACATAGATTGGAACACTAAATCACAATCTATCTCCTATAGTTGTCAAGATAGTTTGTTGATACAAGAATGTTTTTTATTCTATATAAAAAATGAAAACTATGCTTGGATGGTATGACTAAGGTGTAACTAATCTGTGAAATTCACCCAACATTAGATATGATAGATTTACTCAATTTAACACTTGAACTAAAATCCATATAATTCTTTAAACTTTATAATACCTCTAAAACTAAAATATCCTAACACAATATTTTTATGCAAAATCTTGACCTTGACACATCACCATAGAAGCCATTATAAGTGTCTAGTTTTTGTATTTATGAATGTTTGTAGAAACTAATAGTTCTAGCTTTTTTAAAATTCTCATTGAAACCTTGCAAAAGATTGGCAACTTCACATGTAGGTAGGACACTTAAAAAATTTAGCGTTTAAATTATATCTTTCAAACACTCAAGTTAAAACTTAATTTGTGAAAACTTTCTTGTGAATTAAACTAATTTATTTTAGTTATTTAAAGTTTCTTGATATCAATACTAATCCTTGAAAATAAGAAAAAGCGTCTTGTAGATAGATTATTAGTTTAATATTATAAAGCTTGGTAATAAGTCCTACAAAGTACTTGTTAAGTCAATTTTTTATGATAGATTATTGCTAGCTAGACTAATTGTTCTCATGTTAATAACAACCTATTTAACTTGTACATGTGTGAATTTATTTTATTGTAAAGCACTAATATTTATAATGGGTTTAATATATTTAGATTTAAAAACATTATCCTTAAGACCTTATCTAGTGCACTAAACATGACATTCAACAATATTACCCTCTCATACCTTGAAACTAGATGCTATAGAGGTATATTTGAGGTCTAAAAGGTTGAAGTGATAAGGATATTACATATACCTTTTTCTACAACTATCTTCTCTTACACTTTTCCTCTTCTCTCCCTCTCCATTTCTTCTTCTAGTATGCCATTTGGTTGTAATTCCAACATATGAGGATCATAGTGTTAGAGGGTCAACCATGCCTACATTCTCTAAATCAAACTTTGTGATAAGCTACCACATTGCACATATTAAAAACTTCTGATAGTCTACTCTATTCTCCTACATAAATCTCTCTTCCATGCACTATAACTCATCCACATACCTTTAAGTTAATAGAAAGGTGAGGTATATCAAAAGATTTGGTACATTAGGAGGTTTTCTAATTAAGATAGTTTCTCTTATTTACCGTTTGTCTAGTATATTGATGATTTGGCATCGAGGATCTAAGTATATAGAAAGATAAGAAAGATAAGACTTTTTTCTTGGAGTGGTAAGGAAAAAATTAACTCAAAACTTATTAAAGATTGAATTTGGATTTTTTTAAAATGAATTTGGTCATCAAGATGCGTTAGAGAGGCTATGTGCAGGTTACACATCTATCTATAATTTAGGTAACACTCAAATTTTGTTTGAATGATGTCAATAAAGATATGTATAGCTTCAAATAGAATCTATCAAAGGAGCCAAGGCATGGCCCCACTACTTGCTCAAATATAATTATATATGTCCTATATCAAACAAAATAAACTCTTCATACAACTTTTCATGGCAAGGCTATAAAATGTAAGACTTGAGATGGAGCAATTTGGTGCACAATAGTGTTTGAAGGATTCTTAGACACTACCTAATTTTGTATGATGTACCCTAAACACGAATGAAATAAATATTAATTCTTTCTTTGCACCTCATACTACACTAGGATCACATAACACTTTGGAGAGTATAATATGGAGGAAGAATATTCATGAATAAGTGAAGAAAGTGATTGCATTATATTGTCATTCCACGTTGTCAGGTCTCCATATCGATAAGGTATGATTCATGCATTATATATGTATGTACTAGGTTCAAGACCTCATCATATGAGACATTAATTGTTGATATTCTCAATGATGCAATATAGTATGTTGTTAAAGAAAATCAATTATGTTGAGCACAAGCTAGAGGTACCATAATGTTATATAAATGGTCAGTAGAAGGAACCAAATTATTATCATCTTCCTTGTCTCTTGTGATATTGACATGATGTTTTTTAAATACATGGATGCATTGGGTATGATTGAATTCATGATTGAAATATTTGAATTTTTTGACATGAAGATCATGGATGTAGTGCCACAAAGTATGGATCAATTTATTACAAACAATAAAATTGTTCACGTTGCTGGATATTCTCAATAGACAACTATCACTATATTGTTTAGCTCATATACAACATAGTACTTTGATTTAAATGTAAAGGATATTAACAAACTTGAATGATTTAAGGAGGTTTTACAAATGTTCATATTTTTTTTGAGTTTAATTACAATTGTACAAGGGTGGTGTGTATGATGTACTCAGTAGAAGGTAGGAAGCTAATTCAACCAAGGTAACAAATTTACTACGCACTTATTTACATTTTAAGATTTTTTCCAACATAAATGAGTTTGAATTAAATATTTATTTCAAATGAGTGGAAGTATCATCCTGATGATGGATCATGGAGTGTTGATACACAAACATAAGCACAATCATATTCAAAAGCAACAATTGAAATGAGTGGATTTAGTTTGGTTTCACAAATGAAATGGATGGTAGAATAGTGATAAGAGTATATTTTTCTACAAAGTGTTGAAAAATGATTGAACAAATTATCAAAATCTTAAAGCCTCTTGCAATAATTTTGTAACTATTGGATGCAGGAAATGCTCCATGGGCTATTCGTATGAAGACATAAAAAACCAATGAGGCAATAAGTGGTATAATGTGAAATAATGACAACTACATGCCATTGTGGGACAAAATTGACAAGATGTGGGATTGATAGGTGCACCCCTACCATGCTAATGGATAATATTTGAATCAAATATTACTCTACAACCTCTCATTTAAAGATGATGTTGTCATCACACAAGTCCTACTAATGGAATGGAGATAATGTTCTTGACTCAAAAAATTCATATATAGTTATGCCAAAGCTTTGAATATTCAAGTGAGCAAGGATTTGTTTTCAAATGTGGTTGTTCTGTAAGGTAGGAACACTTCCAAACTAGATACACCCCATAATATTTTATTGCCCCTCTCTATTGTGAATGTATACATTAGATTTGTTAACCTTTTGATAGATCTCACATGATATTATACTGAGATAAGTTATGTTTTTAAGTGCAATGGTGAGATTTTTTTGGTCAACAAGCCAAAAATATTTAATGAATGGGGATGAACATGTTGAGTATATTTGGAATGTTTTTGAGTAGATACATTCCAAGAAATGTAACCAGCTAGTACAATGAATAAATGGCTATGTTCATCACAATCTTTTCTTGAAGTTTAAAAAAAATTCAAGGTTATAGTTTTCAAATATTTATAATCATAATCATACATTGTGATCTTTATTTTTTTCTACATTCAATTACTAAAAAATCATTTCTATATGAACAAAATCTTATGCCCTTGAGGAAGACTAGTCAATGATGATGTCATTGACAATGGTAGTGATTATGATATTCTTAAAGAGTATTACATAGAACAATAATGATATTGATGTAGTCAAATGAATTAGGAGAGGTTCACCTAAGAGAAACATCATTAAGAGCTACAACCCTGTATTGTAACTCTTTTCTCTACAACAAGAGTAATTAGTTTTTGGTTTTTATAATTTGGGACTTAGTTTGCAGACTGACTTTGTACATACTATATTACAATTGAAAATTTATTGACGTCTAGTTATTACTTATCCACTATGTAGTATTCATTGTGCAATGCAAAGTGATAAGTGACATGAACATACACAATTAAAATCTCTCTCTCTCTCTCTCTCTCTCTCTCTATCTAATTTTTTGACATCTAGTTATTACTTATCCCCTATGTAGTATTAATTGTGCAATGCAAATTGATAAGTGAGATGAACATAAACACAAATCTCTCTCTCTCTCTCTCTCTCTATATATATATATATATATATATTGAAATCTAGTTTTTGATTAAGGATAAACTAGATTTTGAAGGGACTCAAAACCCTTTACGATCAAGTTTTGAATGGATCTAGTACCCACAGTCAAAATGTTGTCAAAAGAAAGGAAATTGAGATCATTAGACAATCTTGGGAATTAAAGGCTCCCATAAAAAAAAACATGAGTTTTATCTACAGGCTCCCAAAACCTCAAACATAAACTACAAGAAAACAACCATCTAGCAGCCAAAAACTAGTGAAAAGACTAGAAAACACTTCAGCCCAAGCACCCCCAACAAAGAGACATCAGGATTTACCCTGAACACTACCCTTGTGGGACTGTTGAATCATGTCAAAAGAGGGCATAGATGTCTTAGCCTTCTTACACTTAACAATTATCTAGCCCTCTTTTACTTTTGTTGCCTCATCATGCCAAGCCAAGGAACCAATCGATGGACCACCATCATCCTGAGAGAGATTGCATGCAGAGAGAATGACCTCCATCTCAGGGGAAAGATCAAAAGTTCTCCCTAAAAGAAAAACATTATCATAGATGCCACCAGAATTGATAGCCATAACACTATCACTATAAATAGCAACCTGAGCCACATTCCCACCCACATTTGGGGAGACAATAGGGGGATCATGCATTTTCACTCTATGCTTGGCACCTCCACCATCAGTTACCAAATCAACCTGAGAAGAAGCCGCACGACACTGAGAATCCTACACAACCACCTGGGAAAATTTTCTTTGAGTTTCAAATTTCTTCTCAACTGTATAATGTTGATCTAAAGCACCTTTCCACCACGAAGCCGCCATTTTTTTTCTCTAATCTACATTGAACAGTTGCATGACCAGTTTTAAAACATCTTCTACACTTGAATGGAACCCATTCATAGTAAAAAATTTGAACTTAGGTACTATTAGAATAATTGATTAAGATCTCAACAAGCAACCGTTTAGAAACATCCATTTCAACCAAAAATGGGCAAAGGTGGAATGAAGAATATCAGACGATTCAACATCCACCATTAGAAAATACCCAAGTGCATCTCCCACTTCCTCTAAAAGAGAACCAACCCATAGATGAAGGGGGAGATAATGAAACTGAACCCAAATTAGAACCTTATTAAATGTTTCAGAAGAAGGACTTAAATTAGAGTGCCATGGTTTTACCATTAACAAAAATCTACCTCCCAACTAAAACAATGATCAAACAAGCTTTTATTTATGTCCTAAGCATTCTCAAATTTTGCAATAAAAAAATACTTTTCCTTAGGGTAAATATGAACTGTACCCGAAAGGAGAGGCTCCCATTGTTGTGAGATACAAACATGAAACTCAAAGAGGCTTAGGCCAAAAACACTAAATTGATAGATCACACCATGCATGGAGAAAATAGAAACATTATGATCTATTTTCTCTGTCTCCGCATTTAGCTTAATGGAAATGACACTTGAACTAGAATAAACCCTCTATCAATTTGTTGTCGTTCAACCCTTTTTATTTCCTAGCCCACAAATACTCACCAATACACACACATGAAACCCTTGAAGCATCACTAGAAATGTTTTCATTAACCAAATCTCCCTTGCCAAGCCACAATAAAACACTCATTGCACCCCCAACAATAGAAACCCTAGTGGCAAAGGGAAACCCAAAAGTGACAAAATACAAAGGGGAAGACAACCTAACCTTCGGAGCGACAACGGATGAGGACGACATGATTCTTTTTTGTTGTATTTTTTGACATCTAGTTATTACTTATCCACTATGTAGTATTCATTGTGCAATGTAAAGTGATAAATGATGGACATGAACAATCTCTTGCTCTCTCTCTCCAAGAAAAAATCAAATTAAATCTTTGATTTTTTGAAAAAAATCAATCTTTTAGTTTACCAATCTTCTCCATTTGTTTTTTATTATTCTATTTTGATATAGACTTAAGGAATCTTTCCTAAAAAACCTTGTCCATGATTTTCTTACATTTTAGTAGGATTTAAATGTTTACATTATTAAAATAATTTGAAGATTTCATTAGCTCGAACCATTTATAAGTACTCAATTTTATGTCAACTGGGACAAACGATTTTGTTGATTTCCTCAAAGACTTACTTTTAAATAATATTTGATGTGTGTTAAAGTTAAATTTTCAACCCTACAACTCCCAAAGACCATCTACAATCAAACTCTTGCCATCAAAGAGGAGAAAAAAGTAATAGAATTGCGGTAATAGCTAGACAATTCATTTGATGCAAAAAAAAGCCAATTTGAATGAATGATACAATAATGATAATTACCATTGATAAAGGATAATGAAATTGTATATCAAACCCTAGGTGATGATTTAACTAGATCATGACATGTGTCATCATCTTATGACTTGGGACAAAAAAGAACATGACATAAGTAAACTTAAGTATTGTAGTGTAAAATGGGACTAAATTAATTAATTAGGAAATATATTTTTAATCTAACAACTTCATTTAAGTGTAGCTTGGGGAGAAGCTAAAACTTTGATGACAAATGCATAAAAATTCAAAAATGGGTCTTGACAACTAGGCTTGATGAGGTAGCCACGTCCAAAAGAAAAAGATCTCACATAATCAAAGAAAAACTTATGAAAAAAATTCCTCTCCAAAATAGAGAAAGACATGAAAAAGTGTAAGGACTCGAGATGAGCCCCCAAGGACAACTTGCAAACAAGCCCAATAAAAGCACACCATGCAACAAGAGTCTAAAGTAAAGCATACATATTCCTTCTCTCTCCCACCATCAAATTCGTATTTCCTGAGGTCAGAGAGGATTGAGTCTCGTTTACTTTTAACAAACTTGAAACTACACAACCAAGTCAAAAATCTTTCAACATAAAACAAGATCTAGAGCAAGCTATTATCTTGCATTAGATCTAAGAAGAAAACAACACGAGAGAAACGAGTGTTAGAGTAGTCATATTATAGCTAATAATTAATTTATTTAATTATTAGTCTATTATTCTCTACACTTAAGTTAGACTTAGGCATCTTATTATTCTTTAGGGTTTTCTCCTTTAGGGTTTCGGTATCCTTTTATAAGGATTCCCTCTTTGTATTTTTCAGCAACTCAATGCATTATTCATAATAGATTATTTTTTTGATTGTGCATATGATGTCTCTGGCCTTTTGGCCTCCATAGATTTTTCTTGCCTTCTGTGCTTTGCTTCATCCATGTGATAGGGTTATGCATGCAGGTGTTCTTGGGAGATTAGTTTTTCACCTAATCTAACATGGTATCCGAGCCATCTTGCTGCTCATTGTTCGTGTCTTGTTGAAGTGATTCAGAAGCAGGAGGGTTTCAAAAATTTTCAGTTCTAGTATTCTCTGCAGGACGTTATTTTTAAAAAATTTTTGGAGGTATTTTGAGCAAAAACGAACACCACCAGTGCGTCTAGAAGGCCCAAAAACCTTAGAATCCATATAAAGCTTGTCCATTTTGGACAACGTGGCTCTGAGGCAATTTTTTTTTAGTTTTCAGTGCCATACGGACACGAAAACCAAAAAAATAAAATAAAAAATCATTGTTTTTAAATGATTTTTGCGTTTAAAAAAAATGCGGCCTATGTTAATTATTTGGGCCGCCACCGTGCCACCCCGGTGCCTCCCGGCGGCCTCCCACTGACCACCGCTGTAGACCGCAGCTCCCGTGCGTTCCGCTACTCAACTCCCAGTGCTCTGCTCCCAGCGCTCAGCTCCGTGCCAAGCTCTCCGCTCCACCGGCCCACGCCCAGCGCTCAACTCCGCGCCCAGCTCTCCGCTCCACCAGCCCGTGCCCAGTGCTCCGCTCCACCAGCGCCCAGCTCCGCCCCCTGGCTGCTCGGCGGGGTTTTAAACCCCGCGGCCCTTTGCAGTGGTCACATGGATGACCGAGAGCCATGCTCCGAGTTTAGCCCCCTGCGCGCGCCATGCACCCAGGGGCTCTATTTTTTTCTAGCCCCAGGGGCTTAAAAATCTTTTTTGGAGCTTTTAAAGGGTACTTGGGCCTTTTTTGCTCTATTTGGAGCATACAGAGGTCTTTTTTGGACTTCTTTATATCATCGGAAAGCTCTTTTTGAGCTCTTTCTAATTATGAAGGTTAGAGTTCTCAGTTCTACTATTTTGATAGTATTTTTTGCTGTTAAAGGTGATATTTATTTTTTACCTTTCGGGAGCCATATCTCGCTCATCCGGACTCTTTTTTGGGCTCACCATATATCGTTGGAAAGCTGGTTCTGTGAGTTATTCAATTGCAGGGGTCTTTTATCCAGATTCTGCTCCAGGTTTTCTCTCCTCTGAGTTTTTCACTTTCGCACTCTGGTGGATTACTTGGGTTCTACAGGTCCTGGGATCTCTTCTTCTATTCTTTTGGCTCACTCTTCTTTCTGACTTCTGAGCATTGTATGCTTCTCTTCTGTAGCATTTCTTTTCTATAAACACACTGAGATAAAGTGCCTACTTTTGCATATTTGGGATCTTGTACTCCTTGTGTTTGTTTTTACTCGCACTCAGTTATAAAGTGCCATGGGGGGTTATGATGTTTTGCCTTTTGTGCTCATCCACCTTTGTCAAGTGAGTGTACCTTCCATGACATTAGCCCATGTTGTGTGTCTGTGACACCGCCCTTTATCTTGTGCTTGTACTTCTGTTGCACTGTTGGTGTTCCTGATTCTTCTTCTTGCAGATGTTTTTGGCATTGCATTTCAGTGTTCCTATCACCCCTCTCCTTGTTCAGCATTATGGGGGGGGGTTCACCTATTGGTTCTATTACTTCCTTGGTTCGATTAAGTGATCTACGTATACAGTTTTTGTTCCTATGTACTAGGCAGATGCAATGGCTAGGCACCTATGCATTTCGGTGAGATGGATCATCTACTATATAGACACTCATTCATTCCTGCTTTTGGAGGCCACCTCTTTGATTGATCAGCTCTTCAGACTTTGTCTTCTCTACTTGGTCATGCACTATTTCAGTGGGGGTTCCAGTAGTTTCTTTTGACAGTGTTTGCAGCTTCATGCTTTAGAGATGCTTCATGCTCTTTCTTGTTCCTTTCTTTGGGACATTCCCTAGATTGGAGGCTTTGTTTCCTTCATCTAGTTCATTTCTTGTACTTGGGTACCTGATCAGGCCTTGTTGCCGGGACCCATTGCTCTTTGATGCATTTTTGTTTTCATGCATCTTTTAGTCCTTAGTTGTTTAGCTTCTCCCTAAGTTACACTTAAGGGGGGGTGTTAGAGTAGTCATATTATAGCTAATAATTAATTAATTTAATTATTAGTCTATTATTCTTTACACTTAAGTTAGACTTAGGCATCTTATTATTCTTTAGGGTTTTCTCCTTCAGGGTTTCAGTATCCTTTTATAAGGATTCCCTCTTTGTATTTTTCAGCAACTCAATGCATTATTCATAATAGATTGTTTTTTTGATTGTGCATATGATGTCTCTGGCCTTTTGGCCTCCATAGATTTTTCTTGCCTTCTGTGCTTTGCTTCTTCCATGTGATAGGGTTATGCATGCAGGTGTTCTTGGGAGATTAGTTTTTCACCTAATCTAACAATGAGAACTAGCCCTCCTCCAAGAATTCATTAAGAGTATTGTTGTCTCTTCTTTTTTCTTTGTAATCTTGAACAACCCATGCCAATAATGCACCTAGCCATAGAATAATTTTCATAACCACCTCTTCAAAGGTCTTCCAAGAAATATCCACATATTCCAATTACAACTCCATGCTTCAACAATGTCATCCACCATCAAGCGCTCATTCCTCATTGAGTGAGTGATCAAGTCAGAATAACACCCATCCCATTCACAAATATTAGACACTCATATGGGACTCTATCGTAAAGATGGTATTCCTTAAAAAACTTACCCATTCATTGGTTTTTACCATGAGATTAGGAGTGACCTAACCTCCCACACAATTTTCATGAGTGCAATGCGTTGGTGCTAAAAAATAATGGATAGGATTTCCTATGGATTTGCCAAACCCAATGCTAGGAAATCCAATTGTTTTTTCCAACTAACGAATTCAACCTCAATGATGGTTTTAATTACTGCAATTCTGGCTTTGCAAAAACAAGGCTGGTAGGCCTATAACTTAACCAATTTTGTTGGTTCAAAGGTTTTTTAAAACGGATTTTGATAGTATCTCAAACTTATCACAAGTATGGCTAGGAGAATACTTTAGAGATCAAGCTACAACTACTGCAAATTTATTCAAATATTTTATCCTAAATATTCTTCATATTTATGTATGTGTATGGTAAATATTAGGGTTTATAATAATTCAGGATATAGGAGCATAAAATATTTGGGTATTAAAATACTTTCTAGTTGAATTTGCGTCTATACTTTTGGGTGTCAACAGTGGCTCTAGTTGGGGACGTGTGTCCATGCCTGGGCACATCGAGAATCCTATTATCTCTAGGAGAAGAAGACCACTCGAAACATAATGTTGATGAAATAGAATCAATCACACCACAAATTATCTCAAATAGAAATCAAAACTATTAATCACGATGAATCAATAACATTTACCAGAATGCTCAATTAAGGGCAAAATTAAATAAAGGGGAAATAATTTTAAATATTAATTTCATTAATGACTTTTGTAAAGACATTTCATAATAATAATATGTATTCCCTTTGAAAATGTAAAAAAATAATAATAGGAAAAAGAATAATATTTTACCTTCCAAATGTCAAAACAATGAAATCAAATCCTTACCTCAATACTTACATGTTATTTGAAACTATTACATCTTAAATTTTTTATTTTGTTCATTTCATTCCAAAATCCTTCACGTGTTCTTAAAGACATTGTATCTCTTGCAGATTTCAGACCACATATGCCACAATTCATACCATCTCGTACAACATTAGCAATAGAAATTTCATCTGCTGAACTTACAAAATTTGTTGGTTGTTTTTGTTGGAAATCTAATATAGGAAGTGAGATACTAAGAGGGGTGGTGGGGGGGGGGGGGGTGAATCAAATATCTACTATTAATTCCACTTTGACATAAATTTCACTTTCATATCATAAACACGAATATCATTATTGAAATAGATCTAACAATCTAACTTCATCCATGAAATGAAATACATAACACAAATATTTTGGTTACCCAGAAACCCTTGAAAGGTAAAACTGGGGTGGGGATGACACCCACAAATCTTCACTACTAGAGTATAAAGTGTGTTCATTAGGGATACAATGTTTGATCACTTCAGATGATCTACCTTGTGAGGGCTCTACCCTATTAAGAGCTTACATACTTATATAATCTACCTTGATTAAAGGATTTGAAACTTACAATTGAGTAAACACTCGGTTAAGAGATTTATGAAATCCTATTAGGACTACTCTATTAAAAGATTTACCCTGATTCACTTGTTAAAATGTATCAGTACCTGATCCTTTGGTTTGCACTAAAAATGCTGATAACATATCTCCTCTTTTCAATACTTGTCTGATCTCAAATCAAATGTATCTCTATTCCGTCCTTTGTTGCTTTTCTCGGTCACTCTGACTGATCTATGCCTATATCAAAATACTTCTCTATTCTACGTACATAAGATCTCCTTCATTACATCCAATCATACATACATCATTTTAGGGTTTGTATCTCATTATATAAAAATCTAATCAACCTCCTTGATCAATATCAATTATCTAGATTCTCTACTTATGCCGCTTAAGCATTCCCTTTTTTATGGCTTTCATAGGGATTAATGATTATAAATACAAGGTGTAATCAACTCCGTGATTTCCTCAACAAATATTAAATCTTGCATAGAAGTCAGCCAAAATGGTTTACCTTGGTGTTTGTGCCATAACAAACACATATGTCAAAACTAGCTTTCTCGACATATGAAGTCTCTGACACTCGACATTAACTGTTCTTCATATACTGGTGCTTGGCACTAACTCTTCTATACAACTCAACATAAATTTCTCGGCGAATACCAAAGTACTCGATGACCTCTGACTTTCTTGGCAGTAACTATTGCTCGGTAACTATACAAAATGCAAGTCTAAACATAACTCGACTATTACAATATGGCTTGGTCGCAGTGATGACCGATCAACATTGCCTAGAAAATGAATAAGTGTAAGACACTAATAGACAAAAAAACTTAGGGATCAATAATCTCCCCCTTTGACATTAGTGGAAAAAACACTTTGTCATGACTTTTGAATTACAAAAGAGTACTTAGTAGTTTGAATACTCCCCCTAAGACTTTGACCCAGTCTTCAAAAGATTCTACACATATATACATAAGACTCTTTGACATACAATGAATATATACATTACAAAATAGTATGTCATACCTTTCTCTATACATTCCTCCCTATATTTTCTCCTCGTATTACTTGTGTCGTTTCATTTCCCCTTTATGTTATTCCTATCATGGCATGTCATTTCCCCCTTGTTTTTGTCACTTGAACCTGCTGGGGTGCAGGGGTGAGAAAATACTTCTCCAAAAATGGTTTATGGAGCTGCATTATCATACCTAATGCATTGTCCCATCCTGACCTGATAGACTCCTAAACCTGTATCTTTATTTCTAGCTGGGAAACTAGATCAACTAAACTCTTGACAATAGAGAGATTACGATCTCTCTGTACTATCTCCTTTGTCATTGCTAATTCTTTCTGAGGTGTTAACATTGTCTGTATAGAAATTATCTTAACTCTTATTCACCCATCATTAGCCATCAACTCAGATAATCTCCCTTGTGCATGAAGTAACCTTGTAAAATGAATAGAGCTAGAGCTTGCATCTATGCTCAATGAATGACTGGTAGACTTTATGTCTAGTTGTAGTTTATCAATCAGTTCTTGATTGTACTTAGTGCAATCTTCTACATTGCATAGATTCTTGTAGAAAGAATGAACATTCTGCACAACCTCTTCTAAATTAGTCACTAAGGTAGAAAGTTCTACCTATTTTACTACTATCTTGGTTGAGACCTTTTCAAGTACCTTAGTCTTGAACTTTCTTTCAGACCACTGCATAAGTTTCTCATTTGCTTCACTGTCATCACTATTAACCTTCTTAACAATTTGAACTAGTTTTTCCAAAATAGGTGCAGTATCATTCACATCATCCATTTCAAAGGTGTCTATGAATATACCTTTGATTTCATGCAATACCTATTTCTGTTGATGATCTCGCCTTAAATCTTCTTGCTTTCTTTTCTTATTTAAAATATCTTGCAAAATTTGCATCTTCTCATAAGTTAAGTTATCAGTGTCCCACTTAGGAATCACTATAAATTTATCAAGTGTAACCTATGTTCTTGGAGATTTGTCCTTTTTCTTACGACTCTTCTTCTTAGGTGTATTTCCACTCAACATCTGTATTAGAGCTTTTATAGCCTCTTGTTCCTTAGGCTCTAGATTCTCCTCAGTTATTTCCTCCTTAGTCTTCTTATTTTACTCTATCTGAGGACCTAATGTTGGTAATGTAGACTTATCTTCTTGATCTTGTAGGTTCTCCTCTCCTTGATATTTCTTATCATCCTCGACAGGTTCATTCTCAATTGTTATTGTCAGCTTGTCCTGTTTCTTGGTACTTGTACTTTGTAACTCTTTTTTATCAACTGTGACCTTGTGTTATCTTAAAGGTGCATTTTCTATAGTTGAAGTACCTTTAATCCATGTATAATCAGGTACCTATATAAGAATGGGATTGGTACTTGGTAGAGGGTGACCAGAAGTTACCTCAACAAGAAGTTGACTCTTTATCTCTTCCTCGGTCAATGCATTAGTGTTAACTGGTGTATCCTCAAGGATATCTTCTATAGTGATCACATCCTATGATCCACTCACTTATACCTTCCTTCCATCTTCTTCCTCTAGATTTTGAGGTTCATCAATGTCTTTGTTATTAGCCAGTTCCACTTGGCTCGATGTTCCTTCACCCGGTTGTGGACTCTTCTCAATTGACAACCCAAAAATAATCTTGCACATCCTCTTACTTTTCTCAACAACTTCTTCAACCTTATGTTGCAAAATGGAATAGGCCTTGAGCTTTGGTACAAACCTATTTCTGTACTACTCCATATATGCCTTTATTTGTTTTGGTGATAGATTAGACATGATTTGGGCTAATGTACTTTCCCTTATTTGTTTTTATGTCATGATGGCATACTGCCATTTTTGATCAATTCTTTTATACAGTTCTTCAAGGATGAGATTTCCAATCTGTAGAGGTGTCATCTTGAAAGTGCATAACATCTATAGCATATCCTCTTAAAAAATTTCTTTGTCATCATTACTTAGTTTTTCAAATTTTATTTTCTTGAAACCTACTAATCTAACAGTTCTTTTGATATTTGGCATATTTCATCCATAGTCAGTTGACGTCTATGTGATGCCATTTTCAACTTTTTATTATCATCTATATCTATCTCTTCATCATCATCATCATCATCCTTCTCCAAGACTAACTTCCTTCTTGGTTTCTTCTTGGATGACTTGACACAACTTTGGGTTGAGCTTATTTTTGTTTACCTGACCCTTCCCCTTCGATTTTCTTTGCTGGCATCTTTTTCTAGGGCTCGACAACTATGGCAGTAGAAGCTTCCCTAGTCTTCGGTCTAAGTGCTATAGGAGGAGTTGAATTTTGTTTATGTGATTTCTTTCTACTTGGCTTGACAACCATTGCCTCCTTTCCCTTCTTTAGAATTTTAGTGTCCTCCTCATCACTTCCTTCAGACTCACTAGATTTATCTTCTCCCAGAGCTTGTGTTATTTCAAGAGGCACATTTTCCTCTTCACCTTCTTCTTGCATCTTCTCTAGGTTCTTGACTATTTTCTTTCTCTTTCTCTCAAGGGTTGTAGACTTTAACCCCATAGTTATTTTTGCTTTAGCTTCTTCATAGCTACCAAAAGGTTTGGCTTTCCTATCTACCTCCTCTGCTATTAAAATAGTTATAGCTGCTAATGTTTCATCTACATTGACCTCATAAGGTAATGGCATTAGCCATGCTACCCTAGGCATAACATCCTGGACATAGGTATGGCCGGTATCCACTAGAAAGCATATGTCATTGTAGTGCTTATCTACTAGGGATATAGGGATTCTAATCCTATTTCTCTTCTTTTTCTTAAACTCCAAAAAGTAGCTATGCATAACACTATCAAATTTCTCTCCTAAATGATGAATAAATTCATTTATCTATTGGGTTATTGGTCGGTCTTTACTCCATACAACATCTCCAATTGTAGGAAAACTATTCTGAACATAGAAGAATAAACAAGTGATCAGAGAATCAAACTTACACATAATTTTTGGCCTTCCTGATTGAAGTTAGGTTCTTAGTAAGCTGGGTCAAGTGCAACTCGGCAAGATCATAAGTATGATCTTTCTTTACCATATTCCATGCTTGATCGACTGTAATGCAGGGAACACTATCTAACCTACTAGACTGATAAAATTTGTGAGCAATCACTCTCATTGCAAAATCTATCTCTGGATCTGTGATTGTGGATATTGTTATTCCTCTCTTATTCCACACTACCTAAGTATTTTTTTGAATTATCTCTTTACTTTGGCATCTCATTGTTTTCTTCCCGATGAGACTGGGATAGCCAGTGACTTGGTGAATCATATCCTTGGTGATATTAACTAGTCCACTCTCCAACCATATCTTCATATCATGGACTCTTCTCAAGATGATCTTAATCCATTAAACTTTAAAATTTTGTGGGAAATCTATGGCACACACTAACCCTTTCTCGACAATTAGATGATGTTCAACCTTCAATACTCCATTGATACATAACTTGTCGTATGCTTCCCTTAGCTCATAGTCACCAATCTCTCCAATTTTACACATATAACATGAGCACACATCATGTATCATCAAAACCCTCAATGGAATCGATGACAGGGCACCCGTGAGATCTCCCTTTACCACACTTTCTAGAACGACTTGAAATTTAGGTGGCTTACATGCATCACTAGTCCTCACAAGTTGAAAATTCAAGACTTCCTTTCCTTGCTTCCTAGTTGCTACAGATGAAGTAGATGCCATATCTCTAAATTTAGGGTTTAAATTACAAGTTTAAGTTACTTGGTAATACCTTGTTCCAACGGTCCTCGATATTTTATGATGACACACTGTAAAGATCTTCACAAGCTTAGCTTAGCACATATAGCTCTTCTCAGTTGCTTAAAAAATTGCCCAGCAAGTTCTCAAATTGCTAGGTGAAATGAGAATGAACAGTAACTTTTCATTATATAGGATCAAATTATGGTAACTTCAGGGTTTCATTAAATGATCTGTACACTTTTTAGGTGAATACAGTTGTCTCAACCTTCACACGACAACTCAATTATCATGTACTCATACTCAGTTGAAACCATGACTCGGTCAATACTACCATTTAGTTCTTCTTGATAGATATGATATCTCAGTTATTACAGGAGCTCAACACACACTAAGTGACTCGGTCACTGTAGACTTAAATACTAATGCTCGACATCAAATGTGCAATATAACTCCTTTTTCAAATATGTCATAATGCATCTCAATTCATGCAAATTTGGACTTTATCATATTAAATGTCAAGAATTGATGTAAAATAAATCATTATAAAATTTAGTTCCTCACATACCTCCCTTGCCTAGTTTGAATTAGTGTGATCACCCGAGCCATTGGATTGGGTGACCTCAAGTTCGTTGGCTCCACTACTCACTACAACATTTGGGGTCAAATTACGATGGTGGATAGCGATGATGCTACCATTTGTGTGTGATTTTTTTGTTTTTTTTCAAGTGCCCCCGACGTTGTCGTAATAGCGACGGTTCCATTGTAATTGCGACACTCACGTGATTATAAACAAAAAATAAAGAAAAATAAAGGCTCATTTCTAATTTTCATAAATCTAAGCTACGTGCACGAAGAGGGCCCTAACTGTGGCAAAATGGGAAAGTTGCCAGTTTGCACTGCTCTTCTGTTGTGAAGCTCGAGCTCGATTTGGAAGCTTGGAGCCTTTTGATCTTCATATGGCAGCCATGATTTGAGGTAGGCATTCGAGCTTTGTCTTCTCATTAACTCAATTTCATTTTGATGGCATTTGTTGATTTAATGGCATAATATGAATGTTAATACTGGCATTGTTTACATCTTTGCATTTGGAATGCTTAATGACCCACGAGCTTTGAGAGCTATGACATCATTTCTATTACCTTCAAGGCATTGTGTGAAGTGTTTGATCTCTCTTTATTTGTTTTTTTGTTGATATTTACTATGTGGTACTTCCTTTTTATGATCATTTCATGAGGAAATGTCTTGATGGCTTGCGGGCTGCAAGCTACAACATCATGCATTGTTTACAAGCTCACTGTTTGAGCACCTCATGACCCTACTACTGTCATGGCATCGTGTGGAGTATTTAGGCATTTGATTTATGTTGATATTGATGCTCACTAGTTTTTCCATGCCAGTGAGCTATTTTCATCATTGATTGGCATTATTTTATTATTGATGTCCCTATTTGATTGGCACCATATTCATGATGTTTTGATGTTTTTTTAATCTTAAACTAGGGCATCATTAGTTTGATTTGATACTCCATTCATTCTCACCACCCATCATGGGTTTATAGACCATGCTTTCTATTGATGATTGGTTGAGGACCCTCAAGCCATGGCTAGGGTATCCATTTTGTGTGGTCTTTGCTTACTTATTAGTTTAAGGAAACCGTGAGCTTGATCCTGCTGTTGTTATTGACATTTGATGTTTACTATTCCTTGAAGGCCCGTGAGTTATTGAATCACCACTGTCATTCTATTAAGATGCTTACTGATGTGAATTCCTTTGAGGACCCTCAAGCTTGATTCTTTTGTTGATTCATTTTGTTGAGGTTCACTGATTCATGGAGCCCTTGTTTGAACTGTCACATCATTTTTTCACTGTTGATCTTATGGAACCCGTGCTTTCTTGATGATCCTCAGTGTTCACTGATGGCATCATGCCCTTGGCTGATGCTCTATTTTTTATATTGTTTCTATTAGATCATACATTAATACACTTAGTGTTTTGAATTTGAGCTCGAGCATCATGCAATGTTATTATTGTCATTGCATGCTTGCTTCTGTTGTGCACCATATATTGTTTTATACACTGTTTATTTCATTGAGACCGTGAGCTTGGCATTTGTAATGTATTTGTTGTTATTGGATCAATGTTGCCATGTTGTTGAGTTTGTAGATGCATTGAATCACCACTTCCATTCTATTTTGATAGCATGCTAGCTTGAAGATCTTGTGAGGTTCGAGATGTGAACCATTGTATCACTATCATCTAGGCTTAATGATCTTGCATACTATTTTATAAGATGTCCTTTTACTGATCTTGTATAAACAACATACCGTGTTGACTCACAACCCATGAGCTATTGCTTGATAACATATTTGACATCATACTTTTTTCTCCATTTTGGTCTTGATTTACTCACTGCATGCAGATTTAACACACTTCATAGATGACTTTGACCTCTGATTTGACCTTGATAATGTCCCCTCCATTGCTTATGCTTGATCATGACTACCTTGTGTTGATGGGCATGGTGGGTTACTTTTGTGGATGCATCATTTGGAAATGATGCCATAGCAACACCAGATGGAACAACAACATTTGATGTTTCTATTGCACTGTTTGGATGATGTAGTCACAACAGTTATTCACTAGGTTTTCATAGAGACATAAATGCAACCACTTCTTCTTTTAGTTTTGATCTCCTTTATGTGCTTCCATGCTTTCTGTCTTTTCTATTATGTATTCAAGTTATGAATTCTTGATGGACACTACTTCTTCACTGAGCTTACACTTCTTAGACTAGTGCTCCTCCTTGAGGCTGTTAGAGTAGCCAAAAACTCTCAGAGAATAGGGATTTTGATAACCCTGACAAGATCAATGTAGGGTACTAAGAGGGCCTAACACTTGATTATGGGTGCTCTTGGCCTATGATGTGGTCTTTGTCAAGGAAATTTGAGGTTTTTCTTGACAGAGACCACATTACAGGGAAACATCATTCATTTGGATTCCAACACCTATACACTACTATTGTCCAGGCAATAGCGACCCTTGAGGATGTCCCTATTTGTAGGGAGGTCCATCCTCTCGGGATTGCTATTACCTAGTTGAGGGAAAACAACAGTGTCAAAGCTTCTTTTGTATCTGCACATGGAACAAACAAGTTAGTAAAAACATGGTATCTTCTTTCCTTTCTACAACATTTTCCTGAGTGCACATATTTTGTAGCATAGTTCCTTTTAGAAGTGTATGGCTTGAATATGCACATGCATAATTGTTGATGAGGATCAGTAATAGGGTGCCAGACATTGCTTAGATATTTTTGATCTAACCCCATCTTTTCCTTCCTTGCCAGTTCTGGATCATACAGGAGCATACTGGATTCAACTTCGGGTCAACACTTCATTACTTTAGGCAATGTTTGGTACCTTCATTATTTGTGTTCATCCAATTATGTATGTTTGCATTCATTCATATTCTTCTAAAAATTGGCTATACTCATATTCTTCTTGTGTCTGAGTCTTCCAACTATGAGCAATTTAATGTTGTAAATCTTGACATAGAATTCAATATCAACCTGTCATATATCTATTCCAAATGATATTTGAAGTATAATTTATTCAGAAATCTAATGAGATTATTATCAGTGTTTCATATCTAAGAAAATTGAATTCTTATGGTGCTACGAAACACTGCTGAAACTCCATTTGCATAAACATACATGCCAACCATTTGACAAAATGTCCATATGAAATCTAGAGCAATACATTAATTTTATAGTGAATTCATGATTTATAGTTTAGTTGTAGTAGCTCAATGTGTTTGAACTCAAGAATGAACTTAAGAATACCCCTTACTTGGTTTCCTACAAAGCGTTTGGCAAAATCTATCAGAAAATTAAAAGTTTGGTCAAAGTAAGTGTATACATGAAGGATGAAACACATAGGAAGCTATGATAAGGTGATGTGGAAATTGAGTTATTTTTAGCATAATAAATGAATCATGGTATAAATCTATAATAACCCTATCGATAATAAAGGCTAAAGTCCACTAAATTGAAGAACAAGACACTGAAATAAAGACAAAAGAATAGCAATCTATTCAATAAGATCTTTGTATCATTTCACTTTTTATTAACAATGTAGAGATTAGTTGATAAGCAGAAATTACCTTGTTAAAGGTGACATCTTTGTCAAGAAGTGATTCGATAATCATGCAGCGATCCATTAGCAAACAAAGTTTATGTTTATACAAAGTGCTTACCAAGGGAAGTAAAGAGCACTTAGTAAAAGCATGTGACACAACTTTGGGTTGTGACTATTAATGAAAGGAGACATCTCTAACAAGAATTGCCCTTTTGAGAGTATATGAGATGGATGTGGGGGCATCTCTAACAAATAGTTGTTGGCTCCTTTTTGTCTCAGAGTGGTCCTCATAATGTTTTTTTTGCTTTGTACAATTGTACTGAAATGTTTGATCATTTGTGTTTTGAGTGTATTTTTGCCAAGAAATTGTGGGCTAGTTTTTTAGGAAACCCTATTCTGTGGAATTGTCCAAATTCTTTTTCCTGGTTCAAAATCATCATTGGCTTTGTTAATGAGTTTGATTACAAGTTGAATTCATTTTGGTTTTCCTTAACTGTAGTTTTCTTATGGACCATTTGGAAGATGAGGAATGAAGAGATCTTTCGAAACAAGAAACAAGACCTTACTGATTTTTTCATTAAACTCACACATCTTACTATTTCTTCACAGGTTTCAACAAGGATAGAAATTACAGAAGAAAGATTTCAAACTCTGCTGAAGGAAGGAGTGATGATTGTATACAAAAGGACATACAGTCTGCTTCCTTGGTCGACATCCCTCAGGAACCAATCAGAGAAAGTATGACAACTAACACTCAGATGGACAATATGTGGAGGACCCTAGAAGAGGAAAATAGGAATGAGGAACAGGAGGAAGCATCCCACAGTGAGTGGGAAGCTAAAAATGACAATGATAACTGGAGTTCTCTAAATCAAACGAACAACAATAGTGAATGGGAAAGTGACACAAATAGAATTAGTACCAGTGGATGGGATGAAGTATAGTTGAATCTTCTTTTTGATACTCATACTTATAAATTGTAAAGCGAACTATACTTTTGGTTTGATGCCATAGTTTATGGCCCTATGTATATATGTTTTCTTGCTAAGGTGCTCTTGGTAGCAACAAAACTATAAGTTGCTGGTTTTGCTGGTTATTTTGTAACCGTTCAGTTGATACTCTATTTCAATATTAAAAAAAAAAAACCCTATCAATAATAAAGGATAAAGTCCACTAAATTGAAGAACAAGACACATAAATAAAGATAAAAGAATAGTGATCTATTCAATAAGATCTTTGTATCATTTCACTTTTTATTAACAATGTAGAGATTAGTTGATAAGCAAAAATTACCTTGTTAAAGGTGACATCTTTTTCAAGAAGTGATTCGATAATCATGCATAGATCCATTAGGAAACAAAGTTTATGTTTATACAAAGTGCTTACCAAGGGAAGTAAAGAGCACTTAGTAAAAGCATGTGACACATCTTTGGGTTGTGACTATTAATGAAAGGAGGCATCTCTAACAAGAATGTCCCTTTTGAGAGTATATGAGATGGATGTGGGGGAGTCAAAGAAAATATATGTACAATTATAAAACCTAAAGTTAAATTTACAAAGTAACATATCATTTATAAAACCTACTGTAACATGTCATTTTTTGTTTGACATTTTTTGTCACAACTAAAGAGTTCTCACCACAAGAAAATAGAGTGACCATTTGCTATCAAAACCATATGTGCAGATATAAACATTAAGTAAAACATGTCCAATTTTTGCATATATACACATTAATGATCATGTTAGATAATACAAGGGTATTTGATCAAAATAGGGAGACAATTGCTAGATTGTTGTCTAACTTTCAAAGACAAGGCAATGACAAATGTTATTGTCCATGCAAGATTCGTAACAACTTAAAGACAAGAAGAATCAAAATTAAAACAACAAAGAGACATTGTAGGGAGAATGGTCACATTGAAGGGGGGTTTGATTATCATCATTTTTATATAGATCGATCTCCCCAGTGTAGTACGTGATATGAACCACCACATCTCAGAGGAACATGGGGGTGTGAATATAGAGGAACATGGAGGTGTGAGTATTGAAGCTGAAGATTATGATCCCATGGAAGATGATGATCATGTGCCAAAAAACACATTTGAAGATGATGGTATGAATGCATTGATCATTGACACATTTGGTACTGGTGTTGCTGGTGCTAGTGCTGATGATGATGATGATTATGATGAGGATGACATTGACATCATCCATGATATACCTCTACTTGAGAAGGTGAACACAAACCTTAACGAAGGCTCCCAATCTACTCTTCTCTCTACTGTATTTTTGTTGGTGAATTTGAAGGTTATGAATGGTTTATCCAACATACCAATGTCACGTATGCTAAGGTTTGCCATATACACCATTATAGTCTATAAAAGGTGAAACATGTACTATTAAGATTGTTTACAGTAACGACTTATACTTTTTGCTATAGATTGATAGGTGAGTTTCTGTTACCACCATTAAATGTTCTCCCTTGTTCGTACCGAGAATTATGTGCCACTATGAAATATATTGGAATGGAGTATCAAGCAATAGATGCTTATCCCGAAGATCATATTATTTATCATAAAGAACACGAAAATGCAACAAAATGCCCTAAATGCCATACTGTAATGTCCCCATTTTGGACCTTACTTGATTTGTCTTAAAATTCATAATTAGTATTTGGATTTCCCTCAGGGATGGTAATTTGTAATGTTTTATACTAGGAGGATGCCAATCCCCAATAATTATAATACATCATTATACATTTAAATCGTATTTAGAATAATCTCTAATTCACGATATATATATATTTAAGTTCTAATTCCTTACTTCACTCCTAATCATAGACCTTAAGCAAGATGGTGGATTTACTGTGTTAGGATGCTGGTACAGTCTACAAGTGGATTCCCTCAAGGTTCTACCTATCTTGGGATCTTTCCATCATGTGACCAATTTATCCGCTTCTTCCTACACATACTCCCTATCCCCTTAATAGTGATTAGTGAGTTATTAAAGAATTAGCTGAATATATATTATTATCTTTTGTATAATAAAAATATTAGTAAACATACATGCCATGATGCATAGTTTTGATTCCACTTAAATATATAAATAATAAATATATGTATAACTTATATATCATATTTGATATTTAATTCAAATTTTATTATGAATAACATATAATTTTTATTTAATAATCTATCGTCATAAAAATCCATTATTAAATAACTTTATACTTATAATCACGAGAATTCATAATTCTCTATATAATGTATTTATTTCATATTATATATATTAGTTACTTATTTATCAATATATTTGAGTTAAGTTATTTCAAATGTAAGTTTACTTCATAACAATATTACTATATTTCATAATTCATTATTTCAATGTTTGTTTCATAACTTATTATTCTAAAGTTTATTTCATATTATTGTTAATATCTAATTCATACAATTCTTATAAATAAATTAACTCAAACAAAGATATACCTACCTTCTTTATGCCTTTATTTTTAGCTTATTCAATATTTTTTTCCTTCTAATATTCCCCTACATTTCCTCCTTGATCTTCTCCTATATTTCCTCCTTGATTTTCTCCTACATTTCTTTTCTTATTTTCCATTGAAATTTGAATAATCCTCTCTTATTATCCTTCTTCTCCTTTTTATTTATTTCCTCCATATCTTTTCTCACTATCTTCCTTCCCTCTAATATATGTGCCTGGATGAAAGATTGCAACTACCCATTTAGTGGCTTGGGTTATTTTAATATATTTTATATTGGTTTGTTTATATTTGACTTATATACATTTATATTTTAATTAAAATATTTCTAATATTATATTTAGGATAGGCTATGTAGATGTACTATTCAATATATTTAATCATACATTCTATTATCATATTATATACCATTACATTAGTGATATATTATATTATAATAAATTATCATATTATAAAAATAATAGATTTATAATTATTACTTTATTTATTAACATTTGAGTTATTATTATTTATATTGTGATCTTGTTATATTATTATATGAATTATATTATGAGTAGTATATATTATTATATTAATAATATATTATTATATTAATTATAATCATTCATTTATTAATTATTATTATTTTTATCATTCAATCCTAGTTCAGATAGGGGACGTCACACATACGAGCAGATATCGAGATGATCAAATGACAAAAAAGGTGCCTCACAAGGTTCTTCGTTACATCCCCATTATTCCACGTTTGAAATGATTATTCAGGTGCAATAGCTTAGCACAATTTATGGATTACCATGCACGTGACATGAGTCCAGATAACATTATTCGAATGTCTGTGGATGGTTTATCATTTATGGTCATAGAGGAAAAGTGGCCACACTTTAAAGAACCTCAAAATCTCAGGCTTTCTCTGGCATCAGACGATGTCAATCCATTTAGATAGATGAGATCTGTTTACTCGGTGTGGCCTATTTTTGTTATCAACAATAACCTTCCTCCATGGATATCAATAAAGAGGGAGCACATTATGTTGGCAATAATTGTTCTAGGTATTTTATTATTTTATAGTTATCTACATGTAATTATAATTCTTGGAGTGAAATGGCCACAATAATTGTCTGATGTTGTTAATTCAACTAGGTAAGTACCAAGTGAAAGATATGAATGTATATATTGCACCTCTTATCGATGAGTTATTGGTGTATAGAATGGTTTCACTATGTATGACATCTCTAGACCAATTGGATAAAGACAAATTCAATTCCATGCAATGCTTGTGTGGACAATTCATGATGCTCCAGGGTTGACACATTTATGTGTTATGTTATGGTGAATTCTAGTTGTACGCGATAATTCTAATTCTAAAAATTAACATATTTAATCCAATTGTATCATTATCTTGTAGGTCCTCAAACAAAGGAAAAATTTTCATGTCCAATGTGTGGTCCCAAGATGAAATCTCGTCATTCCAAAAGTTTAAGAAATCAGGTGTTTGATGAGTATAAGCACTTTCTCCACAGAAATCATAAGTATCAAAGTGTGGAAAAACATATTTTCAATGGGAAAGAAGAGACTACATCAAAGCCTTGAAGAATGACACCTCACCTATGGCAGTTGGAATATAATAGAATTCAAGGTAATATCATTCCACCTAATGGTTGATGTTTGAAAATTATATATTTTGATTGTGTTTTGTTGGCTAATTATGTAGTTGATGATCTTGAAGGTCGTGAAGGCATCACTGACCACCTTCCAAAGGGACTAAAATGTTATCCCAGAGAATTTAGTAGGCTTCCCTACTATGAGAAGCTATAAATTATGCATTTGTTTGATACTATGCATATTGGAAAGAATGTAACAGAGACAATATGGAAAATATTGGATGGAAGGCGTGACAAAGAAAAAATTGGCAAAATTTGTAGTAACATTCATGATTCCAATCATACAATAAAAAATATCATTGAATCAAATAGCAATGGAGACCGGATTAATGCAAGTGCTCTTCCTTGGTTATTAACATAGCAACAAAGTAATGCCATAAAAGAAGTCATATGAAAAATTCAATTTTCTACAGTATTTGCTGTGAATATAAACAATCTCATATCAAAGAAAAATGATTTTGGGTCAAGGATGAAAATGCATGATTGGCATACCTTCATCAAGGTAAGTCATAGTATTTTGTATTTACAATATATTTGTGTAACTGCATTCAACTTGCATTGTATGAAATGTTGAGTTGATAATTGTTGTAGTATGTGCTACCCCTATTGCTCCCAAAGAACTTTGAAAATAATATCAAACAAGTGATATGATCTTGGAAAATACACGAGTTAAGCAATAATATTTGTTCAATATATCAAACAAGTAATATATTGTAAAATGTCGTATTTATATATTTTTGTGTCTTGAATCCCTTGTAGGTGGTTGTCATCTAAAAAACTCCATAAAGAAGATATAAAATATTGGAAGAAAATAATTTGTCAACTAATGTGTGAAATGCCAAAGTGTTTATCTTCAAATTTTTTCAATGCAAACACCACCTCATACACCAAGTTGAGGAGATTGAATTGTGTGGACTTGTACAGGCTAGGTCAATGTGGATGGTTGAGAGACATTTAAAATTTTTGAACGGTTTGCTATGAAAAAGAGCACGTTCCAGGGGTTCTATGGTTGAGGGATATATGGTATACCAGATGATGGTGTACGTTACTCAATATCTTCCTAATCTTGCAACAAAGACCCATATAGATTGCATTTAGGATCTCGACTCCATTGAAAAATTCAAAGGGGAGTACTTGGCAGGGAACATTAGATTTATGAAACTGAAAGGTAATAAATTATGAGATGTTATTGTAGTTAATTAATTCTTAATCTTTAAAATAAATTTGTTGTATGTCATCTATTTACTTTTGTATAGTTGCTAAAGCGTGGGATGCAATACATTTGTTTATTGCAAACAATCAAGATTGGATGACGGTATGGATTAAACAATGTCAACAGTATGGTCATAGATTAAAATGGGAATTCATGTCTTCATTGGTTATACAAGCTCATTGTAATGGAGATCCCAATGTTACACAAAAGGAAATAAATTTAGCATATGGTTTAAGAGATCACCAAGTACTTATAAATTTATTAATCAACTGTATGTTTTTCAACTCGTGATGTAATAATTTATACATGTTTGACATTATTGTAGGTGAAACACCACAAGGCTATGTTATGCAATGGTTATAAATTTTTCATCAAAAAGTTGGATGACACGAAGAGAACTTGTGATTCTGGGATAAGCGCAATCTTCCAGGTGACTAATATTTCATCTAGAAATGACTTACATCCTTGAGAGTCACAAAATCGATACTATGGTATTTTGGTTGATATACTTGACTGTGACTTTAATTCCTTCAATTTAGTTCTCTTCATTGTGAAATGGTACAGACTATGACTCAATCAAAATGATCCTGATAGAACTATTATTGAACATGACAATGGATTTCCAATGATTAATACAAGGTTGTTTGAGCCAGTTTGAGAAGAGCCCTATGTTCTTCCAAGCCAATGTGAGCAGGTATTTTACTTAGAGGTTCCACATAAACTAGGTTGGTCATTTGTTGTTAGACATGATCCAAGAGGAAGGCTGATAAAGTATAATGTGATGGAAGAAGATACCAAGGAAGAGGAAGAAGTGGAAGATGATGTAGATGATGATCACGATCGAGAGTTAGTCGAAGAAGAATATGAAGAATAAGATGACGATGTTGCTACTAATGATCACGATGATGATGAGGAGGATGATGAGGATGATGATGTTGATGACAATGATGGTGACGATAGTGGTGGTGATGATGTCATCGATGATGATGATCTTGATGATGAGATGGATGAAGAAGAATATCAATGACATGAATGAAATGTATAATTATGCCAGATGTTTCAGCTTTAATTGTTGCTAGCCCTGAAGGAATAGATGGAAGCATTAATGATCCACACAATATGTTTGACAAAATGCCTAAAGAATATAAGTATAGACAGGGCATGTGAACTGTATGATAAAATATCCCTCACAAGATATAATAAAATTATTGACAAGGCACGAAAACTGTTTAACAAAATGCCACAAGAGTGGTGTCTCATGCAATGTTGAGATCTAGAAATCATGTCTGGATGTTGTCTATTTGGCTATTTGCAGTGGTGTAACCCATTGAATTTTATTTTTTTTCAGATTGAACATGACACAGATTTTACACGAAAGTGACACTCTAAAATAAAATCATTGATTTTTCATCTTTTTTCTAGAATAATCAAGCGTGTCATCCATTTTTCCAGTCTCTTGGAAGTCTCAATTTATTCCATACAAATTTTCTTGTTTTGTCATGTTTTAACAATTTTTTTGGGTTGAAATCTACACTTTTTCCACTAATATGCTTAGGGTTTCACATTAATGGCATTTTTGGTTTAGCGTTAATATATAACTACTATTATTCACCTTGTTTTATATGTCCTATTGATATCTTTGATCTTTTGTTAAGAGAAATTTTATTCTAAAAGAGTGTGTTTAATCTCTATATGCTTAAACAACCTCACTAGTTAAGACTGTTCTCATTTCTAGTGGGCACGACAAGAATCAAATCACTTGAAAGACACCAGTATTTAGACATGCACAAATTAGTGACGTGATTAAGAAAATTACCTTTCTTTATCATTTTATGGGGTATTTTTTTATATCAATACATTTAATCTAAATACTATCTTATGAGATTTGCTTCTGATAATTTTCTATTTCCTTGCACATCAATAATGTTAAATCACGGGGGATTCTCCTTGTTCCTTGCAATGGAGTGAGCTAATTTTGAAAGTATAAATAGATAATTTTAACAATGTATAATATCCTTCACAAGATGTAATTAAAACACTAGCAAGGCACAAGAACTCTTTGACGAAATGCCACAATAGTGGTGTCTCATGCAATGTTGAGATGTTCGGTTATATGCAATGCTAAGATATTCAAAATATTGTAGGAGATCACATTTCTTTGAAGCATTTTGACAAACTAGCATATAGTGAATATCTTAGCATTGCATGAGACACCACTCTTGTGGCATTTTGTCAAACATCTTAGTTTCATATACTTTGTGAGGAATTGAGTACTTAGGAATGATGTTAAATCACAAGGGATTCTCCTTGTTCTCCACAATGGAGTGAGCTATGTTTGTCTGATTATATAACTATTATCTTTTGTACTCAAGACTGTACAATTTAATAACAAGAAGATGATCAAATTTTCTCATTTTATGAACTCATTACAATACCACAAGCCTCCAATGAGCTTAACAATTCATCACCATTACTTATTTTTTTAATAGTTAAGAAAACTGTGTTTCTTTAACTTTATTTTTCAGCAAACCTTTAGTTACATTTTATCTCTTAATTTCCTATCGGTGCATCCCTTGAACCCCTTTTAGGTGCAAGTGCTAGTATTGAGTTCTTGATAGATCAATGACATAAGACAATTGATTTACATATGTAGAAACCCAAATCCCTTTCACGAGAATCTCACATAGTCTCATGGATTGTCAGGTATAAGTCAATACACCCCATAGAGATTAATGTCTTTTACCATTTGTAAAATATCTCTCATTTCCACCTGTCTCTCTCATTTCATGAAGTGCAGGTACCAACGAATAGGTATTTGTCAGATTTGTCTTCCTTGAATGAGGAAAATGTAGGAATAGAAGAATAGAGTGAGATATTTAGTATGTCTAAATCAAGGAGATCAACTCGAGGTCAAAAGATCAGAAAGAAATTCAATAAATGCATGAAATTTTTCCTTCCTCAAGGGGGGTCATGTTCTTATGATGGTGAGAGAAAAGGTGACTCCGAGGTACCCTTTAGGTACAAACATCTACAAAAACAATGGGTCCCTGATGAACTTCCTTCAATAAACACTAATTTTTGTGTTAGAGAGAGGATATATCGCATAACATCGTCTTCATTACATGGTTTGGGCCTATAATTCATGGATGGAATAAAGGTCTCTTACAACAAAGTTGTTGAATTGATGGAGTATGTCGGACCTTGTTATGATTATAGTAGTTGGATGCAGATTGTTAGATATAAAAAAAAGTATGTGTAGGTATGCACTCATGGCAAATTATATACAACAAAAAGTTAGTGAACAAAGTAAAACACTAGCTATATACATGGATGGAAGGCCAAAAGCATCAGGGAATATTGTAGGTTTTATAAACAGTACACGACTTGCGTCAACTAAGAAGCAACCCAATTGCATATTTGAGGCGCGTGAGGGAAGTATGTGCAATCAAATCAATACGTGGAGGCGAAGAGCTGCTTATCAATTACAATTTGAATCACATAGATACAAAAAAACCCACTATCATGGACGAGGTGGTACGCACTATGCACCATTTAAAATTTTTTAAAAATTAAAAAAAACTATCTCTTTTTTTAATTGAAGCATTCTGATAATTGTCTATTATTCAGCGTAACCTAGAATAAGAACACGTGTTTTAACATGTCTCAATGTTTTTTTTAAAAATACAGGGCTATAGTATGGATCAACAGCTACACGATACGCACGACAATGATGGTTCTCATGGGACTTCTTCCCAACAGGTAAAACTCATTGTTGTTGTACAAATGCACATACAAGAAAAATGTTAATGCGTATTTTTTGTTATGTTTTATTCTTCACTACGTACTATTTTGGATTACTTTTAAATAAAGTGATAATAATATTGTTCTCACTAACGAGTGTTGATCATAAAAAGGAAAAGGAACAAGTAGTCCATGAGGAGCCGCAGGATGAGCATGATCCATTCATTGTTGATTTTTCATCAGACGTTGATCCTGTGGTTGCACTGCAAAAGGTCCTTCGTGCAATATCAAGAGAGTTAACTCGATTGGCAGATATTCAACCTCAGACTCCTCAAATATAGATGAGAGAGGATGAGTTGATTCACCATGTTTGGACTTATACAGTAAGTATTAATGGAGTTTTTAATTATAACAAATTAAAGTTCAATAATAATTTTTATAGTATACTCTTTTATTTATGTCATTAACTAAAATACATATGTGTTATTTTTACAAAGGATGCAAAAAACATTAAAGGGCCATGCCCCAGATGCAAACACTTCAGGTGGTTCAAGTACATCGCATATTCTATCCTCCACTTGTGTTTTGCTCGAACAATAATTTTTTTAATAGCTCTAACAATCTTGTCCATGGTTGTCCATATTTTTTTATTCTCTAACAATCTTATTTTTTAGCACCTACTATTAATCCTATGTTAAGTACGCCACCTACTACGAGGATCAAAGCCATAGAGGTATTGCCACCTGCAATGTCGGCAATATGTAGCATGGCCACAGATGTGATGGCAATGCCTATTGGTAAGTAGATTCCTCTTTTTCTCTCTCATTTATCATGTGTTTATTTCACTTGAATTATTCTTTCTTAGGGGGCATTTTGTAATATTGGATTCATTTTATGTAGGAGGCAATGAGGAAATTCCTGGATGTACTCATGTTAGATGTATGGGAACAATAGAGAATTGTGATCAATTGCTCGTGAGCATTGAAGATGGACTTCCCTTGAGAGTAGCCCAGCTTCCATGTACTTTAAATATTGATCCTTTCTTTTACTATAAAATCTTATACTCATAATGTAATGCACTAACCCCCTTTGTAGTCCCTTGCAATAACTAATAATCCTGTTATTATTTTGCAGGGAATAATCTATTTTATGAAAAACTTAATGATGAATGTTTGTGTATTTTTGGGCCAACCATACGCACATGGTATCATATTTTGATTTCATTGCTAGATCAATTTCCTTTCATCCCTTTCTTCAAGTATATTAAAAGGTAGTTTCACTTCATTTATGAATCTAATAGTTTTTTTTTAAAGGTGGCAATTACAAGATAAAGAGTTAAAGGATAAACTCATTGACTCTATGACAAAACTTTTTGGACCCAACGTCTTTCAAAGACTTAGGCTCCTTGAGAAAGCGGGCCAAGCTTTGAAGTATATTAGGGACAACTACAGGTCCCAAATAGAACACAACCTTTATTACGGGTGGCCCCCCTATGTTCCTATTAATGAGTGAGAGAATCTTAAACATGATGCACTTGAGAGAAGCGCAAGACATGGTGGACAAATACTATCACCCGAGGAAAGAAGGTACGTGATAATCTTAATAATGAAATTATGTACTATTTACTCTTTGTACTTATGTGATCTAACATATTTTAAACATCGCATAGGTTTCCTGACACATCAAAGGCAACAGAAGCAAGAAAACAAAAGCACGGGCAACACAAGCTCGGCTCGGGTGGATATTCAAAACTTGTTGCATGAGTTGTAAGTATTAGTAAATGAAAAACCGTATGCAAATATTTATAAATTGCAATCAATTTAGTTTTGATGAAATTCACTATAATAAAAATTAATGATACCAAGCAAAAATGTAGGCCTTGGAGTTCAAACAAAAGATTACAAAAGAGGACAAGAAAATAAGCTACAAACAAGGCTATACAGTCGTGGCTGAACGATTCTGATCAATGAGTGCACAAGGTTCTTCTGGTCGATCTGTCGATCAGGTAAATAAGTCAATTGATTTTTATTTCAAGTTAAATACTTTACCAATTACTCTTTTTGATGTTAAGTTCCAACATAAAGTGAATATATTTGTTTTAAGTAAGGAAACAATGATTATATATTTGTTTAAATATATAAAGTGAATACATTTATATGTATTAAACTGAATGATTAACATTTCTCAGTATTTGTCTTGTATTTATATGTATATATTGTTGATAAATGCACTAATTATTTACATTGGAACACAGCCCGCCGATCCTGATACACCACCCGAGCATGACGAAGGTGTCGATTCGAATGTGCATTGTAGTACTTAAGGTATACATTTTCTATTCAAATTTTGATTATTGAATTATTAATACAAGTAAACATTTTAAATTAAATTTGGCGTAGTAATAAAAATTTAATTATAATGTGTTGGGATTAATAAAAAAAAATTGTATTGCAGTTGCAGGGGATGTAGAGGTTGTTCCCTATGAGCGTGTTGAGGTTCAAACCACCAAGCAAGATGATGTGGTTGGACAAGGTAAAGAGAGTCACATTTATGTTTTTTAAAGTACTGAAATGCTTGTAACAATAATGATAATATGTTTTTAAATTAACCCCAATTATGATAATATGTTTTTAATTTAACCCTTTTATTTGTTATTGCAGAGGACCCGCCTTTGCAAAGGATAATGATATCATGTGCACGGGCGAGAAGAAAGGACGATGACGCCATGGATATGCCTCTGGAACAATTTAGGGAAGCAGAACAAAAGAAAAAGTCAAAAAAGAAATAATTTTCATTTATGCAACTTATTTGATAATGACTAATGTTTATGTCTCAATGTTTTAATCTTATGTGTTAATGAATGTTATGATGTGTTAATGAATGCTAATGAATGCATGTTAATGAATGCTAATTAATCTTATGTGTTGATGAATGTTGTTTGGAAATGATTTGATATTAATCATTTTCATGCAAATTTTTAAGGTTTTTGTGAAGATTGATCAAGGAAAGTCATTAGTTTGTTGACTGTTCCAAGAAGATTGGTGTACGCAATAAAAAATTCTCTTTGAAGACACCATGAATGAATAGGGCCTCCTCACTTATTGTGGTTAATGTGACTGTGGGGAGAGTCCATAATATGTACCATATATTTCCATACATGTTTGTGTGCAGGGATGGACAAGGGATTGAAGAAATGGATCAGACATTGTTGAAGAATGTTGATTGAGGGATGCTGATTGGTTGTGTGATTAAAGAATACTTTGCATGATTGCATTCCCCAAATCATTACTGGAAAAATTTTGAACATATCTAAATGGAATACTTTGTGCCTAACATACTTAAATGGAATACACCAAGAAGTACCAAATGATGAATGCTCAATTGTTGTAATGGAAAGCATCAAAACCATCCATTTCTAGAATTTGATTTTCTAGTCTTAATGATTTTTCTGTAGTTTTAATGATTTTCCTTATTTCTTATCATTTTTCCCTTTTTGATTTCCTATGTCTGTGCCTTGAATTTGACTTTTCCCATGTCTAAGTTTGTGCCAATTATGGAGTTAACCTTCTTTTGATGGTATATCTCATTCACTCTATGTGGAATACTATTTTGTTTAATGTTTTATTTCAGCTTAATATTTCATTCATTTTTCATATACACAGAGAAATGGATAGTTCAAAGACAGGTTTCTATGGCTATGATAAATTTCCCTCTATGTTGACAAAATTAGAGTTGACAAAATGGTTGTTCAGCGACTGTATCTGCCATTAGAGACACTTCATATGCACAGGTGATGAACATGCAGATTTGCCTAATTAGTACTATGAGCTGACCCAACAACACATGTACTATTGTGAATATCATCACAAGTCCATTTGTTGTTGGGTCTAGTTCCCATAATTTTTTGGTCAAATCTGCATGTTTTTCACCTGTTCATATACCAAATGATGAATGCTCAATTGTTGTAATGGCAAAGCATCATAATCATCCATTTATAGAACTTGATTTTCTATAGTCTTAATGATTTTTCTATAGTCCTAATGATTTTTCTATAGTCTTAATGATTTTTCCATAGTCCCAATGTTTGTTTCTCTTGATAAATTAGGCCTTGAATTTGAATTTTTGTTCACTGTTTTATTTCAGCTTGATATTTCATTCATTTTTCATATACACAAAGACTACACATGCTGATAAAAAAATGAGCTATTTGATTTAGGTTTACTGTTCATGATTGTAAATGGTCAATATTTCTGATGGTACTCCTTGGTGTATTCCATTTAAAAATAATCATGTTTCTATGACTATGATAAATGTCCCTTTGTGTTGAGAAAATTAGAGTTGAGAAAATGGTTGTTCAGTGTCTGTATCTGCAGGTTGCAAAAAAATCATCCTTCCACCAACATTCTAGTCAATGTACAAGTAACGAGTCATTCCATTCAAGAAAGACCATGTCTGACAATATCAACCCAAAAAAAAAAGAGTATGCAGAATTAGATTTGCAAAATTGGCCATGTTGATGATGATTATGAAGAAGATTTGAAAATGTTGCACCAATTTGAATTGGATCAATCATCATTTTCAAGTCTTCTTCATCAATCACCATCAACCATTTGGTGATGATCCTACACAGTTCCACATAGACACGACATGTTTCTTAGAAGACTTTTAATCTCACAACAACTGAGAAACATAAATGTAGGCATCATGGTCACAATTTTTTGGAGATACAACATAATTGAGTGGTATACCCAGACGATGCAACACAACCCCTAGTCCTCCGGTTGAAATACAGGGATATAGTATGGATCAACAACCACACGATATGCATGACGATGATGGTTCTCATGGGACTTCTTCTTCTCGATAGGTAAAACTCATTGTTATTGTACAAATGTGTTAATGCGTATTTTTTGTTATGTTTTATTCTTCACTACTATTTTGGATTGCTTTTAAATAAAGTGCTAATAATATTGTTCTCACAGATGAGTGTTGATCTAGAAAAAGGGAAAAGAACAAGTAGTCCATGAGGAGCCACAGTATGAGTAGAATCCATTTATTGCTGATTTTACATCAGACGTTGATCCCGTTGTTGCACTGCAAAAGGTCCTTCGTGCAATGTCAAGAAAGTTGACTCGATTGGTAGATATTCAACCTCAGACTCCTCAAATACAGATGAGAGAGGATGAGTTGATTCACTTGGTTCAGACTTATATAGTAAGTATTAATGTAGTTTTAAATTATAACAAAAGTTCAATAATGGTTTTAGATGTTAACTGTGACAACTTCTCGCTTTCAAGCAATGCAGAAGGAGGCGCCTAGTTCAATATGCAATCTCAATTCATATGCATAGGATATTAGGTGGAGCAAAAAAATGCAACAGGTTTGCATTTTTGATAGAGGTCTTTAATTAAGTATTTTAAGTTATAGACCATCGCGAACATTGTAATTTTGACTCTTATAGGCGAGGGTAATGTCCTCAACATGCAAGAAAATCAAGACAATTTGTTTGCTGGCTTGTTGAGGACATTCTCTTGCCCATAGCTGCTAGAGTTGTAACGTTCACGATGGTCTATAAATTAAAAAAAATTATAGAACTATTAAAAAAATGTAAACATGGTGCATTTTTTCAGCTCCACTTATTATCCATGCATATTATACGTAGCTACATGTTCATTCTCGATTCAAAGTGGGGAAATCTTATTTTGGATGCAAGGGAGAGAAGCCAAACACATAAAGAACATGCACATAAACACGAAAGCTGAGAAACATAAATTTAGATATCATGGTCACAATTGTTTGGAGACACAACATAATTGAATGGTATACCCAGACGATGCAACACAACCACTACTCCTCTGATTCCAAGATGACACTGTGGGATCTAAAAACCATAGATAAGGAATAAATTTAGAGAGCAGAGGAGGGTCATAACGACCAAAATAATACAGGGTCCCTATATTATTTCGGTCATTATGGCCCTCCTCCTCCGCTCTCTAAATTTATTCCTTATCTATGGTTTTTGGATCCTTCAGTGTCAACTTGGAACTGGAGTAGTGGTTGTGTTGCATCGTCTGGGTATACCACTCAATTATATTGTGTCTCCAAACAATTGTGACCATGATGCCTACATTTATGTTTCTCATTTTTTGTGTCCCAGGACCCCTTATGACCCCTTATGATCCTTTACAATCCCTAAGAATACATCTTAGAGGTCTTAAAGTGTTGTAAAGGGTCATAAGAGGCTTCGAGGAGGGGCCAAATGAGCTTCCACCTTCACGTGGTTGGCCCTATTAAGTAGAGAATATTAAACTATTCTCGAAACAAAGAGAAGCTCTATATATATATATATATATATTTAAAAAAAATACAATGCATCGTTGAAATTATGATAGTCATTAGAGAATGACCGACATCAAAGCACTACACACGATGACTATCTGTCAAAAATATCCAATAGGTAGGAATCACATGTACATCATATCTATCGCTTATGCAACATCTTTGTCATAATTGTGAAAACAATAAATAGTCCTGACGGCATGTTGACCATCTCTGACCATGTTGGAAGGCTCTCTTCCTATGCATATTGCGATGGTTAGATCCATCGTAATTATGACGTACACCCTAGCCGTCGGTGATTCCGACACCAAAACTACAACAATGGTTAATGTCGCTTGATCGACGGGGTAGTGTCATAATTGAGACGCATAACTATCGAAAAAGGGACTCAAATGTACTAGTGTCTGCTTGCTTCCTCTTTCTTTCTCCATGTCTTGTTCATTTGGTTCCTTATCTGTTCAATAGTTTCTTCATTTCTGATTTGTTCATTTCTCTGTGCATGTGCTTTGCAGTCTCTTTTTATGTGACCAACCTTGTGGCATATGTAATAGACCAAACTTCCACTCATCCAACTCTTGGATTTACCTCTAAAATGTGTCTTCAAACAATTTACTCCAATATGACCATATTATCCACAATAATGATAACTATACCATGTATTGTAGTCCCAATTGAATGTGTTTCCCTTACTAGGTTCTTTATTCTTCTTATTGGATGTCCACTTAGCTTTGGATCTACATTCTTGTGCTCTATGACCATACTTTTGACAGTAAAAATAATGTCCTTGAAATCTAGGTGTTGTAGGTGGATTACTGACCTTTGAGTTGCATTCATGTGCCTGATGTCCATGCTTCTTACAGTTAAAAAAATTTTCATTGAATTTTGGTTTTGGATTGGACTTACCATTCTTGCTTTTGCAGATGTTTGATGTGTGTCCTAGCTTTCCACAATGATGGCATATATGTTTCTTGTTCTTTGACTTTTCATTCCTTTGTTCTCCGTGCTCTTTGATGATTCTCCTTCTTCAGTGGGTGATAGGTGCTCATCATGTCCAAGTCTAGAAGTATCAATGGATCTTCTTGGTGACCTCAACAGTTCTTAAAAGTATTTCACAACTTCATTTGGTTTGTTCATCCTTTCATTGAGTTCCTTTTCAGATCTCAATTCATTCTTCAATTGACTATTCTCTAATCTCAGATTTGTGATTTCCATATCTTTTTTGCTTAACTCTTGATTTGAAAGTAGCAGTTGATTTACCATATCCAATTGATTGTTTGTCAACCTTTGCATGTCACATGTCCTTTCATCAAGTCTTATAGACATTTGTCTTTTGTCTTCTTTAGCCATTGTCTTGTCTTCTTCAGCTTTCTTTTTCTGTTCAATTACTTCACATAGTCTTACCGATTGAATTTCCTGTTCTCTTTTCAGATTTTTGATGTCTTCATTCAATGTGTTGTTTCTTTCTAGCAAATATATTATGGATTTATCACTTTCAGTAGAATTACCATTGTCAAATAGACCTTTAGTATCCTCTTCTTGATATTGTGTATCATTCTGTTGAATTGCCAATTCTTTCCTTCTGCTTAAGGATTTCTTCAATTCACCTCTGGTTGCTTCAAGATGGTGTAATGCAAGTTGAATGTCAATCTTCTAATTCTTTATAATCTTTCCCAACTTATAGACCTCCATTTCCAAGACCTTGACTCACAAGTGATTAGACTTCTTTTAAGAGACCAATGCTCTGATACCAATTGTTGGAAATCTAATATGGGAAGTGAGATACTGAGAAGGGGAGGTGAATCCGATATCTACTATTAATTCCACTTTGACATAAATTTCACTTGCATATCATAAACATGAATATCATTATTGAAATAGATCTAACAATCTAACTTCATCCATGAAATGAAACACATAACACAAATATTTTGGTTACCTAGAAACCCTTGAAAGGTACAACTGGGGTGGGGACGACACCCACAAATCTTCACTATTGTAGTATAATTTTTTCATATTAGGGCTACAATGTTTGATCACTTTAGATGATCTACCTTGTGAGGGATCTGCCCTATTAAGAGCTTATAGACTTATACAATCTACCTTGATTAAAGAATTTGAAACTTACAACTAAGTAAGCACTCGGTTAAGAGATTTATGAAAGCCTATTAGGACTACTCTGTTAAGAGATTTACCCTAATTCACATGTTAAAATGTATCAGTACCCGATCCTTCAGTTTGCACTGAAAATGCTGATAACAGATCTCCTCTTTCCATTACTTATCTGACCTCAAATCAAATGTATCTTTGTTCTGTCCTTCACTGCTTTTCTTGGCCACTCTGATTGATCTCTACCTATATCAAAATACTTCTTTGTTCTGCGTACATGAGATCTCCTTCATTACATCCAATCATACATACATCATTTTAGGGTTTGGATCTCATTATATAAACATCTAATCAACCTCCTTGATCAAGATCAACGATCTAGATTCTCTACTTATGTCGCTCGACATTAACTGTTCTTCATATACTGGTGCTTGACACTAACTCTTCTATACAACTCGACATAAACTGCTCGGTGACTACTGAAGTACTCAGTGACCTCTGACTTGCTCGACAATAACTACTGCTCTGTAACTATACAAAATACAAGTCTAAACATAACTTGGCCTTTACAAGATGGCTTGGTCATAGTGATGACCGACCAACATTTCCTAGAAAATGACTAAGTGTAAGACACTAATAGACGACAAAACTTAGGGATCAACAGTTTTCAGACTTACTGGCACTCTAAAATTATTAAAAACATTCTAAAAATCCCCCCAAACTTGAGGCATATGATTGGAGCATTCATTTTAAGCTTAAATTTATCATTCACAGTAGTTATACAGCCCCAAAAAATGGCTCCAAACGTTTGCACGGGATTGTAATTTTACTGGCCATTTTAGAGACGTCTAGTCGTTTCCGGGCTCTTCCGTACTCCCAAAAATATTACAAAGACTTAAAAAATACTCCCCAAGGCCTGGCAAATGGTTTTGGCAACTATTTATGGATTAAAATAATCATTTATACTTTATTTTTAATTCCAAAATTTATTCCAAAATATTTAGATGGGAATCTACATTTTTGTCCTTATTCTGAATCCATCCAATTTGTGCTTCCACATTTTTATTATATCATTAATAGTTTTCCTTATAAAGCAATCAATTTACCCAAATATACATCAATACTCACTTATAACATTTATCATTTATAATGATAAAATAATAATATGAAAAGTTTAACAACTTGTATCCAAATACAAAAAAAACATATTAGGAAAAATCGTCGAAGTCTTTAATAGATAAAAATAAGGATGTACGTCCTTGATCTCTGTATGTTTCATTCTCTTTGTAGCTCTTCCCCTGGATTAATGGTAGAGGCCATAAAAACAAAAATTATAATTTTCCTCTGTCATATACCTAATTTTGGTTATGTAATAGCATGCATTTTTTGAAAACATCACATCCCTCCGTACCAATTAAACTGCTCATTATTTCCCCTTTCACTATTTCAAAATATTTCTCACAAATGTATTCTATTAATATTGCCTAACAAGTAGATTTCAATCCAAAGTGACTTTCACTAGAAATTTTAATATCACAAATCTGATTCCCTCTTTCACTGTGTAATCTATTTTCTGAATGTACAATCTTTATTAGGGGAAAAATCTTTTGTAAATATTCATTATTTCCTTTTAAAATATTTGTATCTTGAAACATAGTATAATAATTTGATCCTGCCCATTTCTGGCAACGGCTATCCATTCGATATGGCTGGATGCACATATCATCACTACCATACTAAGTGGGCAGAGAGTACGTTGACAAGGTGACAGATAATACTGTGCATGTGCAGTCTTAAATAAATGATAATTAAAACATTTTTGAATTTGATATTTAGTTTGTAAAAAAACTAAGTGTACACCTTGGTAAGATATGCGTTTCAGTTTCGTTGTTTACACATTTCTAATAACAATTATTTTGTATCACAATAATTTGTATAATTTAATTTGTTTTATTTTTAATTTTTTTAAAAAATTATTTAATATTTTTTTATCAATTTTAAAAAGTATTATACAAAATAATTTATTATTATATTTTCATATATATTGTAAAATTTTTAATTAAGGAAAGAATTTTAAAAGTAAATAAATTTGTTACATTTAATTATATTTGTATTCTATATATGCAGTTTATCAAGTATTTTCACAACTCTCTCATTCTAATTTGAAATATTATCTAAAAATTTGAACTCAAGAACAATTGTTCATTTTCTATCAAAAGAAAATATTATTTAAATTTTAAAAATACATATATAGATAAATAATAATATATTTTTAATAAATATAATTATTTTAAAATTAATATAATTATTTTTTTTGTTAATAATGCATAATTAAAATAAATCCTATCAACATAAATGAAATTATAAATTATATAGCATTTAAATATATAATTTATTATTAAATTTTTAAATATATATGAATAAATAATACTAATTTTTTAATAAATATATTTTTCTAAACTAATAAGAGTTATTTAAAAAAAAATAGATATATGATTTATTATTTTTTTATCAATAAGATATGATTTATTATTAAAATATATACTTTTAAATTAATTATATTTCCTACTATGAATTTTTAAATGTTAAATAATAGCATTATTAAAATTAAAATATAATTAACCAATGATTGACATAATTTATATAAAAAATTTAGATATGATAAACTATTATTTAACTATATATGTATTAAATAATTCTTAGAAATTAATTAATATCATTATTAAAATTTGTGTGCAATATATTTAGTAAATTCAATAACATATAATATAATAATGATTAAATAATAGAAAATTTAAAATTTCTATTATTTAATTAATATTTATGTTTAATTTTAAAAAATACTTATATATATTTATTTTAATTTTATATTTTTTTATATAATACTAATTTTTTAATAAATATATTTTTTAGATAATACTAATTTTGTATAATACTTTTTAAAATTAATAAAAAATATTAAATATTTTTTAAAAAAATTAAAAATAAAACAAATTAAATTATACAAATTATTGTGATACAAAATAATTCTTATTGGAAATGTGTAAACAACGAAACTGATGCGCATATCTTACCAAGGTGTACACTTAGTTTTTTTTACAAACTACATATCAAATTCAAAAATGTTTTAATTGTCATTTATTTAAGACTACGCACATGGTATTCTCTACCACCTTGTCAGCGTACTCTCTGCCCACTTAGTATGGTATTGATGGTATGCGCATCCAACCATATCAAATGATATGGTTGGATAGTCGTTGCCCCGATTTCTCATACTCATAAAAATCTGAATAATTTTCAATTAACTTTTCTTCTCTCTCAGATAAAAGATTTAGAAATGTAGAGAATTTATACATACCTCTCTGAATACTTACCTCTGGTTCCTTAGGTGTTCCATCATATTTGACTTCACTTCCTAGTATATCACAGTGTGTACGGTACCTATTCTTCTGAGAATCATCATCTTTACGAATATTATTCATTGCAATTTCCTCCTTTGCTTTTTTACATAGTGTTTTTGGACACGTCACCTTTCTGAAAATTTTCTTGTGATCCATCACACAAGATATTATCTGAGATATCATAATTGGAAAAAAGAATGTAACCCCATTTTTTAGTATACTTTTGATACTCCTCATCTAATATATCTGAAATTTCTTCCATGCTGAGAGAGGGTTCTTCTTCATTACTAAATTCATTTACATTCATTTTTATACAAGTCTCTCCCTGGATGAATTCCTCTTCAATCTGTCCAAAAATTTCTTCTTTTCTCAATTCTAAAACATCATCAGGTTCATGTTTCACCTCTATACGTTTTCCTTTGCCTTCATTATATTCTTTTACTTTCTAAAAAAAGAGCTTCAAATCAGGGTCATCTAAAGAGGCTCACAAATAATAAAGTTTTCTTCAAAATTCCTTGCTTGAAGGCAGGATATTTGATGGTATCTCCCAATAGAAACATATCATCCTTATGAACAAATGGGTTGCAGACTCACCCTCTTGTCTGTCTACATTGAAAAATGCATCCAAGGGAGACATGTAAGATTCTGTTTCTATAGTGTCATCTTCTTCTTGTTCACAAGGTATGTCTTTATCCTCTACATCATGGAACTCATTCAGGAACCACTGCTCAAAATGCCTCCATGATGAAATACACTATGCAGGTAATGCTTGATATACTTCTCTTGCATTATCCATTAATGACAAGGCAAACAACCTCATGGCATCATCCTCTACATCAACTTCATAATCATCAAGGAATTCATGAAAAGCATCTAAATGAACAAGAGCTGATTCATCTCCATAAAACTTAGGCACCCTCTGTGAAATATTTGAAAATACTTCATTAGTATTGTAATGAAGTTTTTCTAAGATCCAAAGGCTCATTGGGAATCAAAAATTTTCTGAAAATATGTTTAAACATTATGTAATAGATCTTCTATTTCTAACTGAAGGCCAAATATGCATTCCTTCCAGGTTCTCTCCCACAATGGAGAAACTGAAAACTTCTAACACACGGAGTCGTCACCTTCTTATCAGAAGGAGAATATAAACTACTTGTGGGTTCTTAATTCCCAGCAGAATCACTTTCTAAAAATCTTTGTACGGAGTCGCCACCTCAAGTGTCTTGAAGAAAATATTTTCCTGCTTGTCTTAAAGCATAAATCTGCAAAAACTTTATATAGAGTCGCCACCTTCTTCATAAGAAAGATAAAATCATACAATTGATTATGAGTTATGTCTCTAGTAGAGTCTGACTCTCTGATCACCAGAAATTCTGAATAATGTTGTCACAACAACTCCCCAAGAGAGTCGCCAATTTGTTGGTGCTAAAAAATGATGGATAGGATTTCCTATGGATCTTCCAAACCCAATGTTGGGAAATCCAATTATTTTTGCCAACTAACAAATTCAACCTCAATGATGGTTTGAATTCCTGTAATTCTGGCTCTGCAAAACCAAGGCTAGTAGGCCTATACCTTAACCAATTTTGTTGGTTCAAAGGTTTTTTAAAATAGATTTTGGTAGTATCTCAAACTTATCACAAGTATGGCTAGGAGAACACTTAAGAGATCAAACTACAACTATTGCAAAACTTGACCAAATTATTAATAGCAAAATGTTTTTTTAAAATAAATATATAAATAAAAGTGAATCTAATGTCAATAACTACAAGATATAACTCAAATGACAATTTCCAATAATGATAAGATTAGTGCCTTCTGAATACTTGGACTATGGAGTCAAAATACTTTCAATCCCACGTACAATCAGAGACCGTTTTATATAACTTTCTTAATAAAAAGACAAGACCATCATTTAAAAAATAATTAAGATCAAATTATACAATCAGTTCAATTGAATTTAACTCTATTGTAAGAGACCAACAGAACAGAAGAAAGTTTGGTAATCACACCTCTCAACTGATAATCAGACTACATATTGATTTTGAATTACAATGTCAGGAGAATATAACACAATGAAATAATCTATTTTAATAGATAAATCTGAAAGACTAACTTGAAGCATGCATATAACTTATAACCACAGATAAGGAGAAAAAGTACTTATCTTTATTGATGTTGAAAAATTGATACACAAGAGTTCATAGTTGCAGTTGTGAATCAAATTCCTACGAAGAGTTCCTTATAAAAATCCTTCCCTTATCTCAGACCTAGTATCCATATAAATATAAAATTGAATGGATGCAAGACAAGCTACAAACCAAGATGTCATTTCATGACACAAACCTAATTACTAACTGCAACAATAAAATATATAATTACAATACAAAGTATTAACCGTCCAAAAGGTTAATATAGGTAATAATCAAATTATTCATTAATGTCTTTGCTTTTGAAATACTTCTTGTTATTTCATCCAGCAGAGTGTTATGTTGTTGGATATTTGATAAATAATCCCCCTTTGAAATAATATCCTTTGAATAAAAAGCTCTCCTATCCAATAGTATTTTGATTGATTTTGGATTTTTGTGTGTAATGTCTTGCATACAAAGTGATATAGTTAAAGTATCTTGATAAATCAAATATCCTCTTATGTTAGGGCTATCTAAAATAATGGCATTGATAACATGTACCCTATAAATATTCTATCAAAATTTGGTTTTGATAAAAATATTTAACCTTTAGGAAAACTTAATTTAAATTCTTCATTCCTAGGGATTAATATAATGTAACTTCAAAGAAAGGAATCCTTATAATGTAGTCTCATTTTTATTTTTAAATAATAATCTTAAAACCACGTCACAAAGATATATTTGCATTGTTAGGACATTTTAGAGATTATAAATCTTAATTAAAACCCTTATTCATTATGTGTTTTCAAATATTCATCCTTATAAAGTAAGAGCATAATGAAAAAGTACATGTCCTTTCAAAAGTAACCTTAAGAGTATATAATTCACCCTAATAAATATTTCCAAGAATAATCATAAGGTGAAAAGAATATATTTTAAAATGAAAATATCCTTTTACAATTCCATTCTATGAGAACATAAAATATATTTACCTTTTAAGGTAAATTAATTTCCTTGGAAAAATTACATTAAGTGAAACCCATCACCTTTTATGAAAAATAAATATTACCCTAAAGATCAACAAATATTTACATAAGGTAAAAAAGAAAATATTTCAATATCTCAAAACATTCAACGTGAAAGATCAATCACAATATTATCTTTTTAAATTACTATAGGGTAAAAGCATTATAATTACATCTTTTCACCCTAACAATTATTTTCAAGGAATACAATAGAGCAATTGGTTAAGGGGAATGGATAGTTAGTGTAGTTAAGGGGTTGGCTCGAGAGATTGAGTGTTCAATTCCCTTTTGCACAATTATATTTTATTTTAAATTCACTTTAAAAAATATTTTATAGGAAATTGCCCAACTATTTAAATGAAAACATTATTACAATCATATTTTATCTATTTAGGGTAATTAAGCAAGAACAATTATTTTACAATTTCAAATTTTCAAAATAGCATTAAAGTATAAAAAAATTCTAGAACTATGCTATTGGAAAAACTTATTTATAATCATGGTAATTATTCAAATATTTTATCCTAAATATTCTTCATATTTATATAAGTGTATGGTAAATATTAGGGTTTATAATAATTCAGAATACAGGAGCATGAAATATTTGATTATTAAAATACTTCCTTGTTGAATTTGCATCAACACTTTTGGGTGTCAACACAATGCACATGTTGTGCTAAGCCCAACTCATACATAGTCATGTTGATTAGGTTTGGGGCAACACATGATCCTCCTTACAATGATGAATATCATTCCTTTCTATAGATGAATATGGATCTGCTTTTAAGAGTTATGTACATAAGTTTAATGATCATACTAGAATTGTTGTGAGAAGAAAGGGTGGATATGAATGCCAATCTTGATACATCTAATTGATCACATTAGATTACCTACGCCAAAAAGATTTATCTGCTTTTTCATCTTTAATCATTAAGGAGATTTGCTTGTAGCAGTATGACATCAAATACCCATTGGAATTTCTCATTCCACTGTCAAGCAAAAACATTAAAATTATATTGTGGATGTATATAGATTTGACAAATAATATAGTGTTTCACATTCTACGAATTCAAACTATCAACATAATTTGGTTGCAAGTTACCATTGGTGTCTATATCTGTCAATTTATTATCATTGAGATTATATCTATCAATGGTTTCTAGTTTAATTCGGTTTTTGTCCAACACTAGTCCTTATCTACAATTGATTAATAAGTGTATTTTCATTTCTAGGCATTTTTTGGTTTCTATTCACCATCTATGTGAAGCTTCCACTGGATATGTTGGATCCACACCATGCCTCCTTTCAAATAGATACGACCTAGAATTTAAGGGAACACATTTTGTAACAAACAGAATGATCCATCTTCCATTCATGTTCAAACTAAAGAAAAAATAAATATTAAGAGGCCCCTTAGGCTATAGATGGGAGATCAGTTAGGTATATCACCCCTTAGGCTATAGAAAAGTTTATACAGCATGAACTAGTGTACAGTACAGGGAAGACTCCAAATCTACCTAGCAGCCATTTCTAATACTTACAGCCACCATTTAGAGTGTTTAGAAACAACCATTGCAAACTATGTCTATCACCAAGTGCTGTCATCACAGAGTAATCCAGACTTCACTGCGCACCTACATGAATTAGAAATTATAGTTTACCGGCACAAAATTTTCTTATAAGTAATAACCATTCATTCCAAACTACAGCAAGTGTGTGCCAACAAACACATAGCCCGATCAGTTTGCTGCCCCCATTTCATATGAAACAACTCAAGTATCAGCTTGATATGGTGGAAAATAATTTGTCTTTGCCACCAGCATTTCTATAACTTTAAGAATATCTGTACATTTTGTAAAAATGCCATTCCCATTAAACCCAAGAGCTGCGTGCTTCAAAGTTTAGAATGACATGCTTTTTATTACTTCAAGAATCCCAAATAGCAAAAAAACAACTTGTTTTTCTTTTACATGTTGGACAGTCTTTGTGGATAAACTTAACTAAGAACTCTAGCTCAAGTTCTACAAGCTTCATAGTTTATAACAGAAGCCCTTGGTAATCGGCCTCCAACTCGTCAAAATAGGCACTACAAGACTTCTCCTTGAAACCAGTTGATAAATAGTTATCCAGATTGCTGTGCTATTCTAATTGATTTATGCAGACATCTGGGATCTGGCATCTTAAAGAATACAGATGATGACTTCAAGAATCCCAAATAGCAAAAAAACAACTTGTTTTTCTTTTACATGTTGGACAGTCCTTGTGGATAAACTTAACTAAGAACTCTAGCTCAAGTTCTACAAGCTTCATAGTTTATAACAGAAGCCCTTGGTAATCGGCCTCCAACTCGTCACAATAGGCACTACAAGACTTCTCCTTGAAACCAGTTGATAAATAGTTATCCAGATTGCTGTGCTATTCTAATTGATTTATGCAGACATCTGGGATCTGGCATCTTAAAGAATACAGATGATGACTTCTAGAATTTCAGGTGGCAAAGACTAACCCACAGCTACGAAAAATATTAGTTCTTGCCAGAAATCCAAGAAGACCATTGTAATTTCCATTATATTTACTCAATAATACCCTACCTTCCATGCTAAAAGTGTGGCCAGTGTTAAGGAATGTGATAACCAGGTTAGAAAAAGATCATCTCTAGCCACATAAAAGAACAGAGCCAATCATATGAGAAGACATGGAATTTCTCACTTCTTTTATAGCCTTCCACAGCTTGATGACATCTCTCTGATTACCTATGTGCTCCATTTCATTTATCATCAGTGATTCTTCAGATCCCATGTTCAATATTACTAGAAACTCAGCTTTTCTATATGGCTATATTCTCCCTATTATGGGAAAAAAGCAATCCAGCTTCTTTTGTATCTTACCCTTCTCCTGCTGTGCCCGGCGCACAGCCTGTTGAATCTGGCGTTCATGTTTTTCTAATAATTCATCAATATTTGCTGATTGTGGCACCAACGGTCCAGAATATTCAACTCTTTCTTCAGGATTGCTATAACCCTGCTAGTTCATAGACCAATCAAATGAAAAAAAGAAACTTATATTCGAAATAGCTTATGTACAAGCATTTAACAAACATTAAAAACATGTTCATCAACAGAGCCATTCTTACCATGAAGGGTTGCCTATTGACTTGCCTTTCATCCCTTTTGCAATTACTTGTAGAGACATCTTGCAAGAGAAATTTATTTGAATAATCTGACACTGGTGGCTGAAAAGGAACTAATTCCTTTATCGTTGAATGCTCAGGAAGTTGTGATAGTTGGTGCTTTTCTTTTCCTACCTTCCTTATTTTATCACCATCATCACTTTGCTGCAAACTTCTCCCATCTTTGTGAGTAAATGCATCTGTGGCATTTGTGGCTGCTACTGAAATTAAAATATTTGACAAATTTTCTCTTGCCAGCGATCCGTGTGCACTCTGCAATTTTGGCTCATGTTTGGTTAATGACTTTGAAGTCCTACTTGGTGCCCACATAGAATCCATCCGAGTATCATCCTCATTTTGATTCTTTGTCTGTAGCAAACCACTTTCTCTTGGATTTGACATTGGGTCAGAAGGGTGTATTCCATTTTGCAGGATGTGGGTTTGAGCATTACCACAAGCTTTAGCTGAAAAATTCATCCCCCTTGGAGGCTCAATACGAAAGCCCACAGCACTATCCTCCTGCTGTGAATTGAATTTTTCACTCTTGCTCTTGGAGGCTGCTTGAGAATCCATGCGCCGCTTCTGCAAACAACAACAATTTAAGGCCAATATAAAGTCTATCAAAGAACACTGGAACATAGGAAGAACAGAACAATCATGAGGAGCCGCTGACAAGCACTGACACTCAACATCATTTGCAACTCACAAAATATAGATTGCCTAAAAATTCTGAGCAAAACTATGTTTACTTGCCAGTGCAGTGTGCTAATTGGCAACACCATAACAAAGCAAGTTGGTCTCAACATCATATTGTACTTTGGAAAACTACCAAGTAGGTTATCAAAGATGATAGAAACTAGAAATCATGCTACCTGGATGGATGTAGCTAATTCAGCATTGCCATCTGGTGCTGGTACTGCTCTAGATTCTCGTGATATTCTTCTTGCTGCTTCATATCCACGCCCTCTTCCTCCTACAGCTCTTTTCCTTCAAGAACAATGAAACTATTAGATCCATAAAATACATAACTAATACCATATAGAAGGAAGACCTTTACCAACTTATTAAGAAAAAGAAAGGATTTGTCAAGAAACTTTGTTTTCCAGCATTTCACAGACAACAATAATATAAAGAGTTCATGCTGAAGCATCTTCTGCAAACAAGGATGGTGAAAAATGTAGCAGTGCAGGCTTCAATAACAAATAAAACTACATATAAAATCTGTTCTGCATGGCAATATTTTCAAGGGAAAGGGGGGAAAAAGCCATATAAACAAAATAAAAATGAGGCATCTTAGTTGCTTTGAGCTATGTTCCGCCAATTTTCCAGGACATGTGGGCGTGGGGACTAGGGGATGCGTTGCGGAGATGGGGTTTTTGAGGCCAATTTGGGAATGGCAAAGGGGACAGCTGTATAAAAATATATATACATTATAGAATCATTCATCATATTGACATACATTATTGATTATAGAATTTGTAAAAAAACAATCTTCATGTTATCAAACATTGGATGCAGTCTTTGGAATAGTTTTCCTATATATCTTCATTAAAATCCAAATAAATTGCTCACAGCACATACTGTTCAAAGTGTCAGACATTAGGAAACATCAACAACCGTTCCCATTTGCAAGATGCCCCCAGTACAGGGACACGGGCAGAAAACCCTAAGGACACATCCCCGTGTAATAGTTATTTTCTAGTACCACTGAATGCACCTAGATTAATTTGATGATTTTATAAAATGGTAAATAGCATTTTATTGATTGGGTGCCAACGGATTTTCAGAGAAAGTCGTTGATAAATAAGAAAACATGGATGAGAAAAACAAAAATTAATCAGGACAAATGCATTACTGTTGCTTCTAATTCTGTCTCATGCACAATGAAATACAAACATAACAAGCTGGCATGGGGGTGCACCACTACTTGGATTATATTTTTAAGACCTAAAATCATTTCCATATGTTTCTACATGTTTCTGATCAGATCTAAGAGATAAAATTCAAATTTAAAAACAATGTAAATGAGAGATTATATTCTCTAGTGATATGGATCAAGAATTTCACAAAAAAGAATTTAAGAGTCAGGTTTAACTTAGAATGAAGCCTCACGTAGAGACTTACTTCAACAGGACATTGGTTTCTCACTATTAAATGGTCAATCCCGTGGAAAGGGACCCACTTAACCCACAGGGTTATGCTATACATTTAATTAAGCCTGATTAGTTATTAATAGTTGCTACTAATAAATGCGACAAAAAAAGAGCATCCTGTCGAATATTCCCTTTGATCCACTTAGGGGGTGGGTAAATACTTTGACCAGTCAACACTTCAAGATGCAATCAAGAAAGAAATGAAAACGGAGTTTTCTATTCCCAAGAGTAAATTTCAACCCAAGACCTTTCAATACAAATAAAATAAGAAGTATATTAAGAAGGAATCAAATTAGTCCAAAGGTCTTCCTTCAAAAAAAGATGATGATTTTTAAAATGAGCTAAGGTCCAAGGATGAAAAATTATGCTTCACATGCAAGGAGCCAAGGACCCCAGGCTTCTTTGAGAAAGGTCAAGTTCATTATTTGGAGGTGCATTCAGCTGATGAATCTAAATCAGAAAATTCTGAACAACAAGATGAAAACAAGGAAGATGAAGTACCAGAAGAATCTGAAGAAGAACGGGAAAATGAACGCACCTTTCCTCAGCAGATATAATGATTCTTTCATGGTTTGTGGAGTTCTATGTGGGCAGAAAATTGTTTCTATCATTAATAGAGGTGCTACACACAACTTCATTGATGCAGTTGTAGCATGAAGAGGTCTTAAGACAGAAAAATCTGAAGGCTTCACATGGTTGCTGATGGGTTCACTCTTTCATGCCCAAAGAGAATCCCATGATTAAGTTTACAATCGGGCAACTATGAAGTCAAAGATGATTTTTGTGTGATGAGTATTGGAGACATTTGTGTTGCTCTTGGCATCCAATGGGTCCGTTCTTAGATGAGATCACCTTGAATTTGCAAACAATGGAGTTAAATACCAAGCTGATGGAAGGAAGGTTGTTATGAGAGGAGTGTCAAATGGAAGTCCCATGTTGTCACATGCAAGAATATGGAAAGAATGTCCCGCCATGGGAAAATTGAGTGGGCAGCCCAATGTGTCATCATGCCTATCATTTCTCAAGAATAAAACAGTCTATTGAGATTGCAAGAACAAAGTTGAGAGAACAGGAAAAATCGTTCAAATACGAGGATGAAAATAACTTCCAATCATTTGATAATCCCTTTTTGGAATGGATACAAAATTGTACTTTGATAATCTACTTTTTGTTATGGATACTGAGATACTTCTTTATTCCACTAACATAGCAAGTGGCAATAACATGATAGAGGATCCAGATGAAGCCTTTAGGCATGAGATAGATGTTATTTCAGAATTCAGATAGTGGAGGTTGTTTTCAGTTTGATGAAGACTTGAGATCAACAATTAATGGTGAGCTATTGGAATATCTTTATGATTATGCCTTACGGCATGAAAGCATTCTTCCTAGTGAAGATATCTTAAGAACCATGATGAGATCCCTACAAGTTCACATGAATACTATAGTAGCTAGCATAAGCATGATGAACCTGCTTCATTAATGATTTTCATACTAGAGGTCATCAACAAAGTTCGTTGGAGCTTATGGATGATGAAAGAAATGACTCAAGGAGGATTATGGAATTTTCTTTTCAATTAGTCAACATATGATTCCATTTACATACAAGTGGGTTGGAGAGAAATTTTAAACAATAATTAGAGCATTACTCAATTGGTGACTCTTGGGAAGGCATTTTCAGCTGATGGAATGAGCAGACTTCTTGTTCATGAGAAAAGATTTCAATTATGCAGCAACTATTCAATTTGGAAGGTGCTGGTTTTGAGAAAATCTGATTATACGTTGCTGATTTCAGACTTGGAACAGCTGTGAGAATGTACATTTTCAGACAACTAAATCAATGGAAAAGATTAGTTTATGGTTTCAATTGAAAAGGATCAATATTTCAACCCCACGTTCTTTGGTGGGAGGAAATTCAAGCACCAAAGAGTTGTCATCTCTTGTTTTCAACTTGCATTTGTAGTTCAGACAGCAGACCACTACACGGTTGTGATTCTCGTGACTATCATATAGGAGCTCCAGAAGTTAAAATTGAGAAGGTTAGCATAAACTTTCTAGAATTTTTCAAAATGCTGTGGTGGAAACTTAGTAAAGTTTTTAGGGAGCTCATTGAATTCTTGCAAACGATTGAGGTTCTTTTAGCAAAAGAGTGAAAGAGGTTTTAATTGCAGATATGGTGAAGCATAGTACATTAAACAAAAAGAGCTAGAAAGTTCCTAGATTGATTTGGGATCCTAGAGTCACATTGATTACTTAGGAATAAACAGTTGATTGACTATTGCAATTGCTTGAGGACAACCAATTACGGTGGGGGAGGACAGTAATGTCCTTTTTTAAAGTGAAATTAGTTTGTGAATGATTAGTCTATTTTCTGAGATTTTGCATGTTACCGGTCACCAAGAATAAGACCCAAGTCCCCGTCTGGTTCTAACCCGGCTTGGGATCTTGAGCCGGTTTGCTGTGGTGGGTCCAAACAAAGATACATGCACCTTTTTTAAATTTGTTTTTTGATGTAAAAAGGTAAATTCATACCCCCCAACCCTATTTTTTTCCATACAAAACATCTAAAAGGAAAAACCTATATCATTTAAGCTTACTCTAAATGAAAAACAAAAATATTTTGCTCCATTGTTGAGCTTATTTTTTTGCTTGCCATTGTATGAGTAGACTTGAAGATTGATCATTAAATGCTCCAAGCTGGTTGTTGTTTTATTCCTATGTATTTGCAAGTGTTGGTTTTTAGTCAAAGAGATGGTAGAGGAAGATTTCTTTGGAAAGAGGTAGGCTTTTTTAAGTTTTTGGTTTTTTTCCTTACAATGAGTCTAGAGACATTGCCAATCACAACATAGCTCTCTGCAAATGGATTGGCATTCAATGTTATTCGCTCACCACATTGGAAAAAAATAGTGAAATGGCTCCAAAGAGGTATAATGACCCAAGTTATGAGAAGATAAGTACTACCTCATTGGACAATGAGGTGAAATAAGTAATACCTCAAAATGATTGCAAGTTATATAAAATTGTTTATCTTTTCAGTTTTATTTATATTTTGATATTATCACTTAAATTCTTAAATTTTGTAATTCTTAACTCTCTAATTTTGTCTTGATAAACTGCTAGTTCATCTTCATTTGAGAGGAATTAAAGCACATACTCCTCCATCCACTCAAAAAAATGCAATAAACTACACTCAAAAAAGGCGGAGGACTTGTGTTTGGCATTCAAATTCATAACTCCTTACATGCAAAGTGCCTACAAAGAAGGAAGACAAAGAAGTGGGATAGCAACCCAAAGCATATTGACTTGGATGCTTGCACTTCACTTTGCTGCACTTGAAGTTGATGATGACAATGAGCTACCTGGTGAGCATGAGAGTGCTAGAATATAGATCATGTAATACGGAGGATGATATTTTTGATGACCCATATGATATTTGATCAATGATGGTTGATTGTTGACACGCGATGTTATCATTTTTGAACTTCAATACATATCACGACAGTCAAGTTTGACTAATATTTGACTATTAATGTGCTGGTGTATTTTGCTATGTTATTTGAGTAATAGTATGGTGGTATATTTTGAACTTAATTATTGCTGAAAATATGTATATATTCCTGACTTTTATATGTTTTTGTAGCAGAAAACCCAATTCCAAATTTTTTTTTGCCCAAACCCACAAATTGAGCCATCAAACCCAAACCTAAACGAGCTTTTCCATGGGCTGATTGGTGGGCAAGGGAGAGCACTAAAGTTCTTGGTGAGCACGATATTTGTCTAGCAAAATCGTTATGGCGATGAGTTTAGTTAGTCTTCATGTTCCTTTTGGTTCTTTCAGAATTGATTCAGTTTTTTGGGAGGTCTCCAAGCTTCTTGGAGAAGTAACTATTTTTATAAAATCACCCAATTGCTTTAGTTCAAAGTCTTAAGACTTAGGGGACACACCGATATGGTCAAGTTTTCATAGTTCCCATTCTTATACTTTCTGCTACTTGGGTAATTTATTGAATTATTAAGCAATTATTAGTTAAGTTGTTTAAAGGTGAAAATATTGAAAAGGCAACTTAATGTGATTATTTATTTTCAAATGTGTTTTGGTAATGTCCCCTTCCTAAGCCATTCTAGCATGGAGAGACCATTAGCCTATTCATGAGATTCCCATAGGCTAATGAGTGGGTTTAGGTAATCCTAGAGGTGTTAACAAAGCAGATTCTTGTTCAGACGAGTATAAGGAACATAATGCCCTTTTCGGGAGCCTTTTTGAACACTTTCTCCTATAGTTACTATTTCTAATAAGTTAGTGATAAGCACCGACGAAGTAGTTACTATTTTTAGTAATGTTGGTGGAGTTGGTTTTAGATATTTCTCATGAGATTTTATTAGAGTTAAATCTCTCTATTTTTTTTTTTCTCTTCCATAGATTTATTTCTATTTCTAATGGTCACTCTTCTATGTTTCCATATTCTCTCTCTGTTCAATATGGAAACTTTCTCTTTTTGTTTCTCTTTTCAAAATGTTTCTATTTCTCTCTCTTTGTTTGTTATAGAAACATTCTTGTGTATACTTGTATATATAGATCATTTATGATCTTTGTTTAATAACACATTCATTAACATAATATGGTATCAAAGCTATTTTTTTGAAAAATAATAATTTCATTATTGAAATTTCCTGCGTTATTTTTCGAAATGGGTTTTGAAAATCTTTAATTTCTTCATGATATTTTAGACTCATAAGATTTTTGAAATCCTTTGCCCGGGTGTGTTCAAAAATCAGTTTACAGGAATCACGAGGGTTTGTTCTTGGGAATTTTTTTCCCACCCACGTCCGTGTTCTTCTCATCTGCAACTTGCGTGGCATCTGCTACTCATATTTGTTTTTTGATGCCTTTTTATGCTTCTACAGGCCTGTGACGGGATTTTTTCTACATCCATGTGCATCGCGGTTCATTTTTGGTGATGGGATTTGTTCTACGCGGCTCGTTATTTCAGTATTGTTGCGTCTTTTCTCTGCAAACTTCCGTCTTACTACCCGCATGTTTAAGTCTTCTTCTGTTCATGGGTTTTTGAAGCTTCTTTGGTAAAAACAATGGCTATTTTTGCAGATCCAAGCTTCCTTTCTACAGTTTTCAGAATTTTTTGGCTTTGTTTTCTGATTTTTAGGGCCAATGTGTAATGTCCCCATTTTTTGCAGGTCATTGATTTGATGGTGCCAGGTCATTTTTGTGATCCTTGTGGTCTGGCAAGGTGTTTAGAGGGTCTTTGGTGTGAACTTACTATTTATAGTAAGTCAATGGATAGTTCCGATGAGCTCAGATGAGTTAGAGTTATATAATGCTCTCGGTTTTCATTTTTGGCTTCCGGTTTGGGCTCCAAGAATCTTGGAGAGAGCGTTTATTTTTAGTAAGTCACCCCGTCAAGTTCATTCATCATCTGGATCAATTCTGTGCAGACAGATTTCGATTCAGACGCTTCTTCAGTTGTTTTCGCAAGATAGGTGGTTTATTATTATTATTCTAAATTACCGATTCGGGTGCGGATGCGGGATGCGTGAAAAAAAAATTTTAGGGGGTGCGGATGCGTTTGGATACATGTATATATATATATATATATATATATATATATATATATATATATATATATATATATATATATATATGCAAAAATTATAAAAAATAAAACATTTGATAGTATTAATAAGTCTAACAACATGCTCGGATAAAATGAATGTATCAAAATATATACATGCAGAAATAAAATAAAAACTAATCATTTAATAAAAAAATCACGATTACAAGAATTTATCATTGAAGATGTAGCCCTCGTCGAAAATCGAGCAAGTGGATTATAGTCAATGAAAGAATCGTTGGCCAAAATGTGATATTCCCTATCTATTAATATATGAATAAATAAATAAATAAAATATATTGATTAATGTATTGATCATTAACCTTATTATTGAACAAATAATTACATAAATGAATTATACATATTAAAAGAATAATAATTAAACAAACAATATTTATAAATCAGTAATTATATAAATATATACTAATTATTAATAACACGAATATATTAATATTAGTATTAATATATCGATGTGAATATATTAATGTTAAAACATTATTAACTCATGAATAGAGGAATATATTGATGTGAATATATTATTAACTCATGAATAGAGGTATATTAATAATACCCGACATAAATTGTTGACGGCAAAGGGCAAAGACCAACACGCAGGTGACGTTGACGCAGGGAACAGATAATACTAAACAATAGCAGGTGACGTGTCGCAAGGAACAGACGTGTCTTGCCATGTAGGAAAACTGGGGACATTACAGAAAGAACACGACCACCAAGGGGTGCCGTCGGCTCATAGAGGAAGAACTGTCATCGAGCGCTAAGGAAGACATGTCTTGGTTAATATTTTATTACAAAACAAGATTCTCCGTGAATCTGCATTCGGGCACCTGTGGTGGCACCCACAGGGCACCCGGACCGGCACCAGCACCAGGCCGCACCCGCTCCCGCATCCAGCACATAACCGGACGCACCGATATCTTAGTTATTATTTAATTAAATTTGCTAAGGTTGCCATTTTTGTTGGTATTATATGCTGGATACCTTAGTGTTATAGCTCGTTAGAACCAGGATGAAAAGTTTTAAATCTTGGGCACAAGAAACAAGGACCTTGCTTGTCATAATTTCATGATATTGGTGAAAAGGCCTTTTTTGGAGCCAAATGAATTAATAAATTATATTTTTCAATATGTGCCTAAGTATAAAAAGTTTTTTAAGTGAAAAGTGTGTAAGAGAAGACACTTTCGAATTATAAAAGCAATGCTTTGTGAAAGGAAAATCATCCATTATTGAAATCATTTTTATTTGAAGTTTGTGAGAAAGACAAACTTGGCTAGGGTTTCGAGGACTGATTCCTCATCTCGTGATTTGAGCCATTACATGTTAATGGTGAATTTTACAGCTGATAATCTGAAGCGAATAATTCCATTTCTAAGATTTATGTCTAGTGCTGAGGTATACTGGATTCTGGTGAAGTTTTGAATTCTACAGGCAAATTCGAATTGTTCTCAAAGAATTCAATCTGTTAACTGCTGAGGTTTGAATTTTTAATTGGGAAATCTGCTGTTATTAATTGCTGATACTGCAATTAATTAAATTGGTGACCAAATTGTTCAAGACCAGCACGTGACTGAATTCTGGGTGCTGTACTTCATTGTGAAGCAGTGCGTTTGGGATTTGAGGCTGCTTCCACTCCTCACGTGAGTGCATTTGATGCTTAGTTGGGTGCATAGGTGCCAAGGAGGATACAACACCTTTTTCCTGAACATGTGACTGCCAAGGGCCGTCATTTTCATTCTGCTGGGTCTGCAAACTACCAAGCCAATCAATTTTTTTCATTAAGCTGCTACGTGACAGTATAAGGCTGGTGTATATGGAGTTTGAGCTGTGCTGCGATTTGGTGGAGGATATCACAATTACACAAAACATTTCAGAACCGCCAGGTGCCATTGATTTACATTTCAATTATTTGCTTTAATGTTTGTTTGTGATGAGACTATAAAATCAATAAATATTATCAAGGAAATTCAAATTGTCTTGGTTGATCTGAATTTAGTGGAAACTTCATTGTAATTATTTTAATGAGATTGTTATTGGCATAAGAAAGTTGCAAACATATCAAATTTAAAATAAATTCAAAAGGAGCCAGTCAGGCTCTTCACACAATGACGGCCATTGCTGCAACTCATTTGCCTTCTCTGTTTTTGCAACTCATTTGGCTTCTTCTATGGTTGATTTCTGCTATTTTCAAGCCGTCTAGGATTTTTATAGTGCTCTCTATCTTCTGCAGCCAAGATTTCATCCATTTTTTTAACAACAATTTGCAATTTTTAGAAGTTTTTTCTAACGGCTAGGGTTTCATTCGAAACTATCAGATTCTTTGCCGTTTTGAAAAACTTTTTGCAAATTCTTGGTGGGTTTTTGCAGATCTCAATTGGTTTGTTTTCATTTTTTCTGGGGGCATCATTTTTCGTGCCTCAATTTTCAAGCCAGCGGATTCAAAATCTAACATTAGATTCCTTCTGGATTTTTCAAGCTCTCTTCTAGGTGTCTTCATTTTTTCTGCGTCTTTTATCAATCTACCTCGAAGTTCCCGCCTTTTCAGATATTCATGTTTTTTTGCATCGAACGTGTCATGGCATTTCTCACCAATCTTCTATTGGAAGGTAGTCAGTGATTCAACAAAACGAACTACAACACCTGGAAGCAGAGAATAATGACGATCTTCGTATACCATCACCTTGAGGTGCTTGTTTTGGGTACCGAGACTCGTCCTACCAGCCCGAGACTGCCTTTTATGCCTTCTAAGGATTCACTTGGATATTTTTGTTTTGAAGTTAGACTAACCATTAAGAGAGGGTATTAGAGTTAAATCTCTCTATTTTTGTTTTTTTTCTCTTTCGTAGATTTATTTCTATTTCTAATGGTCACTCCTCTTCTATGTTTCCATATTCTCTCTCTGTTCAATATGGAGACTCTCTTTCTATTTCTCTCTTAAGAATGTTTCTATTTCTCTCTCTTTGTTCATTACAGAAACATTCTTGTGTATACTTGTATATATAGATCATTTATGATCTTTGCTTAATAACACATTCATTATTTTACCATAATAGATTTGATCTAGTCCAAAGTTATTAAATAATGATAAGTTATTGATTTATAAAGTTAAATTAAATATTTAAACTTTATCATTATTTTAGTTTATTTTATTTAATGAAGGGGCTATAGTGGCCAAATATTATTTTAACGCATGGGTCTTTATTATTTAATGCTACGTAGAGGGATTAAAAAGGAAAGTGATTCTTATTGAATAAAAGAAAAAAAACATTCCCGAAAAAATAGCAAAAAAAGCACTCCCAAAATAATAGCAAAAAAACAATCCTAAAAATAGGGGAAAAGGAGTCCCAAAAAAATATAGAAAAAAAGTAGTCCCAGAAAAATAGTGAAAAGGCATTCCCAAAATAATAGCAAAAAAGCATTCCCGGAAATATAGCAGAAAAATAGTCCTGAAAAAAAAATAGCGGAAAGGCAAAAAGGTGCTTTTTAAAAAAGAAACTAAAAAGCTATAAATGGAGGATTGGGGCTCTCATTTGGTCATGTTGATGCTTTTGTTCTTGAAGGAGATTGCTTCTTCTTGCCAGTTTGTGAGGACAGAAACCCTCACAGGTGACATTCTCCACATAGTTGAAAGACACTATCTAGAGAATTTCTTAGTGATTTATTTCAAAGATCACAGATGTGCTCATCGGAGGTCTACATTTCAATCTTGTAGAGTTTATTGAATATCTGATCAGTAAAGATCGATTTGGAAGGTAATTTGGAGGTTTTTGCTGTTGTTAATTGCTGGTCACACCTCCTCAATGCTGGTCGTACTTCCTCATGCCAGCTGCACCATTTCAAGAGCTTGGATGTGAGGGTTTTATGGCAGAAGATTGGTCTTTGAGGGTTTAAATCTGCATTCTTGGTGTTTACTACTTACTGCAAATCAGTTCAACACTCAACCTCACCATTTTGGAGTCATTTAGTGAAGTACTTAGGGTTTTTGGACATTGTATTTGCTGGTCATTGCTGTAGTGGACCTTTATTTAACAAAATCAGAAAATGAGTGTTGTATTTAGATATGTATCAACATTTTATGATCTTGGTTGCTCCTACATTTGATAAATTTTGTAAAATCATATGAAAAATTAATTCCAGAATTTTCAACAGTGTTTATTTCTGAATATTGTTCATTTTCTGAGTTTGTAAAAATGCCGCAATATTATCTTTTTGTTTGCACTATTATTGTCATTGTTTACGTTGCCAAAAAAATTCAAAACACAAAAAAAATCAGACTAGAAAAGAGCTGGATATTACAGTTTAAGTGCACCTCAATGGGAGGAAACTTAGGCAAGAGGGCCTTTTTTACACATAAAAATTACTATTATTTTCAAAAAAGAGCTTTGGGCGAAAAAGTGGAATTTTTATATTATTATTATATTCCTCCAAAATGTTATAAAAAGAAGTTGAGAGCTCATTTGGAGGGTTCGGCAAGAATTGATATTTGCTTTGGTATAGAGAGAACTTGCGTTCTCCCATTTGCTGGAGGAACAAAACCCTCTCGAAAATACTGGTTTCAGGGACTAAATCCCCTGTAGTTGGTTGGAGTGATTTCATCCATTAATCACCAATGAGCTGCAAAGTGAAGTCTGCAGTTGATTGTTTAAGATGGATCCATTTGATGTATATATATTGATGAATAATGTGGTGGTTCTTGTGAAGAGTCTTTGAAGGAGTGTTTGGAGGATTCAATGGTAGGTCATACCATATTTGCAGTATGCACTCTCTCTTCAAGGCGTACCATTCTCAAACGACCGTTTCATTTGAAGCTTCTTGTTTGGGTTTTAATTTATGACATATACTGTTTAATTTGCTACTGGTGATATCATTGCAGGCCATAAAAGTTTGTGGGCAGAAATAGTGGTTTCATTGAGCTGCACCATCTGTTTTGGGGATTGTACTGGTCATGAAGTGAGGTGTGTGGGCTTAGAAGGTGAATCACTTACTGTTTTCAGTTTTATTCTTCTTAGTCGGTGACACCATGAAGGTACGGGCATAGCAACTTTCCATTCATTTCAACATTGCAATTTGCAAATTTATGGTGATTCAGGGGTGCTGTACAACTTGTACTTACTGTACCAGAGTTATTTCCAGGTCTAATTATGACTGAAAAAACATATCAGTTTGATACTATAGCTGTAGCATGATGATTAGTTTGGTAATAGTGGTTTTCGAAGTGGCAGCTCAGTGTGGGCTTATTGGGTATAAGTTGGGAAGTGTCTGAGTAGAGTGTTGGGTGTTATCCTACTGTTCTGATGTGTTCTCCAATGATTTATAGAGTTGCAACAATCACAGAAATCAGTTAGTTCAGTGTTGGGTTGTTCTAAAATGCATAAGAATAACTATAATAGAGTATCTTGGTATGTTGCAATGCTTTTGAACTAATCTGTGTACTTACAGCAGTATTTAAAGATGATTAGTCTAATATATCAGTTTTTCAACAGTATAGTATCGTCTTGGATTAATTTGATTTGAAGAAAAATATGTTCGCTAGCTGGTGAAGAAGCAACTTAGAGGGTGGCACTTTGCTTTGGAAGTTGGAGCTTCCTAAACAAGATATTGTTCTCTCTCTAGTACATTGGTGCTTACAAATTCAGTTGTGGAGGCTGGTGCCTCAAGTGAGTTGGTGCTCACCAATTGAATTGAGGGGATTGGTGTCTCTCATTGAGCCCTCCCTGGGACTGGACAGGGGTAACAGGGGTATAGATTTGAAACCAGATCATCGATTGGACCTAGATCTGTAGAGTATGCTACTGATGGGTAATACGGATAAGCTACTCATGCTGCTGATGCCGCTACTAGGTATGGATCTCTACATGGATCTCAATCTAGAATATACACTAGACGAAGTGGTGTGAGCTGGGGCGGGAGGGGATGTTGGACGGGGTAGTGGATAAGCGGATAGTGCTGATGGATAAACTGCTCCCGCTTCATATTCATCCCACCCTTGAATGAATAAAAGGGAAGGGGGTGTAATGATCCTTTTTTGGAACTTTACTTGATTTGTTCTAAAATTCCCAATTAGGGTTTGAATTACATTTGGGAATGACAATAGTAATGTTTCCTACTAGAAGAATGCCAACTCCCAATGATTAACCTATATCATTATGCTTTTAAATTATAATAAAAAACAATGATTAATTTATAATACATACTTAAGCCTTAATTCCTTTCTCTTCTCCTAATCACTAACCCTAAGGTAGATGGTAGAATTACTGTTCTTGGGTATGGAAACAGTCTACAAGAGGGTCCCTCATGAACAAAGCCCGTTTTGGGAATCGCCTCCTCACTATGACCGAATATATGTTACATGTGTATATAAATGTAATATATACATTAGTCCACATATACATTGACTTCACTATTATTAATATATATATATATATATATATATATATATATATAGTACATTTCTATTATATATTTATGACTAAAATTCTGATATCTTTCTTTATATATATATATATAAATATAAAGAGATACATATTATTATTCATATATATATATATATATATATAATGTGTCTATTATAATTTCTTATTCAATCAATATGAATTATAATTAATTCTATATTCTTCCATAATTCGGGTCTGCGATGGAATCATCAAATGGAAATCACCGGCAATCTCTGATTAGTCTTATTGTTTGGCAATAAACCCCCCATAACTCATGATTGCTCATTCACTAATACTTTTTATTGTTTGTCAATAGTAATATTTGCTGCCACTCAACTATTCTCAGCGCTCCCTCCCTATCCTTCCATGCTGATGCACATTCCTTCTTATAATGTATCAAAAGCTGCACCTCTTGGCACCACTTACGTAAGTCACACCTTTCCATACTGAAGTCGCAGACAACTCTTGATTGGTCTGTTTATCACTAAATACAAACAACTTTTATAAATGGCATCTTTGACTAATGACATGGCAGATTTGATTTGTCAGTTTGTAGCTTTACTTTTGTTGGTTCTTACAAATCATGGCTCCGTCAAACTTCAGCAATAACTTCACAAGATCATCTACACTTGATAAATATTGCTTAATACTTTGAGTCGCAGTTTCTATATCAGATGTAAATCGCTGTTCATAATTGACTGTTATACATTTTCTGCTATATTTGTGGTTATATCATTTGATGTCATTTGATGTAGTTATATTGATTGTTATTATTAATATTGATTAATAATATTAATATTATTGATTTATATTATATTGATTAATTATGTGTATTAATATTATTAATATGATATTGATTATTTATATATTGATTAATCAATATATTAGATAATAATATGCTATTAATTAATTATATTGATTAATAATAATTAGATTTATATTGATTAATTATGTATTTGTAACCAAAGCAATGTATTTTAAACCAGTTACATTTGTATTAAAAAATATATTTGTATTGTACCTACATCAATTATGGCTCGTGACAGTGGGCCCTCCAAGCAGCAGGGGGTTAGATTAATTGGGTGGGTCCCTACTATTCTATGGTAGTCGGTAGATTATGCCCTACTATTCTAAAGGGGGCATGTTACATATAGAATCTGGCAAGCTCTTTGAATCATCGCTACCAATCCCAGCCGAATTGTTCATGCGGGGGCCCTCTGTAATTTAAACCTCCATGCAGGGGGGCGAGCCTATTTCTAATAGTAGGGGGCTAGAGTAACTAACTAAAATAGTTCTAGAATCCCCATGAATTTTTAGGGGCCTTAGAATAGTAGGGGCTGCCCACCAACTTTTATTCCACCCAAATTAATACACCTCAATTATGGTGGCCCCTACTATTCCAAGGCTCGAGTTCTCAGGGCAACTACTGAAACCCTATAGGGTTGGAGGTTAAGTCCATAACTTAAATCGTGGAGGTTACGGATCTAACTAGAATCCCCTTCATGCAGGGTGGGAGGGCCGCGACGTTGATGCTTCCAATGGATTGGTGCCTATGAATATTGGTTAAGGGGATTGGTATATCCTGTAAGTTGGTGCCAACAAAGTTGTAAAACGAATTTATATAAATGTATTAGTGTGTCGTGGTTTTCTCTTGCAAGGGTTTCCACGCAAATAATGTGTTCTACTTGTGTTGTGTAATTGTTGGAGTTTATGTTGTTGATTATGCAATTGATATGCTTGTGATATTAAGGTTGAAAAAGTAAAAGATTGTTATTATACTAATTCACCCCCCACCCTCTTAGTATAATTGTGTGCTCATCAAACTATGCCTATACTTGAATTCTATGTTATCAAGATTCTCTAAACCCCCTCCCCGCCTTTATTCATATTGGTACAGTTCGGTCTAGGTCCCAAGATGGTTCCCCACTAGTTTCACCTAGGATTCCTCTTGAATTGCCCAAGAAGGATCTTGGATGAAGCTAGGCCAAACCCAAGGGGATCCAAGAGCTACCCAAGTTTTTTTGGCAAACAGTTATTTTTTAAAACATTTTTATGAACAAAAAAGTGTCTACGTACATAAATTTATCCTTAACTAACAAAATTGTGAAAATGGTGTGTCATGAAGGTTTGTGTTGTTTCAAAAGCCTTAACTTGGGTTGGTGGTATTGCCCCTTAGTAACTAAATTATAAATTTATGAATATTTTCATTTTTGTGAATTATGAGGTATTTAATTTTTTATTGGTAATTATGAGTACCATTGTTTTATATTATATAATTTTAAAATTTTGCATGCATACGTACATACGTACATACGTACGTGCCTACATACCTACATATGTACCTATGTACATACATACATACATACATACATACATCTATTCATGCATGCATTCACACATACATGTATGCATCCAATACATACACACATACACACATCCAGGCATACATACATGCATTCATACATTCATTGCATACATGCATGCATGCATACATACATATGCACAAACCTATACCCATGCCCAATGAAAAAGATATTGTTGTGCCATCACTGTTAGAGTTTGTCATTGACGATTTTGTTGGTGTATGAGAAGGAGAATGTTGTGCACAATTAATACAAGGTTGTCATTGATGTCAACATGCTGCTCCTTGAAGAAAAGTTCTCTGTTGACTTCAATGTTCTTGGATATGTACAGAGTTGTACTTGTGTTGTGTCTATTCCCGCAACTCTGTGTTTATGTGTTACATTTTTTGGTCTGCATTCCTCTGCTGTTATAGATATTGCTTCGCAGTTTTTTCAGTATGCTATTGGATGATAATAGTACTTAAATTCAACTTCTCACATGATATGACTCTATGGTATAAAAGTCATAAGGTTCGAAAGTTCTATCTGGCAGTTTCTCTGTTTCCTTCAATACAGAGTAAGTTCTTTAGGATGTCCACAATTTGTTAGAAGGTTGTATTTTGCCCTGCAATTTTGGGATAAGGTTAAGGATTGATTGTAGCGTGTGGTTTTCAGTTTGCATCACTTTTCACTATACCCTTGCCGACTTATCTAAATGAAACATGTGAAGTGTTTTGGGAAGTTCAGAAGTATGTTTGGATTGGGGTGTGTGTGTGTGTGTGTGTGTGTGTATCCTTTTGGTAAAAAGTGGAAGAGATCAACGTAGATACAGAGTCAGATACTGCGACTTAGATTAGATGTAAAGTGCAGAGTAATCAATCAGAATTTAATGAAGTGTGCAGAGTCTGTCTATTGAGCTTCAATGGAACTGAATTCATGCATATGTGAGATGCGATTGTAGCAATTTAAACTTTTGTATACTTATCTTTATTGGGCAGTGAGCCCTCTGGCAATGAGCCTTTTTGTGCAGTGAGCCCTCTGACAGTGAGCCTTTTTGCGCAGCAAGCATCTTTTGTAATATACTATAACTAGTTATAATATATTGAAAGTTAACCCTCTTCGTGGTTTTTCCCTAATGGGTTTCCACATAAAAATCTGGTGTCTCCTTGTGGATGTTGTTTACCTTTCATTTTCTTTATTGGTTACATCTTTCATTCTAATGCAAGTTAAGCTATTATGGATTTGCAAAATAAAAAAGTCTCACCCCTCCCCCCTCCCCCCTCTCTCAGTATTCCAGCTGTTCAACAATCACACCCAATACTAATACCCAAAGAAAAAAACTCTCATAAAGCCATACCCATACCCATATGGACTGCACCCATACCAGAACTGGTAACTTGGCTTGAATTAGTATGCAGCAATAAATAAGGAGTTTCCAGCCATTAAATTTAATCCATTCTCTATAATAGAATTTTTTTCTGTAATAAAGGTGCTATGTCAACCATAAGATCAATTTTGTGGGGCCAAGAGATCCTTCATCTTGTCTTTTTCACATACTCAAATTTGATTTATTGCAAGCCAATATGCACCACCTTAAGGCCTTCACAAATAACTTTACTGCTCCTCCCAAGACTTTTTCATTTAAGAGGTAAAAGTGTAGGTTTGTTGATATTTGGGAAAGTGTTTGATTCACTTGGGTCCTGTTGCTTGTTGGTCATGGCCATGCGGTGTCCTTTTCATCACCTTTAATTAGGAAGTGTGGAATTTTTTTGTTAGGAAAAAACCCACATCACAAATTTTGAAATTATGCATTTCTGTGACTTGACTAAGTTTTTTAACTTTGCTTCTAGGGTTTTAACTCAAATGTCCAAATATCTGATCAAAAGAGATGTTTTCTTTGCCTTGCTCCAGATTTCATTTTTTGTGTATGTTTACATTTTTGAATGCCTAAAAAGGTGATTAAAGCATAGCCTTGTTATATTTTGAGGTTTATTCAATTGGATGTTCAAAGGATGGTTGATCGAATAAACAAAGGGAAGTCCAAACACACAAAGGGAAGTGATAGGAAGACTAGTTGCTGGGTATTTAGGTTACAAGTAAATAGGCAATGTTCAAATGTCTAAACAAAGCACTTGGATATCAAGTGTGGGATCCACCTGTTGACATGATTGAATCTCCACTGTTGATACTCCTAACCAAATGACTCAAATGACCCACAATGGTAGTTGTGAGCCCACTAGAGTTGAATCATTTTCTTTTTATCAGGTGTCCATTGATTGCAAAAGGCACATAGGTGTCTATGTAATGTTCCCTTTTTCTATAATATGTAACACTACTGAATTCTTCACAATCCTTTTATGAGCAGTTAATGAATATAAAGCAATTTCTTAATGTTTTTGCTAATTAAGAAAATAATGGAAAATCTGATATGACTGATTGGGACTTAATTCCAAATGCATGCGCAATGTAATAAATATATATTCAATATTTTATATACAGAATAATTATGTTCACATAACAATCAATATCAAAATGATGTGTTTTGCTGTTTCTGATGTACAGGAATTATATGCAATGACTGAGATGAGTCGCAGTACCTTGTACTGCTTGTCGTGTCTGATCTGCAATTATGAATATGCAACTTCTGTAGGCCGTCTCTGATATATTGATTAACATATGCTCTGAATAATGTTTACAGGGTTGTGTCTGATATGACGATAATAATATGTTCTAAGATGCTGTCTATACACCTGCTGTATCTGATGTAACAATATATACATGCAATGGAGATGTCGTCTTTGATATACTTTATACCCTTGCACCAAAGATGCGAAAAAGGCAATATGCTCTAAACAGAGCTATCCGTAAGGATGAGAAAACAATATATAAAATAATCCGATGATCCCTGAAATGATGATCTTCAATTATTATAATTTATATATATCTTGAACGGTCGCACCTTCTAAACATGTCTGTCCCTTTGCAAAGGATCGCACCTCCTCCTAACTGCTGACCAGCATGTTGGTTGTTATTTATCCTACTTAATCTTTCATTTGACTAATCATATGATTAGCTCTTTTAACTTAAAGTTAAGACAATTTGTTGATTCGTCACCCTTAATCGATGTTTCAGAGCCAAGATCGATCTCTCACGTTGATCGCTGTTTAAGCTTAGCCACGTCATGTATGAACAAAAAAATGTCTTCAATAGATGTTCATGAATTCAATGAAGCAACACAATTTTTGATTCCCACTTCACAAATATTCATTGATAGTGATGACTTTAAGAACCGTCCCCTCTCCTTCCCCCACCCTCAAATATATATAAAATCCTAGCAAGTTTTTCATTCTCTTAAAAAAAAATTAATTATCTGGTAAATCCCTTAAGAAATCAAATTTATATGAAAAATTAGGGCCTGGAGTAGGTGGCAACAATCAATGAGTTTTAAAGTGGTACTGCTTGTTAAGAGGGTCGAGGGGGCAAAGCCTCTTGAACGCCTCTCAAATGCAGCACTTAACCTCTTAGTGACTAGGCACTCTCTTTGGGCATAGTAGCAAGTCGCAACAATCACGCCTTATTTCTCTGCACAATTTTCTTTGAAGAAGCTTGAAAATCTCCAAAAATAATGCTTAGACGACTGCCACTTTCTTGAAGTTGACTTAGTATTATGCTTGGATTCCTTTGCAGATCTCTTGCATAGGAATAAGTTCTATTTTTAAGGAGATGCTTGACGATACTTTTGAATAGTTACAACTCCCTTAAGCAATTGCAAGTTGATAGGAGCCTATTGATTATTGAAATTTGACTAAGTCTAAGAAATTATAAGATCATTTAAAACCTAATATCTGGATTATAGCTCCGAGAGATTAAAAAATATTCTCAAACATCCTAAAACTATATAAATAAAATATAACTTAAAGTAAAATAATATATGCCCACATGTAAATATAAATTATATTTAAATTTCAATTCAAGTATATAACCCTAACCTTACCTACATTATATATTAGTAATGACAAATTATTTTAGATTGTACTACAACTTTGTTGGTAAATAGATTTGTCACTGCGAATTCACCTTTAAAATTGACTCTATTTGCCCAAAGAGCAGTGACAACCATGCCAATAGTTGGAGAGATTGCAATCAGATCACAATCTTCCCCTACATTTGAGAGGAGAAGCTCCCTCTATGATAGGGGTGTTTGTAGTTTTTGAGTAATTTTGACTTGAAAGTTCAAAAAAGAGAAAGACAAAACTAAAAGAGAATAGATAACAAAAAACTTGTTGGCAGACTTACAAATACCAAGTAAGACTTCATGATTGATGACAATAACAAAAGGGGTTTAAGCACAAGAATAAGTTTGGATATCAATGGCGATGATTTTGAATGAAAGAAGGGAAACATTTTCCACATATAAAGAAACAAGTTGCCTTAGCACTTTCAAACCAATATACCATGGTGTGAATGTGTTTCGTCATTTACATATATCATTTGAACTAAAGACTAATAGATCACACAAGTACACCAAGGGATTATCAATTTGACATACGAGAAATTGTTAATAATAACTGAGAATCATATTCAAGACATATGAATCGAATGTATTCATTGTTATCCTTTTGAAAATATACAAGTTCAAAAACCCTTAGGTACAAGGTGTGAACATTAAAGTTTTCAAAAAGTTTCTCTACAAAATTCTCTAGAATTTGCCCTCTATAAGAGCCCCCCCTTACCATTGAAATAGCCTTCTATTTATAGGCTTCTTTATATAACCAACTAGTAACCACCTGGTAACTACACTTGTAATTTTTGAGAAAATAAAATAAGCTTTATTTTAGTTAGAAATTTGTTAGCTTTTGCATAAATAAAGCCCATTTTCTAACTTGATTACAACCATGTGACATAAGTCACTTTTTACAAAAAGCATCCAAAAACTTGTAACTTATGACTCATGAGTTACACTGAGGTACTCCTTCATCCTTGTCAAGAACGCCAGCTTCGAGAAGAACTATTCTAACTAGGTCATCCACCTTCCATCACATAGCTTCCCACTCTATGTAGATCTTGGATAAGTAACCATATGTGCAAGAATCTGTCTCATCAAAAGTTTCAATTGCAATTGGTCCATAGTAGCCAACTACTATTGCAAGAAGGAAAACAAAGGGCCTATTCCAAATATTTGATGTATTGGTAGCATCAACAACCTTTAAGTAACTGAAATTCCATTTTTCTTAATGTTTGCGACCAAGAGTACATTTCGTAAATTTTTTGCAATCATCAATTTCCATGATACAAAATCATTTCGAGACATTCTATCAATTAGATCACAAGCCTTTACAGTTTCATAAGACCACATTTCTTTGAAACATTGTGTCAAACAAGTCAAGTGTGTTGTCCACAAGTATTAAGTCCAACGGTTCACATGACTTGTTTGTTCTTCCACATTTTACAGGCATGTCGACTTCAATATTTCCAATTGTAACATCTGACAAAATGTCCCATATATCTACATGCTCTGATGAACATCCATACACGACTTCAAGATCTGCCCCTCTAGGATGCAAAGCGTTTTGTCAAACAATTTGGCCACATTGTCTATGATTCCACAATTTACATACTTATCTGCCAAAGCACTTCCAATTGTAGTATCTAACAAAAATCTCCCTACCAAAGTGTTTAAATGCATGTCAATGACTTGCTCTGTACTCTTGCTATATAGTGCACATTATAATAGTGCAAGTCTGTTTTTCATATTTTGCATCCACATGAGCATTTCCAATTGTTAAAATTGATAAATATCTCCCTAGTGCATTTCATTAATTCAAAGGTTTTGAGAGATTCCTTTCAAAATTGGTTTTGCCACATTCCACAAACATTTTATTGCATACCATGAGATGACATCTCTTATCATTGCACCAAGCATAGAGAAGCTAGCAAAGGTTGTAGAATCAGATGTACACCCACCAAGTGCATTTGCTCGCAAATTTCTAAAGCATCTTCGACAAATGCATTTTCTGTGTATTGTGCAGGCACAACATGTTGTGAGACCATATTTCTATGAGTCATTTTGTCAAACAGTTCATATGCTTTTCTTGCCGATTGCATTTACTTGAAAGTTTCTAAACCTTTCAAACAAACTAAATTTTTGTGCATATAATACAATCATTGCATTCTATGCAATGAAATGTCTTCGAGGCATTTCGAGCAAACAATTTTTGCACCTTGTCCATGCACCCATGCATGTTGGCCAAAGCATTTCAAATTATGATATCTAATAAAAATCTACATTCATTCTGCTTTCTATGAGGCACCATCTCTATGAGGCAATTAGGCATCTTCAAGAAAGAAAACGTGAAGAATCTATCATAACACCTTCCATGAGATTCGTTTTCTTGAGGCATCTGACAAATAGTCCATATGCCTTTTCGTACTTCCACATTACACGTGCATATCTATGAGGGCGTTTCGAACTATAATGCTAGACAAAAACCTCTCTTTACACCCGATACTTGCATTTTCAAAAGTCTTTCCAACAAATATGTTTTTTGCATTCAATTTAATCACTGCATTCTCATGAGATGGCATCTATTTGAGGTGGCCTATCATTTGCATTTCCTTAAAAGTTTCAAAAATTTCTTAACAAATCTATCTTGTGCTTGGTCTGCAACCGAAAACCATGAACAAACTTTTCCTTCACGAGTACGAGAATAATGGCAAGCATTGCAGAAGACTCCATCTTTCCAACCCATTGAAGGCTCTTGAAAAATAGTTAGACAGTTCTTAAAACAAATTCTCAAATGCTCAAATATAGAGAGAATAGGAAGCTTAGGCTTGTAGGTTAGAATCGCTCAAAATTTGAGCTATCCTAACCTTGTAAGGATTTTGACTTTTTTGAGCATAAAGGTTTGAGATTTCACTTTTTGGAGCATAGAGGGAGTTGGAGGTTAGGATTACTCAATATTTGAGCATTTCTACCATAATTACAGGACTCTACGAGTCCAGAGGTGAATCCACCATAAAGGGTCAAATTGACCCTGGCCTCGAACTTAGCCGAGTTAGGCCAAGTCTGGGCTGACTCGCCGGGTCCTAAGCTCCTGACTCGGCCACGAAAGACAAATTATAAAGTGAAAAAAAAATTAATAGTTTTACTTTGATTTTTTATGTTTATAGCTTTCTCTCAAACACAAAAGGAGCATTCTTTCATTTGCAAACACAAGGAAGAGAAAAAAAAGGGATTAGAGAAAAATATTGAGGTTTTAGAGAATAGACCAGTAGATCGACTTGCTCTTAGGTGCCAAATCTACAGACAATTGCAATTCGTATCTTGAGCCATCCATGTAGTGCTTTAGGATGCAAGTGCAACTGGAGCATGTTTGAGCATATACACTCGAAAAAGCACAAGTTGGTGGTGAAAAGGTTGAATGATCTTGTGTTTGTTCATTACAACCTTCCCCTTTGTCACAGACAGATCTTGGTCGCTGACATCTCCTATCATTTTAGAGGTTGATCCATGGGCAAAGTGGAACATTGAGGTTGATGATCCTCTCTTCAATGATGAAGACTTGGAATGGGTTGATCACGTGGATCGAGAGGTAGAGGCAGTAGCGGTGACAGAGGAGGAGGCTAGAGCGCGAGGAGACCCATTGGAGGGCCCTAAGACTAAGAGTGAAGATGATGAGGATGAGGATGTGGATGTCACTGAGGCTGAGTCTCAGACACAAGCAAAGATCATGGATTCAAAATCTTCCAGGACCTATCTTAGGTGTACACGTAAGAAGGTTGCGAGGTCGACTGGTCACTAATATAGGCTACTTTGAGCCTTAATCTTCTAGGCTCTATCTTTTATTTTGATATATGTATTGAACTTTCAATTCCATGGATTTCATATTCCATGAATATGTAGACATTTGACAGTGAAACTATTTATATTTCTAATGTGTTATTTAGTTTAACTTATTTCCTTTAGAAATTCATATTTATACTTATGTGATTAATATACATTGTAAACTTGTGTATGTGTGCAAAGTAGCTTCTATTTATCTCAATTATTGTCTTTAATGTTAATTTATTAAATGATGCATGAAAAAAGTTTTAAATCCTTAAAAATCTTTGAATTTCTTGGGTTGTTCAATTTGTTGAGTCCTTGCTGAGTTTTTGCCGAGTCTGGACGCCAAGTCCAAGTCCGAGTCAAAAATCAGCTTGTCAAGTTTGAGCCGAGTCCGAGTCTTGTAACACTGATTTCTACCCACTTGGAGGTTTGACAATTGAAATTTCAAAGCATGTAAGCATCGCAAAGGGTGGGACTAGATGACTAAATGGAGTTTTGATATTTTCCTCCCAAACTATTATAATGAGAAATAAATAAAATTTTAAGAATATTAAACTTATTTTTAAAAATTGATTATAAATATTTCCCATTAAGACTTAACAACCTAGTTTAGGAGAAAATTCATGACTTCTGACTAGTAAATGATTGGCTTGGAGATTTTAACCGCCAAGGGGGTGACCATAAGCCACAAATATTTATCCAAGACGGGGCTTTTTGAAATGGAAGTTCAATGTTTTTTTAATATAGTTTCACAAAAATGTAAGCATTAAAATTTCACAAACGGTGAACTGGATTTTTGTGAAAATTGGCCACTGCACAAAATTGTACTATAAAAATGCCCCCAAAACGGTTTCTCTTGACACTCAGCAATTTTCAAGAATTTTTTTTTTTGCATTTTTGCCAATATTTCGAAGCACAGACACATGACATTTCAGATATGCTCACTAGGACCCAACTTGACTTTATGAATGAGGTGTGACCATTTGGACTTGGCATTCATAATGAATTTGATGATAATGGAAATGGGGCACATATTTAACAGCCTGTGACATAAATGGAGACTTTAGACTATAGCCATATATACACTCATTACGACTCTTAAAAAGTTAGATGTTGGATTCAACACAAAAGTTTTAAATTTTGAGTGTACAAAAGTCTGAGCAACAAACTTAAAAATTTTAGGCAAATCAGATCTAATCTTCTACTAATATTATTCAATAATATGGTGAAATAGTAAGTTTAAAATTCTAAAAAAACAAGTACTCTAGCAATTTGACCACACCATTTTCTCTTTTTTTTTGTGGTGATTTTGGTCACCTTAAAGCATGTAAAATTCACCAAAACTTGATTATGTGATTTCAATTATTCTCCAAATGGCAAATATTCAGTACTAGAAAATATCTCATCACTGATTTAATGACAATTAGAAATTGACCATTAATTAAGCCAACCAAATAACACAAACAAAAGAGGCCCAAAAGCTCAATCAAATGAAAATTTGAATTTGAATGGGTCATGACAATAATGTAAAGTCTAAATTAACCACCCCTAACATTAATGCTCACCTTTAGTTTTCACCATCTTCCTATGAATTTGATAATAGCTCATATGCCTATAGAACCATTGATGACAACATTGTGGAACCACTAACTACCAAGATTGTGACTATTTCAAGATGACAATGTCATGTTCTTGTCTAGTAGCGGGCATGGACAATGATTCAGCTATTGGGGAGGACTTGGTTCTATAGTCATGTGATATTCTACCTGCTTTTAGTCTAATGAATTTGGAGAAATGGTTTCTAAACCATCAAGAAGAAAATCAAGAAGTATAAAGTTGCCACAAGCACAATGTTTTTCAGGCACTATCCCTTTGATGTATTAGTACACCCAAATAGAGAAGGTGTTTGATAAGTTGGAAGCGTCCATGTTTGCCATGCTAGTGCAAGCATGGTGCAAACAACATTAATAGCCACAACTCTTAAGGAAAATAATGCATTTTTAAGGACTATTTTGTTGCCCCTTTTTAAAAAATCATTTTTGGAGAAAGGGAGAAAATCAAACTTACTTCCATGAGGATTTTGAGACCTCGTCAAATTTATATCCCATAGATGACAATACACAATTAGGCCGACTAGTGGTTATTTCCTAATCAAAATTTTCATTTCGATTCATGATTCTAGGGTAGAATCATATATTTTGCCCCAACATGGCTTTTTGAGATTCATTTGGAATTCATAAGCTAATTGGGATCAGCTAATGATGTTTTTCAGGCACTATACCTTTGATGTATTAGTACACCCAAATAGAGAAGGTGTTTGATAAGTTGGAAGCGTCCATGTTTGCCATGCTAGTGCAAGCATGGTGCAAACAACATTAATAGCCACAACTCTTAAGGAAAATAATGCATTTTTAAGGACTATTTTGTTGCCCCTTTTTAAAAAATCATTTTTGGAGAAAGGGAGAAAATCAAACTTACTTCCATGAGGATTTTGAGACCTTGTCAAATTTATATCCCATAGATGACAATACACAATTAGGCCGACTAGTGGTTATTTCCTAATCAAAATTTTCATTTCGATTCATGATTCTAGGGTAGAATCATATATTTTGCCCCAACATGGCTTTTTGAGATTCATTTGGAATTCATAAGCTAATTGGGATCAGCTAATGACAATTTTGGTGTTAGAAAACAAGGGCTGATTCAATACTCCTGCCTTGGAGATCTCACCATTGGAAAAAAAAAAGGTAACCATCTAGTCGATAGAAGGGATCCTACACTTGTTTAGTATGCTACACAAGAACCATTAACAAAACAATCCTAGGGGTTTCATTGCATTGAGAATGAAGGCTATCAGCAAGATATGTGGGTATGCTCATGATTTCTATGTTATGTGATCAATTCAATGAGATTGATTAAAAAAGAAAAAGAAAAATCCTTCAAACCTTGATGCTTTCTCAAATGCCAATGATATGCTTGAGGTGTTGAGTGTGATGGTCAGTCAATGTCCCTTAGTTGTACATCAACCTCATCAATACGGAAATCAGAGACAAGGACATCAATGTTAGAGTTGAGTCTAGTTGGCTAAGAAAATTATGGCCTCTATTGAGAATTATGGAACAAAAGATGTAGTAGGAGTTTACCCCTTTGCTCAAACAAGATCAAAGGTCCCTAAAGAGAGTTAAAGATTAGAGATTATCAAAATCTTAAGGCTACCAAAACTTAAAGACAAACCAAAACATGCCAAGATGGTTACAGATGTTGGATTCGTCAAAATGGATGGATTCAAAACCTTTCATATGTGCCTTTGTATTATAGAAGAAGGCAAAAAGTGAAACTATAACAAAAGCAACTAGGGAGGAAGAAGAAGAGGATGCGGGGTTTGTTAATGAATTATTTTATCTTCACATTTAGTTAATTTCTTTATTGCATATTATGCACCTAGGAGAGGATAAACATTTGTTTAAGTAGGCATCTACTTAGGTAGATTGTATTTACATTATGTGAGTTGTAATTTCCTCGTTTGGTGGACATGGTGTGCACGTGTAACTACATCTCCTACTATCCCGCATTGATTGTACATTCACATCTCTTGATGGTGTATCCTATATACCCACATGTAAGTCCCATTTGACCAAGTTCAATCCATTGATTTAATTGATTCAACATCCAAGTAAGCATGTGCTATGGCATACAATCCAATCTAATCTAGAGTCATTGTATATTCACAGTTTTTGGTAGAATAGAATTATTCTCTCATTTTAGGTCCCTTTGAGCTTTCATTAAAGCTCTTTGAATTGGGTTGGCTATCTCCATAGACAAATACTACATGGCATCAAAGCTTATGCAATCATAGTTTGTATATTCAAACTCAACAAGACAAAAAAAAGGACTCAACGAAACTAAAAAGAGTACTTAAATTCTTAAACACTTTTTATTAAAAAAATAGTAACAAATGTATAAAAACATGGGGAAATTTTTTCTGTCAAATTTTAATACAAATAATCCTAAACCATAAACCCTATGTAGAAAAGGGAAAAAAAAATGAAAAAAAAAAATGTGTAATTGTAAATCAACAAAAATATTACTTACATTGAACTCAATGCAATAAAAATTTGTAGATTTTATGTGCTTAAAAAATTAGAAATGATCTATAGATTTATAGCCTTGAAAAAAGGGGGGAAATGAATCTGGTCCAAATATGAAATTCAAGAAAAATGTTCTTCAAATCCCATAAAAACCCGTCCAATTCATTTTAGAATGTTTTCATGCTATGATGTGTGATCACCATGGCCAAATAGGGCTTGTGAAGGTTGAAATCCAAATTTTTTGTGTCTCTTTCTTTTTTCCATGTTTTTAGCACATTTCAAGCACAATACAAGTTTAGGACTCGGACTCATTGAGTATTTGTTGATATCTATCAAAGTCATGCCACAAAAACATACGAATTCACTTGGAAAAACCTTCCCACGAAAACTTTTTGGAGTCTGCTACCTAAGTGGGATTGCTTTTTTTAACGTTTTTTAATATCTTATATTTTCTGGAAAAGTTAAGTTTTACTACATTGAATGATGACTTGGAGAATTAAAAAAGCTTGATAGAAGGGCCAAAGTCTAGGGGGTTCGTTTTGGTGGCTCTAGTTTGTAAGCTGCTTTTACATATCTAAGCTCACCATTTTGTCCAAAGCATCCAAAGTGCATCTTGCCATTTTTGGGAGTTGCTTGCAAGATATAATATTAATGTTATTATTTTGCATCACTTTGAGTCAAAAACTCATAGATCGACTTTCATTTTGTCGAAATTGGAAACTTGGAAAGTTTTTTGCCAATTCACTTCCCACCCACTCACTATCTCGAAAGGGGAAAAAAACTATTTCTAGAAGGTTAAATGCCTCAACAGGTCATGAAAAATGTGATTTTAGATTCACTCAAAAGAGGACTTCAATATTTTTCCAACAACTGGTCACAATAAGGATTTGGAATCATATTAGTGAACTTCTCTAAACTTTACCTCCAATTCTAAATTTTGATTATTTTTTCTATAATAAATTTCAAAAAAATTGTTAGATCTTGTTATATATTGCCAGTTGAAGCAAAACTACAATTTCAACATCACAACCTTATTTTGGCATCTGTAAAATATCAAGATCAAGACAACTTTGCACTTTTTGACAAGTGGCAATTGTACATGCACTAAGCATAGAGTCGTCATCATATTTTGTTGGAGAGGATCACTAGATTGAGTGATTTTTTTGGTGGGGAAGGGGATGAGGGTATCAATGTGTGATTGTGTTCACTTTCAATTCTTTGGGTTGCATTGTATTCTACTGACTTTTCCATGGACAATCCTAAGATCTCTCATCCAACTCCGCACAATTATTCATCATGGAAAACATTGATATCGTATCACTTAAGGAATGAAGGTCATGTTGGGGATGTTGTCGTCGATGTCAAAAGTTATTATGTAGAAGGTTGTTTTGTTCAAGCAAAAGTGAGATTGGTTGATGATGTCAAAGTTTGGGAGACTATTTGTTATATTGGCTTCAATTGGAGGCTAACTCATGGAATTTTAATATTGTGATTTAATGTAATATTAGGAGTAATTTAGGAAGGCCAACTTCCCTTTGAAATTGCACGAAGTTGTAATGTCCCCATTTTCATGACCATCAGAGTTTGAGGGATTAGCCTATTATTGTGTCCCTCATATGCTAATTATTGTGGATAGAGAGTCTTCTGAGGCAGAGGATTGGTTAATGGAGGTTCTTGTCATCTCCAGAATTTAGTATGTTCTAGTTTGGTCTTTGTTTGGCTTAGATTGGACTTCGTTTGGGCTCAGCTTCATATGCTTACTATTTATAGTAAGTTTGAGGTTGATAGAGATGGGCCCTTTCTATTTTTAGTAAGGTAGTCATGCGGACAGAGGATGCAATAGTTTAACTCCCCGGTTCAGATGGCTCGTCAAAATAATGAGTATTTAATGAGATATTAATATGTTAATGGTCTTTAATGATGTTTAATTATTTAAGTTATATTATAAAGTTATAAATTGACTTTATAATAAAGTGGGGGCCATGTTGAGGGTAATGAGTAATTAATACTCATTGATTAAAAGTGTGCTTTATTAATGATATATTATAAAGTCAACTCATTATTATAAAAACAAATATCAAAATCATTAAAGAGCCTTGCTAATGAAGATTCATGGGGAAATATTATAAAGAGCCTTGGAGAGAAATAAAAATTCATTAGATTGTGCATTTGATTTTGGTGAAATTGTGAAGGGCTGAGAGCTAAGGGTTTTAGATATTTTGATCTTGTAGAATTGTAAATTCTATCAAGACTTTGCACCTTGCACTTTGAACTAGTGAAACTATCAAGCGAATTGTGCTTGGAGGTGGTATCATTCAGAGCCATCCATTTGATACAAATTGTGGCAGATTTGTGAAGAGTTTTTCAGTGTTTAGTGCAGATATAAATCCCAAAGGTTGAAGATTATCAACAATAGCAGATCACAGTCTGTATTGAAGGGCTGTGTTTGATGTAAAAGGCAGTCGCAGCATTAAATTAGAGGCTGCCTTGGACATTATTTGGCTGACGTGACTCATTGTGGGTTGGCATCCATAATCTACAGGCAGTGGCCAGGGCAAGGAAGGCTGCATATGAAATTTTTGGCAGCATTGACAGATTATAGGCACGTTTTGGGATCCGAGTGCCTTCAGATAAAATTACCTTGGTTGGGCAACAACTGGTAACCTTTCAATGGAAGCAGCGTTACAATTATAGTGTCTTTGGATGCATGCCATTAGTTCCAGGTTTTCTACATTTGTTTCTCAAATTAAAATTCATATGGATTGTATTTGACATTATAAATTTTGCATAGAGAAATCATGAAATACAGCTGCTTTGCCACATTGTAATGTGTTTGTTTCAAGCATTGTAATTTGAATTTCATTCACTTGTACATGATTTGAAATGCAAAACCATTCAAACCAAACACATAATCGCTCAGAAATCAGAGCTTCAACATTGCATGCTGACTGTTTGACGAAATGTCAAACATCTAAATTGAATTTCCAGGAGGTAGAACCACTGGGGTTCTTACATAAGTGATATAAAAAGGAGAAAAAATGTGTGTAAGTTAGCAAGTAGAATAAATGTAATATTGTTCGAATAAGAGAAGATTTTTGTAGCAGAGTAAAATGTTCATCAATTGTTTGAAGAAGCAACATCCAAAAGGGGCATAAAATGTTTTATCTTTCAAATACAGAGCAGATTTCATGAAGCAGATTTAGATTTAAATGTTCATTATCCATTGAAGAAGCAATATTTGTCAAGCAGAAATTTTGTTTATTTGGAGGTTGGTGCCTCCTAGAAGAAGAGATTGGCATCTTGAATGATCCCCTCCAAGATCTGGTCTGATTCTTCTGATTATTTTTTTATTTTCTGAGTGTTTTTGGATTTTTTTGGTATTTTCATTTTGTGGTTTTTTTTTGTCTTTTTGATGTTTATGCAATGAACATGATAAAACAATGCTGGAAATGAAGGGAAATTGAAACTACCGTCGTTCTAATTTTTAAATTATTGAAAACACATGGTCTGGGCAAAACATGACATACCCATTTCATTAGAAGACTTGTAAATGAATTATTACATGAATAATATGAATTCCACAAGTCTGATCTGAGTTCTGTGACAGCATCAGATGGCTGCTACAGGTTTGATATGCAATTTCCAGCCACGGGGGTAATTTCCACGAACTCTCCTTTCTGCTCCAGCCACTCCTAAGCCGGGTACGGATCTGGTCTGAGAATTCAGATTTATATATGACTGATCTGCAGTCTGATTATGGCTCCAAACCCTAATGCCCAGCTGTAGTAGGTTGTTTTTCACTGAATAGATGGTACGGCAGGTCTGATTTGCTGCTAAAGATGGATGTATAAGCCCAAAACAACCCAGATCTAAATTCTATTCATCAAGATAACTTAACCACTAATTTTTACTCAATAATGAATTTTGAATGAATTCACCCTCCAAGAAGTGTTGGGTTTTCATCCAGCCTTCCAATCTCCAAGGAGTTTTAACTTTTCGTTCCCAGATGTCCTAATCTACTGTAGAAACTCTTCCTCAGAGCTCACTCTAATTTGTTGTTGTAAAAATGATTGACCGAATGTTGAAATGAGGCCTCCAAATATTTCTTTATTGGCCTCCACCAAGTCCCACACCCTAATTAGGGTTTCTTCACCTTTTTATTTTCCCAAATTTTAGTAAAATAATCTCCTCGAGATAGGTGTTGGAAATTGGGGTCATAATGTATTATATATTTCATTTTTTATTCATAGTTAATAGCCCTCAATGGCCCCCATTTTTTAAACAACATTATCTCACTAGGACATGGGATCCTTTTATTGTTTTAATAATTTATTATAAAGTGACATTATTAATCACTTTATTTTATTTTATTAAATATTAAAGTCAATACTTTAATACTTAATTTTTATTCAAACCCCATCACCCGGCCATCACAAACTGAAAACTGATGATGCACATGTCATCCTGATGATGTCTAAATATAGTAGGCGAATTGACAATCCCCCCCCTAAAAATTAGGGATCCTCCCTAAAAATAGGAACTACAACCAAAGCCTCCAAAATGATCTATGAGGTCTCCTAGCGTGTTTTGATCAGCTCCCAGTCAATCCCTAAAAATTAGGAACCCCTCCTAAAAAATAGGAGACTCTCAAACTATCCAAAATGGCTTATAAATCTCCATGCTAAGCTCCACAACCCCCGGTTGGGTCCCCTAACCACTCTATTGACCTACGGGAACCCCTGATCATAGGCCAACCTCTATTGTAATCTAAATTGCCTAAGGGGACATTACAAATCTCTTACTAATTTGGTGCTTCATAGTGGAGATTGGTTCTCCAGTAGGTTGGTGCCTACAAATTTTGTTAAGAGAATTTTATTTTGTGGCTAGATTTGGATAGTAGATCCAAGTAGTCTTTCTATGTGGTTTTCTCCCAAAAGGGTTTCCGCGTAAATCTTGAATTTCCTAAATTTTAAATCTTATGTGATTTAAATAAGTAGAAGATTTCCTTATACTGGTTCACCCTCCACTTACCCCCTCTACCCATCCTCCACCACCTCTCAATATAAGTGTGTGCACCTCAAGTTGTACTAAGCATATTTCAGAAATTGATCCTAAACCAATTAATCTTAAGAAAAGAGAGTATGCTTAATGACATGACAAAGTTCTTGGTTATTTCTATAGATTAATCTCCCCTTAATCTCCAATCTCATGTTTAAAATTGTAAAACCCCTAAGGAAGCATGGGAGAAAATTTGCTAATTTGTATGGTCAAACTGATGAGCTACACATTTGCCAAACAATTGATTACGAAATACTCTCCATTCGAGAATGACAAGAGAGCCATTGATTATTTGATACATTATTCCTTATGGGTTATATTAGCTAAAACCAGGCTAGAGAAATCACTAAAAAAGTTCTATTTAATCAAACTAAACAAATTCTTGTCATATTTGGATGTTGCTCAAATAACCTACGGAAAACTAAATCAAAGAATAAGATGACTGGCATAGCATCTTGCATATAAATACACTGCTGATATAGACAAAATCAATTGTCCTTACCTTCTTGCTTCATCGTCACGAATTTTAACATCAAACTCCTTGCTGGGTGGATATTTAGGCAAACTTGAAGGATCACATGCAAATGGCTTCGTTGTGAAGAACTACAAGATAACAATAACAACGATAAAGACAGATTGCATATTCTAATTCCAATCAGCAATAAAGGTGGGCGTATTGAACAGAATGCATAAAAGCAATAAAGGAAATGCATTGTGGTTTCCAGATAGAAAACATCAGTGAATCAAATAAAAAGTCAGAAATAAAGGTGGGTGTATTGAAAAGAATGCATAAAAGCAATGAAAAGGAAATGCAATGCACTTTCTAGATAGAAAACATCTGTGAATCAAATTTGAAGACAACCACCAATGTACTCAACCCATACACAGAAGTTAACAGAGAGTGTCAACTTTAAATCAAAATCAAATATCACTTAACTGTTCTAAAATTTGCAGTGCACTTTGAGGTCAATTGTTAAAAGCAATATTACATAAAAACATTTCAAGATTCATTATTAGTTTAAAAGTACATATTTATAAACAAGATAAATATTTTCAGGAAATTGATTAAAATTTAAAATACAAGACAGAAACCATAACTGGCTAATGGGTCCACTTTCCATCCCTTCAATTATTAAAGAACAATTGCATCAACAACACTCATGAGAAATCAAACTTTTGTGAATTAAACAAGTTTTATTTCCCTATGCAAATAATCATGTCAATGTTGAAATAGATAGTTAACATCTGTCAGACTTTCATCTATAGAACACAGATCTAACTTATGCACTTTGCAGCTTCCTGACATCATCAGTATCCTTCCATAATCATCATGTTACCTTCTCATATTATGCTAATTTTCACGTAACACTTCTTGTTGCCTTAGACAGGATTAGTCCTAAGATGAAAATCATGAAAATTATAGGATCAAAGCAAGATTTTGAGTGCTAGTACAAACTCATTGACAACACAAAAGGATAGAGAGAAAGTTCACTTTTGATGTGCCCTGCTACAGGGAACCTTCAAGGCTAGAATCCCTTTGAAGGTATTGGGAAAAAATTGTCAAGTGTGGGACTTTTATTTAAGAAAAGGAGAGCTACAATATCTGTGGTACCGTTCAAAGTACACAAGGGTTGCATCATCAAACAGTCTTTACGGTGGATACTTCAAAAACACACACACCAACCTATGGAAGTACCTCACCACACATGCACTATAGCATAGATGTAAGAACCCCAACTGATTTATACCCAAACTTACAGTTTTCTTCTCTAAGTTATTTGATCAAAAGTTGGCACTCTTTGTCTCAACAAACAGCTCGCTTGGACATAATTCTTGCTAAGAGTTTTGTTGCTTGAATACATGGTTGCAGTACAGAAGTAATATTTATTGTCAAGTTTCTCACGCAGAGATGTATCAATAAGAAATCCCATATACAAGTAGATTGATCTTACAAAGTATTTCATCAACTTGCAGAGTAATGTAAATTATGTGAATTGAGAATGTATTGAACAACATACATTCCCTGAGCTCATTTGCATTACAGTTTTAATTCTCATTACAGAAATGAAAGGAAATGTTCTGACCTGGATTTGATAACAGCAGTATTTAGTTCATTAAGTAAGCAGCAGGTAACTTCTGGTTCCAAACACAACTCCAGCAAGTTGTTATGTACCATACAGCAGCAAGGATATCATCATTCTACAGAAAACATTACCACTCGATGTGGAAGACCACACAATAGATGAAGGGTGGCATACAAAGGGTGCTCACACTGGGAAATGATGATGTCAAGCATGAGCCGTTTTTCAGTCCTGCCTTCATGTATAGCTGTTGCAGATTCAGGGGAGGCTGTGTCTTTTTCCAAAGAACCCATGCCTGGTTTCTTTCTTATAATATGTGTTCACCAACACTTAACCAGACTCGATGAAATATCAGAATTATTGTCTGCCAAACTTAGAGAGATAGGAGCCCGATAATAATATTTATCAAAAATTTGATACTTCTCACGGCAATGTATTTTCTCATGGCACCATATTACATATTCATCCCCAATATTAAACAGGCCCACCAATTATTTACTATGACTAAGGTTTCCCAAATGATTTTAATAATATAAAATCAACAGCAGCTAAACATTAAAGCTCAACCTGATAATATATTAGTCCAAGATTCCTCATCAATAGGAGTTGCCATAATGGAATAAGGAAGCTCAATTAGTATTAACGCCACTGTAGTTTTGCCACTGTTATAATTTGGAAAATACCACAATACCAACTACATTTCAACCACAAATATTTATCAAACTATAATAATAGCCAATGGCTGCTGATTTCATTAATAAATTTCACATGGCAAGTAAAATATTCAACATATTATAATTTGATTGCCAAAGCATCAGGCAATATTCAATACCAGAAGTAAATATTTCAGACAATCGTCACCAATGAAACCTTCAATAAATATTTCAAAATCTGCAAAATTCTTTTATCTTTGAAACAGATTTCAAATCTTGCAAAATTTGGCACAAGTGTGAACTCCGTCGTGAGTCCACTCCCAAGAAGAACCAGGTTTTCGTCCAGCTCTTCGATCAACTCCTGAAGGTTTTTGTTTCCCAAAATTCAGCTAATGCAAGTGCACTAGACAAATCCCTCAAAACCAAAATAATATCTAAACATCTTCTGAATAATCCTCTCCTTGTACTTTTATAGCATTCTCCAGAGAACTCTTGGCATTCCATCATCTTTTCTCTTGGCATTCCATATCTTTGTCTCTTTAATTTGAAATAAAGTGACTTTTATTTTATAATTCTGGTTGACATAAAAAGTCACTTTAATTGCTTTATTAAATAATTAAATATAGTTGTCATTATATTTCGACAACTTAAATTTTTTAATTATTTAATTAATTTCTAAAAGGGACATTACAATAGATAACAAAGAGGGTGTAGAATATAAGTAATGGAGTCTCTAGTAATCACATCAGATGCAATATTAAACACTTCTAACTCACAACTTCTTGGACATCACAATTCTAAAACTTATTCCTTTATTTCTTTATCACAATACTTCATTACCATATGCAGTTTATATGTTAATTTGATAAAAAAAATCATTTCATTGCTTATGGGAAGAGGACCTCTCTCCACTTTAAACTTCCTATGAGTAATTCAAAGTGCTGCAATGAAAGGAGGCCAAAGCAAGTCTTTTGAAGAAGTTATTTTTCGTCAATTTTTAAATTTGCTGCCTATTTTTGTAAGTTCACCTAGTTGATATGGTGCATTTCTTTACACGGGTTCCATTGAATCTTAAGTCTTCTAAATACTCATCTAAAGAAAAAAGATCTAAATAGACTCTCATATATGGTAACCATGAGCCCCACGTTTATATAATTGTCACAACATATAAACTTTAGGAAAGAATGATCAATACTTCCACCATACAAAGCAGATTTGCTTATTTCATTGTAACCTATACGTGCACATAAGAATGATTAAATGCAGATAATATGTATCCTTTTTTCGTAATATGAGAGGAAATATAATATTATTTTTGAGTTAAATCTGTTCATATTTCTCACAGTTTTCATGTGGAGGCTCTTCAGGAGCTAATTCAAAAAAAAAACTTCATCATTGTCTGCAATCAATGCCTTATTTGTAATTAGCTTTCCATCAAGGAGATGCCTGGCACCTTGAATACAGTTCATAGTAATGTGTCCCTCTTTATTGCAATAGTAACAGAAAATTCTGCCCTTGGAGAACTGATTTCTCTTTGATGTAGAAGAACTGGATTTAGATGAATAATTAACCTTGTTTTTGGCAAGCATTGCAATTTCCTCTATAGTTGAATCATTTTTCTTGGTTCCTTCATCAATCAAAATAGAGATTATATCTCCTAAAGTAACATCTATTTTGTTCACATTATTACTGCTAGAAGGCATGTTATACAACAAAATGACTTTTGCATCATTATCATCTACCTTGACTTTTATCCTAACTAGTTGATTCGTCAAGGAACGAAACTTACTAATGTGTTGAACTAAGTTACCGGTTCGAGTTCGGTTCTAAGTTCGGGTATGAAGAACTGGTTCGCAAGTTCGACAAAATTTTGAAAAGGGATTTGGGTTCGGGTTCGAAGAAACGTGGTAAAATTTTAAAATTATGTATATATATATATACATATTTATGAAGCCTAGAAGCATGAGTTAAAATTAGAATGTCACATAGTATCATAAAAACAACAAAAAAACACCATAAACTTGTAATCATAGCATCATATCAACATCAAAATATTAAAATAATAATATTGAGTTTAATTCTCATTGTTTTGACTTTTGGAACTTTATAGTTTATACTAGGTTTCAATCATCTAATAGAATATCTATTCTTCTTCTTCTTCTTCTTCATCATCATCAAAGGCATTAGTTGATTCAGAAACAGTGCCAATGCCAATGGGATCAACTGCATCAATAACATTCTTGCTTTCCAAGTCCTCAAATGCTTATTACTTTTTCATTGTACAAAGAGCTTGTTTGTTTGTAATTATTAATTAACATCTTACTTGAAAAATCATAAATGTTAAAAAAGTAGCTGGCAACTCCCTTCACCTATTGAAGATATTGTTTAATGTTTAAAATATGATTTATCACTATAGAGAGCTTCCAATTAATCAAACAGGGATCATTATCAGCAATTGGATATACAAATTTCACTGGAAGAAATCGTGAGGGCTAGTTTAATTTGATGTAATAAATATCTGAACTTCAGCAAATTTTGTTTTGTAATGTTAAAGATCTTATTCCAATTCTGTAATAATTGTTTTCCGCACTAAATTATAGAATGTTTCTCAGTGGAAATGTACCTGGTTAGACCTGGTTCTACCCTGGTTCGACCTAGTTCTGCCCTAGTTCTGCCCTGGTTCGACCTAGTTCTGCCCTAGTTCAACCCTGATTCAACCAGGGTTCGGCCCAGACAAATCAGCCTGCCTAGGTTCGAACCCTGGGCGAACTGGACCAGAACCAAGTACCAGTTCGAACCCAGGCTGGTCCGGAGGGGTCTAGGGGAAACCCGGTAACTTAGATGTTGAACAATATTGTCACCTTCCATCATGTTAAACCTGAACATTTTTTTCTTTAGACCCATCTTTGCACTTGATGCTTGTGATCCAAACAAAACACTTAGATCATCCCATAGTTTGAAAACTCTGCGATTACTCTCCGAGTACTTGCTATGTTTTTGTTGGGTTAAGTTTTCACAAGTTTAACTCTCGCGATTTTATAGATAAAATATATCAACACAACTAAAATGCTGGTTAAAATGTGTTTTTCACATGTTTTTTCTATAAAATCATGCATTTTCTTTTTCAAGATGTCAATTTCTAATTTAATACATTTTGCAATTGAATTTCTCAACAAACAAAAATGTTTCCCTAAGATATTTTAATATTAAGTACTTTCTAAGTTGCCGAGTTTTTGCCAAGCTGAAAGTTTTGGGCTTGCCGAGTACTCTCCAAGTCCAAGTCTGTGAACTATGGATCATCCTATACATGCTTTGAGATCTCCGATAAGTCAACGTAGCGGAGGTATGCATCTGAATGTCCAAGACCAATTAAAGCTACTGATTTTCGATCCTTTGTAGTCCATTTTGTGAGTTCATCAGCATTAATTGGCCTTGTTGTTGCTCCACTCACCACATCCCACATATCTTTTTCAATAATCATAAATTGTAGGTTGACTTACCATGTGTAGAAGCTTGTACCTTCAAATATCTCAAGTAAAGTGCTATTTTTCTCAATATTGAAAGTACCTACCTGCCACCTGTAATGTCCCCCTTTTTCGTCAGCTTGAGAAGCCAAGACAAATAACCCACAAAGTCGATTTCAAGAGACTTCTTTCCCCTATGTCTCACAACTACTATAGATTTGATCTATAGTACCACTTGAATTATGCAATTGATACAATATAATAGTAATATTGTGCAAGGAATAATATAGATAGATTAGGAGTTGATTAATGCTACATCTGATTGAACAGTTAGATGTATGTAAAATGATTCTGATCTATGTAAAGTGCAATTATGCTGATAAGATTATCTCCGCTATGACTAATATCAATTTTGCAAAGGAAGATCTTGTCGTAAGCCTTCTCTGATTTGACAGCGGAGACAATGCTATGATGTCATTCTATTGCTTGTAGCGATGAATGGCTATTTCTGATCCAACACTTACGTAGTTATACCACTAGTAATGATATGTTTCTGTTTCAATTGTATAGTTATATTCTTACAACCGGAAGAATGATGCTGTCTTTGATGTAGACAATTTGCACTTGCAATAATGGTGTTGTCTTTTGTATCTTCTTTTGAACTATGCAACCGAAACTATGCCAGTGGGCAGTTGCACAAAAGTAGGAATCAATTACTTTGGAATATATCTGTTGTATGCTTGAAAATCAAAATCATCAAAATGACCTAAAGAGATTTAAATAGGAGCAAAAGGGTGCTTTGTTTTTCTGTATTTTTTATTTTTATATTGAGTATGAAACTATATGGCAGCACTTTAACCTTTGGGCATTTGTATGTTATTTTTTTAATATCACATGCATATTGACAATGAATTCTGAATTCTGAATGCATATTGAGTATTGAATCAGTTGACTATTTAGTATTTGAACAATGAAATGTTGTATGTTAAGGTTCTATGATATTTAAATGGCATGATTTATCCATATTTGCATATGAATGTAATGTATATATGCAAATTTCTCTATATATTTTAAATTTTTCCTATATTTTATATAGTCACCCCCTTTGCCGTTGCCAAACTTGGCAAAAAAAAATGCTGTTGTGGAAACTCATCCCCGTCCCGGAAACTTGGGGTAACATTGCATTATACTCTTTTGAAGTAATTTTATCTTTGGTTTTGTCAACCTTTGGTACTATGTAGAGTTTTGGATCCTAACTCATCCGTAGCGACTGGAGAATTTATTCGCCTTACCTTTCTCCACGGGATTGTTTATTCAGCTTAGAAATTCCTAAAATTCTAGCGCAGGATCAATTTCCTCCACATCATCCTTCTACATTCTTTCTTTCAACCATTCCGGAGCAACTGAATGTCGATCATACACTTGTATTTGTTCTTGCTCTGCATTGTCTCTTTGTGAAACTCTTCATCTAGAATGGGAATTTTTGTCTCTCCTAACTCTTCAGCTAGCATTATCTAGAGGTATTCTTGAAAATGGAGATCTATTTCTACATGAGGTCCTTGCTCTCTATTCCTCTGTTGGGCAAGGTCATTGAAAGCATTGATACTTTATCTGTCTAGTGCTTTTAGAGTTATTTGTTCATCATGCAACCCTCTTCTTGAGATAGGCCCAATCTTCTCATTTATGAAGAGGTCAACTTCTTGCACACTTGAGGAACTACAAGGAGATGACGACGCTACTAGTAGCCTTTGTCTCTTCTACAAAGGCCTCTCGCTTAGGACATCTAACATTTTCCTCAGCTGTACATCTTGAACATTATTCTTTCCTTTTCCACAATTTGCCTTGCCTGGTGGATTTTCTTCTACTCCAACCTCTGATGATTCTCTCGATCTACCATCCTACGGCTCTTGATCCCCCATCAAGTCATAATTCAAGAGGACATTTTTTTCTTTCAATCTGCAGACTTGACGTTCAATCCACCAGCTTGTAAATTTTGTGACTAGCCTAAATAACTTATCACGGTCTATTTCTTCAGGCCCATTCCAATTGGGCAGCTGGATGGACTTATTTCTCTCTTTTTTGAACTTAGGTTGTGTTGGTTCCCAAAACCGATGGATTGGAATTCTTCGAGTCTTGTCAACTCGATTATCGAATATCCAAATGGTTGTGGCCAACTTGACGGAACCAAGTGATATTATCCCGGTTCCCTGCACTTCTGGCTCTGCAAGGCCAAGGCGGGTGCACCTGCTCCTGAATCGACACACTCAAACCCAGGATTTTTATAGCATAATAATATAACTATATAACGCAATGAAAGGATCCTTAATAGCAAAATGAAAGGAAACTTTCAACTTTGCACAACGATATTAAATCGCTAAAACAACGTCAATCTGAACGAGTATATAATGCTTCAAGTTCTATATTTGCAAAAGATAAACAATTATATAATTATATGGATAATTTAAAATAAATGCGAAATTATGAATGAATATAATATTTTTATTAATAGCAAAATATAAACAATTGCCAGCATATAAATAATGACTTTATAGCAACAAATGAAGACCAGTGTCTAACTTAATTGGGCAAACAGAGTCTATATTCAAAATTGAACGTACAACTTTAAAATCTTTTACTAAATTTAAACTATAAATAAAATAGTAATTCAGATGCGACAGATTAATATGTTAATGCAATTTTAAAATAATCCAGGATGCGCTTTAACTCCTGTACGGAGACAAACCAAACGTAAATAAAAGAACAATTAAATATGTCACAATATTTACGTTTATTAATTTTAAAATGCAATATTAATCTAATCCACTTATCTGAAAAATAAAATATTTATAGAAATTATTAAAATATTAATAAAGGACACAATTAAAAATAAATAAATTAAAAAGCTCTAGTCTACACCAATAAATTAAAATTTTCTTACAAATTACGCTTGAAAACAAAATTAAATCGGGGACGCTCCTGAGATGATCAACCCGATCAATCTGTATCAACGCTCAGGAAAATATATGTTGCCTCTCAAACAAATTTACAAGCTTTGTTCAAAATTTATATCTTGGCTAAAAATAAAAATATCATATGTCATATCTTGTAGACCTCTTTCTTAGTTTTTGGCTGTATCCTTTTCTCATCATCCTCCCTCTGTCTTCCTCCCGTTTGGTATTTATAAAAAATGAAAGCTCATGCGGTTTCTTTTAAAACGATGCACCTTTTCATGTAAACCACATGTTATATTAATTAATATTGTAACTAGAAGTTATCATGCCCAGCTGTTCATTTACGGGTGACAGGTGTGAACCGATGTGTTGGTTCAGTTTTAACTTATTGTTAGATTATGTAGCATAAGTTTTATATGCTAATATTAATCGAAGGCCAATCATTTTACTTCTGCAGCGTGCTTTAGAACTGCATGTAACTTCCGTTTCCGTGCTTCTTCTTTTGACCATGTCCAACGAGTATACAGCTATCCCCAGGCGTGTGCGTCTTCGGGACTTCAATTTGCAGGCGTCTTCAATATGGTGCGATCCATTTGCTCCCATGTAGTAACGAACTGCACAACTGCGTTGATCCGCAAGATGGGATGACTTGATTTGATGGCACCTTGAGCATACGAGATCCTGTATATGATATAGGCGCATCGCATCCCTTTGTCAAATAATTTGGATAAGTGCATTTTCAATCCACTGTTTGTTGTAAGGCTGACCCCATTGTGGTACAATACATCGCCAATCATGCTCTAGCCATGCAACATCACGGCACAGATCCAAATCCAGTAACATCTTCTCTTCTTCCTTTAGCAGTAATGTGATGCTGTGTGTCACGGACAATTCTGAGAAACTTGTCTGTGAAGTATGATGCAATTTGTTCCTTGAGGAATGACACTTCCTCTGATTCAACATCAGCTACTGCTGCAATTGTAACAGAAGGTGTGCAGAAACTTCCATCCCGTGCTTACATATTTTATGAGCCTGTAAAAACAATATCAAATATTAATAACTGGATCATAATAACATGTTCAGGGATCGATTAGACATAGTAGATTTTACTAAATAAACTTCAATCCTGATGTCTGTGATTGATACAATGCTTCAATTGTATTCTGAGCATGTCCAATCCTACTGCCCATACTTCAAAAGTAACCTCCAGCAGACTAATTAAATGATATTTGCATTTCATAAATCACTTGATACCCAATACACTATCGTGTAATCATCTGCAATATGCCAATCCTGATTATGAATCCTGAGAGTACATCTGATTTGGTTGAAGCTTTTGTAAACTATATCATCATGTTGCAGTCTTAGATAAAACTCCCATGGGCTATAGATTGCCTGTCTCTTAAAAGAATTCAAATCTTCAACGTCACTGAGATATGCTGGCTGACCAAGATGGACAGATGCAAACTTGAACTCCGTAAATTGATGACCTGGCACTTGTAACCTTATCTTGACACGCTCCTTCAGTTGACTCAATGTCCCACCTGATCTTGTTAAGAACAGAAATGATTTCCCAAGATTTTCAATAATGTTGTTTTGATCTCGTCTAAAATGATACACATGAATAACACAATCCTCAGGGCCTTTACTTCTCTCCTCTTCTGGGATCTCTTCTGCTCTGAATATGATACAGTGGGATCTGAATGTGGCATGTTGACTAGCCATGTACTTGATTTTGTCATTAGGAGAAAGGATCTTCCCTATCTTGTGACCAATAATCTGCAAAATCCTGAACTCAGCCTGTTGACCAGACATCTCCACCTTTTCCCTTAGGTATCTCATAGCATCACTTCTTCATCTGTTTCAAGCTCTGCCGTTTGTTTAAATTTATCTAGATCTTCCTGTTGGTATAAATATCTTGAATTAATTAAACACTTTTAAAAAAATATAATGGCAACTTTATTACTAATGATGATATCGCTATATATGAAACTTAAAAATTATTTGATATAGCTTAAAGATATAACAGGTCTAAGGCATATGTGAAAATCCAAATTATCAGTAATTTATTTGATAACAAATCTAAGAGAGAAAGTGAGAGAAAATAAAATGGAAGCCTTAGTTTGTGGAAATCAAGGCTCCATCAGGTTGAACCACATTTAAATCCTTTTCCACTCAATCTGGCACTGGAAGTCAAATATAAGATAAAGTTGGGAATTGGATAAACCATGAGCTTTACTTTTCTACCAACTTCCTTGATTCTTGTGATAACCTTGTGTGAAAGCCAACCTGAAGAGACTTGACAATATGCATGGGAAAGGCATCATTAGCTCTCAAGAAATTAGCCATATTATATAGGTGCAGCTAAGGGTAGCATTCGTGCACCCTTAATTGGTTTGGACCATATGCTACGATTCCCCTACATCTCAATCCTTCATATCTGGTTATCCTTGCTAACATGTATACAACATAGGAGCTCATATAAAAAGACTTGAGTTGCTCTAAATTCCTCAATTGTTCATCCAGGTTGTCATTGATCATTCTTGACCAGTCCACAGCCTTGACTCCATCTATCACTTCTTCAATGAAATAGAGTCATGGCTCAAAGAGGCATGACTATGGACATCCCATGATTTTGCTTAGTAACATTACAAGGTTGCTATACTCCTATTTGAAGTCCATCCCAACAAGCTACTTGGGCATTTTGAAATAACGGGGCTTGGACTTTTGCAAACACTTGTGATTGATGACTTCTGCACAACTATCAACTCCAACATTATAGATTCTTAATGATCTCTCCTTCGTTTTGTACACCGTGAACTGATAAGTTGGAATTCCAAAAGCTTCAGCAATTGTTTCAGGAGTGAAATTCGAAAATAACTTGCCATATGGAGCCTGAACTACCCTCTACTTTGAATTATAATACTTTGCACATTCCACGATCAACTCTAGGCACTGGACAGCAGGAAAGAAACCAACTACTACCACAATTCCACTTTTGGTCATCTTCTTGGCTAGGAATGATGGAGGATGCCCTACATGGCCATACATTCTTCTATTAAATTCATCCAAGTTGAGACCTCCTAAGTTGGTGTCGCCAACTTCCTTCCACTTTGAAATAATCCTTGATTCTAGAAGTTCCTTGAGTTCATTCTTGATGAGAGTCTTCCTTAACAAGCTTGATCCTCTTGAATCTGTCATCTACTTTGGCTCTTGCGTTGAATTCTTCAACTTGTGGTGTGAGAAATGAAATGAAACCCTCCATTATATAGAGAATTCACCCACCAACTACTAAGTTGGCACTAGGCTAATTTAAGCAACTTCATTAATGTTTTCCAAAATATCTCTTAAGTTTATATTCCAGGGGAGAATCTTACTTGTTGCTAAGAAATCATCTATTCTCTAAATGTCATGTGTCATGCCACCATTTTTACCAATTCGGGCATTTTCGATTTGTTTCCTTTCCATTCAATATTGGGCACGAATTAGATTTGAGGGTGAATTTTTCCATAACACTTCCAAATTCCCCATTTTGTTCAATCTTGGTCTTGGGTGGACAATAGGTAGGAAGGAGGAATTCTATACTTAGGCAGATTTTCACCACCACTTGCAATCTATACCTTGGGCACAAATGAGACATGAGGAGAGATTTTGAGTCTTGGAAAGAATTCCTTCCACAATGAAATATCTTGGGCGCATTTGAGCATTGAAGGTGGATTTTTGCATTTTTCAAAAATTCCTTTCTCTTAGAGAATTACTGTGCACAAGCGCACTTAGAGCTTGGAGGAGGGATTTTTAAATGCAGCCATTTTTAACATCTCCATGTCCTATCAAATGTGGGTGCAAATTAGAGGGTGCCAAGGATTTTCTCCATACTTAGTGAAATTTTGGGTTTTCATGCCACCTTGGGCGGAAATGAGGCAAGGAGAAGGATTTTCCAAATTTGAAGAATTCCTTGCACTCTAGGAATTACCCCTTGGGCACTATTGAGGCGCGAAGAAGAATTTTTGGAGTTCTGGAAAAATCCTTGGCGATGATGAATCTCCTCCCTTGGGCTCTAACTTGGGATGGAGAAGGAATTTCTCCAAAGTGAAATTTCAACGTTTTTCATGCCCTTTCCTCTTTTGGGCACTTCTTAAAAAGGATCAAGGATTTTCTCAAACTTAGTGAAATTTGGATCAATTATGTTAACTGTTCATTCCTCCAAATTTAGAACTAGATACCCTCTGCTTATTCCTCTGACAATGCTCATCAGATGCCAAAAATAGACTTACTAAAAATAGTAAGTTTGTTTAAACATAAAATTAGGCCAAACAGGGCACAGTGAAACTTACTAAAAATAAACAATGCTAAAAATAGTATGCTCTTCCAAACTCAAAATTAGGCCAATTGGGAACACAACAAAACTTACTAAAGTAAAAATTTCCAAAAATAGTAAGTTCATCAAAACACTCAAAATTTCTCTAGCATTCCCTTTTGAAATATCAATTTCCTTTTCATACTTGGCCAAATTCACTATCTGTCACAAAACTTCCTTTTTCAAAGCCAAAGGCAGATGACACTTCATTCCGAACTTAGCATAAATCATCAACGCTCATTCAAAACACAAAGAGCCTCGGAAAACTATGCCAAAACTACCATGAACTCAAAAGCAAACCACCAAGTGGGCAAAAAATATAGGGGGTCCCCATTTGCAATGGGGTGATGTGTGTGATGGAGACCTAATTTTTCAAATTAGGGCCTCCATTTGAGCACCATTTCTAATTTTTTAATAAAAAACGATGATTTGAGTATACAGTATACAGGCAAAAAATGATAAAGTTTCAGATGGGGTAAGGGCAGATTTTTAAACAGAAGACTACAGATTTGAGATTGAACAGCATAGCAATCATATTTTCAAGCATTATCACTCAGCCATCCAGCTACAGGAAAACAGCTCTATCCTAACTGACATGTGGACTTAACAGCATCAATCAGAGCTAAAATCAGTATTTAATTCTATTTGCAATAGCTGTACTACAGCCAGATGTCAGATATGAGGCAGTAAACAGATTAAAATCAGATTTGTGGTAGGATCAGACTTCCCAGTTCTGTATGGCAGGAAGACATCTGAGGAGCTTAGGAAGTTGCAATTCATTCTTTGTTGCTATTACATCAGACCTGAACATACAGTCTTGATTCTGCATTCAAAAGGAAGGGCCATGGACCCCTCGTATTGAAATGAATGAGTTTTAGGATATCACAGAAGAAAGCAATGGTTGGGTGGATTAAGGGGAGCCATGTTCTTAAAACAAGTCACTGCAGTGATTAGAAAACTTTTCCACAGACTTGAACAGGGTTACTGAGTTGAAATATCGAATAAATAAAATCTGGTCAGATGACAAATCAAACAATTCAAGGATCAATCTCTTCAGCGTGACAAGGCATTTGTAAAAGATCAGCTTTGGATTTTGAAGAGGTCGCGTGCTCTAAAGATTCTTCAAGTGACAGCAATAGGGATGGATTTGCAGATTTTGACAAATTCATGGATGCACACAGAATTGAAAGGGTCTATTATGCCTCAATTAGACATTGACAGCAATCGAAAATCAGTCTGATTGAATTTTAAGAATTTCCTAGACAACTGAATATAGTAAAAAGGAGCATTCGCATTTGACCAAAATTGTGGGCTCCTGCGAAATTATGCTAAATGAAGGTTGAGAGATGTCGAATGATTGCCGAGTCTAAAATGCAACCATATCACAAACATACCATCTCATATTAGCTGAGTGTTTCAGTATGAGCCTAGAAACGGTTTCTTCACCCACGAAAATGGAAGTAATGTTTTGAGACATGCATGATGGCCCACGTAAGAAATAATGGGGAGACATTCTCAGATTTGAAGAGGAATTATACTTGATAATGAGAAACGACAATGTCTAAGGAAATGTAGGATATATCAAGCGGCCCGAAGGGGACTTCGATGCACCCAATATTTGAAAGCTCCAAGCCAGTCGAAATATGCAGGCACCCTTCTCTATTCAGTCATAGCGTAAACTTGCAACCCACAGAAGGTTGAAAACAAAGGCGGTCTTCGTAGCGCTAAATGCTGGCCCTTCGAACATATCACCTTGATCGAAAGTTATCCTGTGAAGGCTAGCAGATGACTCAAGCGAACAATCAGAGGCCGAAGTCATCACCCATGCGATTAATGGCGAGAGTAAACAAAGACTATCGAATGCATAGGGAATGGATGCTGAGAATGAATGGGGTCCTCAAAGCGAGATACTGACAGGAGAATTCTTCATCATTGGAGGCAAACTTCAGTTAACGGCAATAAAGAATTCATATGCTTCTCTGTATAACAACCCCCGTTAAGCCAAGAGAAATGTTTTAAATTACCATCCCTGATAATGGAGTGAAACAGTGCACAGAAATAAAAGTTCAGTTTCAGAATTTGAACAACATCATCTCCTGGGATCGATCAATATTTCCTGTCTATGTTTCGTCAGTAGCTAACATACGGCAGTTTGGGAACCGATGGGGAATTAAATTATAAACAGATAACTGTTGAGTTGAAACAAAATGATTATTTAATATTGTTCATAGTATATAAGTTGGCTAATGAAACTGATTGGTTTCTGTTATGAAAAGGTGCGATGGTTGAGGTATACCCCTCCATTTACATATAAATATAAGATGCAAAAGACAAAAAAGGGTGAGCGATGATTTTGTAAGAGCATAAGTAAAAGCATTTTTCTCTTATAACTGGAATTGTGGGGAGAGTTAATGTTCTGCAGCTAGTCAAGTGTATTCATCTCTTAAACAGTAGATTATTGTGTATTGCTCATTGAAGGCAAGGAGATTATTTGCTGGCAGAATCGATCCTTTGTAGTCATCATAAGCATACTGGTGAATTGTTTCTATTTTAATTCTGCACAGTAAGATTATTTCATAGCATTCATTGTTTAACAATCAAGGATCCTGAGAGTGATATGTAATTTTTTTCATCCTTGTCTGATTGGTCTTCCTTTCAAAGAAGTTACAATCTATTTAGATTAACATTGAATTTCATATGTGATTCAATCTTTTGCATTTAAAAGTTAGAACAATTGATGAAATAGAAATAGATATATTGTCCTACAAAGTTGTATCTATAAATCTGCATTGTAATAGACTGTGGCCCAAACTAGAAAGGCACCGATCTCCAAAGTTATTAGAAGATTGTCACATGATTTGCAGTTGAAATTACTAACTTATATCCACATTTCTTTGTTATATGCATAAACTTATTTCTCTCATAAACTACTTATAAGCATTTTAGTTTCTGAATATTTATATTCAAAGCAATTTTACCTAAGGCATCTATATCTTGAAGTTATTAGCTTTTAAGTAACCATATTTTCATATATTCTTTTAAAGTGGTGCAGACTAAAGACCCTTTGTAGCCTTGCTATTTGGAGGAGATTTTTAGTACATTCGTAGCCGAGAAATCTGCTATAAAAGCCTAAGATCAGAAAAATTGGCTTAGGAATGAGCATACCCCCACCTTGGTCCTGCAGAGCCAAAAGTGCAGAAGACTTGGATCATATTGATCAGTCTTGTCAAGCTGGCCATAACTAGTTGAAATCCCAGCATTAAGTTGGCAAGGCTTATAGGATTTCAATCTGTGGTTTTGGGAACCAACAGTGTGAAAAGGTCACAACAGGTTCCAAACACCTTTTCTACAATCTTCCATTTTTTATCACACCATCTACAAGGTGAAGTCAAGTTCCAAGTCAATTGAGTGCCTCTGTAGTTCTAAGATTGACTATAGTACATCATTTTTTCTTCTCGTAATCAAATACTCTTGAAATCTCCCACAAACTGATTTGCAGGTAAAATGGTGGAGTGCCATTCTATGAGAATATTTAGAACCTGAATCGCGGGATTATTACTGAAAGGCATATGTAGATTGAGAAGTTCAGTCATGCTAAAACTCATGGAAAAATAATTGAGAAGAAATCTGGAAGTATAACTTTGGTAACTTGGAACTGAGTATAGTGTTAGATCGCAAAAGAACAATTTTGACCTGCTAACACTGAATGATTTGCCTTGGGCCCAACATTTCTCAAACTTTGTAAATTGATAGACTTTTTTGTAAATTTCTACTGGGAGGAGCACGTCTACTTGCTTTTCTTTGACCACAAATTAGGAAAGAGACATTTATTGTAGGATCCCAATCCCCAACGTTTTAGCAGGTTATCTTCATTGATCCAGAGATTTAGCATTAGTCATCTGTGACTCGGTATCCATCCATAGTTCTTATCTCTTGTTCCTATTGAGACCTGTGAGCAAGTTTGGAAGTCCAAATTTGGATTGTTTTTCTACCAATTTATTGATATTAGATCTTCAAGTGCATCTTTTGAGCCTCCAATTCATTTTCTCTTTCATTTTAACAGAGAGATGAGATTTGATCTCCAAGAACTTATGCTGATCTAGGATGAGATCATTGCTGTTCTTATCCAGCACATTTTTTGTTTCATTGAAGATATTAATGCAAATAATTCCTAAGTTACCAAGTTTGGCAACGGGAGCCTGGATGTGGGTCCAGGTTCAAGCTGGGTCCCAATTCAAACCGGGTCCACATACGGGTTCGCTGTTCCAGGCAACAGAGCCCTGTGTGAGTGTTCAGAAGTCAAAGCCCTGTGGGTGGTCAGCAGTTTGTTGCATGTCCTGTGAGTGGTCAGAGGAGGAGTTGCAGACGGAATACCCTGGATGGCAATCAGCCCACACGACCACAGATGGGCCCCAATGTTTTAAATTTTATTAATAATATATTAAAGTGAGCATTCGGTTTGTTAATTCTAAAGTTTGTATATAAATTCATTGATTTAGATATATGATTATATTATATATATACTATATTTATTATTATATCATAATATAATTATAATTTTCCTATTATAAATATTGTATAAAATATAAATATATATACATATATAATACTTTATATGATACTATGTGACATTCTAATCTTGATTCATGCTTCTAGGCTATATATATATATTACATTGTTTTTTTACTAACAAACTTTACAAACGAACCTAGAACCCCATTTCAAAATTTTGCGTACCAGCAAACCGGGTTCTCAAACCTAAATTGGAACACAAACCCGAAATAGCAACTTAGAAAAATTCTATTAAAGAATACAGGAGTTTGACTGATTTACCTTGGATTTCCAAAAGCTAGAGGCTTTTCACATCTCCTTGGCTGCATCAGGGATCTATAAGAAGCCTTAAGTTAAAACAGCATCAATGTTGTCAAGTTACAAAAGCTCATTTAACAAAGGGTGTTGATTTGGCTTATATTAATCGAAGGTTTCTATGTCAAGAGCAATTGAGTAACACGGTTATTGCAGATGCTTTCTGCAATGCATGGAAAGGGGAGATTGTAGACCATATCTTTAACTAGAAGATGATGGGGATTGTTACAGCCTATTTTCAATTTCCTTTTATGCCCCTTCTACGGGATTCTTGGAGGATCAGAGATAGCTGACAAAGTCTATTAAACTTGATTTGGTTGGCAGCAATCAAATTCCCTTTGGATGACTCAATGCAAAGCTGCATTATAAGAAGATACCTTCCACTTAGTGTAGGGTAGAGATTTTTTTTAAAAGAAAACTTCCTCTTAGTGCGCAGAAGAGAATTTTTGAACAATATATGGATTTGATTATCTAAAGTTAGGATTTAAGGTTTTGGAAGAATGTGAACTCTTAGACATTAGGGAGTGGGCCTAGGTTTTACCTTTCCTTGCCTATGAGGGAGATGTTACCAATGATAATTATTTGACGTAATTTTGTTCACTAGAGAAATATAAGTTGAATTTCTTCCAGAAAAAAGATGGGTGAAGCAAATTATAATGCATTTAATTAAACTATGTATAGGTAAAGTCTTCGGAACAAGTTGTCATGTAAAATGCTTGTTTCTAACCCATCCAAATCAGAATCCTCTCTTTCTAAGATATGACTGCAATATCCTATCTATTTCACCTATAAATGGAATTTGGAAAATGTACAAAACTAAACAACTAACCATCAAATTTTTGTGACAATCCAAATATATGTTCTTGAAATATACTTGTGTAAACTTGAATGATTAACTACTAGCCAACCATCCTATATGATTTGGAAAAAGCAAATAGGAAAAGGTACATTCAATGGAAAAAATAGAGAGAAATTCACAACAGTGAGCCACTCGATGCTCACCTCACTCTTAAGAGCTGAAGCTGCAGTTCCACGACTAGAAGCCTCAATAGAAAGAAGTGTCTCTATCAGGTCCAACGCTGTTTGTGGGAAATCTTTCAAGGTTTCTGAAATGCATCGCTTATAAGGTTGCTGTGGCTTGAAGATGGTTGCATGTGGCAGCTTAGACTTTTTCCAATATTCTTCTGATGGTGAACCACAAAATTTAAATATTTTGTGCAGTTGCTCAACCTGAGATAATCAAATATTGAACAATTTCAAATAGCAAGATACGAGAAGACTCAAACTAAGAGTTGACATACAGATGGAAACACAGACCACAATTTCTTCAGACAAGACAAAGCATGAAACAAACATAGTGTCAATCTTTCAAACCCATTAAATGTGTGCAAAATCCTGCCTTTGAAATTGCAACAATGAGTCATGACCCATGCAACAGAAATAGAGAAAATGTGAATCCACACATAATAACAACATAGATAGCCAATCATAGATGATTTTAAATTGACTGCAGTTATCCTGTATGTGGCAGCTCTTCTTTCTTAACAGAAGGAATGACAGTAATAATTACAGATTTTTCATTTTTCATTATACCTTCATCCATGCAATGTAATACATATTTTAATTAAGAGGGATTGCTTCCTTTAGCTTGAGACATATTCTCTAATATGGGTAATGTGAGGCTTCTATTTATCATACTTCTTGGACTGATTCAAGACATTCAATCTTGGCTTCCCAATTTCCTTTGGGGTGTGTCCCATCTCCATTTTCTTGTTGTTCCATTGTTAGAAATAACTCAATGAAAGGAATAAATCTTAGCTACTCATTCTATACTCATCAAAACATCAGTCAAAATGATGTTTCCAAAATCAGCATTATCCAAAATTGGCTATTTATATATTTCCTTAATCCATAATATTTGACAAATGAACTTAATAGCATCTTATAGGGGATGTCTCATTTGAAATATATGCCATCAGATATATTTTTTGCTACTTTCACGATGCTGTTATTGGGTTGGTCTCTCATATGCTTCCAACCTTCAACAAAAATTTCAAGTAGATTCAGCAATTCTGAGAAACATTAACAAGATAGAACGGTGAAAATTTTACAAGGGCCCTAAAACTTAAACCTCATTGGAATAGATGGAGAGAACCATACAGAAAAATAAATTTACAGGAATCCTATGCATGAACTACTTTAAACTCCCTCTATCCTTAAACTCAATCCACAATTATGTCAATGAACAGCATTTAAAAAAAAAGTTGAACTACCTCTGTTCTTCCTGGCAAAATAGGCTTGCCAGCAAGCAATTCTGCAAGTATGCAACCTGAACTCCACAGATCAACACCAACTCCATAGTCTGTTGCACCCAGCAAAAGTTCCGGAGGTCGGTACCAAAGTGTCACTACACGACTTGTAAGGGGCTGCTTCTGACCAGGAGAAAAGAAATTTGCAAGGCCAAAGTCAGCTATCTTTAGAATGCCTTGATTGTCAATTAGAAGATTTGAACCCTTTATATCACGATGCAATACACCACGGACATGGCAATGATCAAGCCCAGATAGTAATTGTTGGATATAGCATTTCACCTGTTAGAAACCAATGAATCCTTGTAAGAGACCTCAATCTTTATACTATAAATGCAGGATATTAAACTATAAGTTGCCAGAAGATAGTTACAAAAATGAGCATTCTCTATTGCTTAAGAGAATGAACAATAATATCAAATGGGATGATCTCAAGTGGAAAAGCATTGGAGAATTGATAATAGAGACTAGCTATGTTCAAATCCCAGGAGAAATGTTACATGCTAATATTTACAAATGTTGAGTGTCCAAATTGAATAAACTACCACATCCAATTCTGGGTGTGGCATACCGCAACAGATGAGGCAAGATGCATGTCCTAGATGAGTTGGTGGAAGAGAAAAACTTAGGTTGTGTACCTAAGCTGAAGGGCACCACATAAAGGAAATTTACCAAGGAAAAACACAAAAATCAAAAGGAGGAGAATGAACAACCATCAAAGGAAAATATAATGAATGTGATAGATTAAAAACCTTAAAAATATAGATCCATGAATAGAAAAATACATGCCAAATAGTGCTCGTTATTCTTCAAGCTGCAGTCACAAACCTGGGCTTCACTGAACTTTATACCAGGACATGCAGCAAGTCCAGCAAGGTCATGGTCCATATATTCAAATACAAGATACAGACTGCAAGACATCCTTGATGTAACCAAACCCTCTAGCTTGACAACATTTGGATGATCAAGTCTGCGTAAAACCTGTATCTCCCGTGCCATGAACCGAACACTTTCAGGCTCCAAATTATCAAACCGCACCTTCTTCAGGGCAACCACCTTTCCAGTGTCAAGGTCACATGCTTTATAGACATTGCTGTATGTTCCTTGCCCAATCTACAAAATCAAAAGAAACTTTTCCCAGGTGAGTTTCCCAAAATATATATAGAAAATAACCTTACAGCCCCAATTCCTTTTAAATTTTTTTATCAAGCCAAACTAAGAGATGATCATGAGGCCAATAATCTGGGAAGGGTAATACAGAAATCAATAAGGTGACAGGAGAACACAGATTCTCTAACACTGTCATTAAACTGGAGATAAGGCTGGATAATTCTATATAAATATGGAACAGAAAAGTACGTTAAATCCATGAACAAAACAAATTGTTAAAGAGGTGAGATTTCCACATTCCATATTGATTGAATTTGAGAGCTTCTGGATTTAACTGTGTGTATCAAGAAGATCTCAAATTCAAAACAAATTGTTTCTACCATAATTACATGCACCATTCAAAACAACAATTATGAGCTCGTACACCATTTACCATTCTCCAAATATCAATTAACACAATGAAGCATGGAAAAGAAGAGCTTCATCACACACAATTTGCAAACCAAAATTTAAATCTTGTTTTCATTCATCCTCATTATTTAAATTTTATGCAATGATTCTTGTGAGAAAATAGTTACATTAACTAATCAGCAACTACTTCTTATGCTTCAAAAATACAACATCCTGTAAGAAATGGTAGCCTCTCGAATTGCACATAGCACATTGAGTACTATGAACCATGGAGTTGGAAGGACAGTAGATAGGATGGCACCGGGGGCAGGTTTCAGAAGGGGAGGACCAGAGACCCAAATTTGGGGATGGAAAAGGAGTAGTAGCAGGCAGCATAAAACCAAAGCAGAGGTCTAAGGGCAAAGCTCCCAATGGGATCAAGAGGTTCTACCCATTGTGCATTTCCTTGCATGCTATAGAGTGGGACTTGGGAGCCAAGCCCAAATTAAGGCCTTCAAGACCACATGGACCTTCATGTTGGATGCCTTTTTTTTATAATTTTATCATTATATTTTCTCCAACATCATGTGCTCATTATTTCTAACCAAATCTTCATTCTTCAAAGAACTGAAGGGGAAGCTAGCAAACCAGTCTAAAAGATGAGAGCAGTACAGTTGAAGTTAGGAATATTGCCATTCTTGAATCTTTTATTCCTTTTCTTCTCTGCTTTCTAGTAGATGAATTTTAAGAAACTCCCTTCAAGCAATCAGCATAAAATCAGAAACATTTATAAAAACTTAATAACATCTACCAGGACCACCACCACCCCACAATTACTGCATCATCCACTATCTAGTAAACCTATTATTCAATGACATACAAATTAAACACCAACTTAAGCCAAGAGTGTGCATCCAATCAAACAAAAACAGTAAGAGCTATTTTAGTCCTCTATTTTGCCTTCTATATTTCTTTCTTCAAAGGTCAACCATTTGTGTGCCATCATGTTCTCTATCTGTTCAAAGCTTTGACATTAATCAAAGTTCTTATCATGACAGAGAGAAATCCTGGGGACTCACCAGCATTGCCAAGACAGTTAAGAAACTTCTAGAAGTCCCAAAACTGTCCCAGGGACATTGAGGCACCCCCCAATTGTCCCCAATAGGGGGGACATTCCACGCTTCTGCAGGGCATCCCAGAAACATCCCCACCTTGTTGATGACAATGGGGTGCATTTCATCCACATCACTATCCCAGTTTTGAAAGCACAAGTCTCAAGGGGGGATGTGTCCCCATAGAACAAATATGAAACTTGTAAAAATGACAAAATGTGTTGTATAGGAATATACCACAATGATAACTCTTACTAGTTAAAGTAGTTATAAGGCATTGCCTGCCTCAAACATTTGGTCAATTGGGAAAGAGGCTAGAGATTGAAAAGTCCAAAGCAATGGAATGTCTTATGATTGCCATTCCTTGCAAGCACTAACTAATTTTTAGCTCATTTCTTGTCTTCTTTATGGGTCCCCCTGCCTTGTGATTATTACCAATGTCACGAGTGAAGTCATAGAAGAAGTGACTACTCATGGAACTCGTCTCTTGATGATGACTTGAGTATTAGTTTGCTCCATCTTGTGAAGAAAAATTACAAAAATAATAATGCCTTACTAATGTGACACTTACACATACTGTCAGTCGACCTACCACAATTCACAAGAAACAACATGGAATTAAAATCCTTCCAATTTGGAAGACCTTCGTGTGGTTTACCTAAAAGAAAATAAATAGAAAATAGGATCTTATATAATCCTTTAAATTAAATTTTTTAAATGGATCTTAAATGTGAAATAAAATAGATTTATTTCTTTGGAGACTTCCTTCGAGATGTAAGTATAAAAAATTTACAATGTTGTATACAAACAATAGAGACTTGTAACAATGATGACAGAATCCAAAATTATTACAAATTGTGTTGGTGAACTACTATACTACCACTGACTAAAGGACTCAGACAACAGGAACTAATTCAACTTTCCTAATCTTCCTGGACAAACATCAAAAGCAATGCACAGAATATCTTCAGAAAAAACTCATAGTAAACAATATAACTTATAAATCAGATTCATACAAAAATATTAAAATAGTAGCTGTTCGTATCAAACCTTGGGCATAAATTGAAATAAAATATAGCAACAGATGCACACTGTTCACAAGCAATTATGAAAACATCAGAGAATTGAGCCTTCAAAGAAATAATTTTACTAGAATCACGTTCTTGCAACATCTTCCCCCAATTTCAAGAGTATTCAAAGTCTTCAAATATAAAGACAAATTTGTTCTGAAGGAGGACCTAAAATTTCATGATTTTTCAAAATCTACAATCGTTAACCCATAAATTATAAAATAACAAAAGGCACAATTAATAATCACATGAAACTCTTTAACCCCCAATGCCTTTAGGCATCTGAGAAGAGAAAGTCATGGCTCCTTAATCAAATTGATCATTGAGAGAAAAGTTGATGGTAATTTTATTGCATTCTCCAAGACACAACTCTTCTGCCACAAATAGCAATTCTAGATGTTTTCTTTGCATTTTCTCTGTATTTATTTTTACCTTTTCCAGTTTTACGAAAGGGCTCATTTGCATTGTCCCTAAGAGTATGATGTCTTAAAATAAGTTTGTCCATCACACTCTTTCTTTATGGTACCTTCATTTCTTGAACTGACTTTTTGAATGGCAACTCTGTGGCCCATGTCCCATTAGGAATTTGTACACCATGTGTACCATGCTCTAAGAACAGCTCAGAGGCAAGGGAGTAAGGGATAAAGAGAGAAAATGTGATTGTGAATGGAGCATTCTAGTTGAGAGGATGAGGTTGCAATGATAGACAAGCTTGAAACTTTGTCAAAATAGGGGAAATTATGGATGACAAGCATAAGGAAAAGACGAATATAATTGGTGCTATGGAAATATGAATGATTTTGCAAGACAAAGATACAGTCTCATCATTGCCGATTTAGCAAGGAATATGTTTAACAAAGAGACATATTTTTGGAAATTAAGTGTGCAAAAGAAAGTGTCCAATAGATTGCTTGACATGCATATTTAATATTATCATGAACTTGTAATAAAAGTCCTCCAAAGATCCCAGTTAGGATCTGTTCAGGGAAACCCTAAACAAGTTCAGATTGCATGTGCAAAAGACTCAGGGGCTTAAAAAGAGATTATTCATGGAAAAGACAACCAACACGGAGTACTTTGATTAATGCTACTGACGTTCAAATGAACATTATTTAAAGGCTCAAATGTAATGTTTAAATATAAGACTTACATTTAAATTTTTGTAAAGTATAAAGTTTGGGCCAAATTTAAATGCCTATGTTGCCTATGTTGGGGACTCATATTGTTGATTTATGTATTTGCTTTTGCCTTGTAACAGCCAAATTAATGTTGAGCAGTTATGAAAGAGAAATCTTTCTGTATTAATACAGGTAAAGTGGATTCATATAGGGACTTTTGGCATTTTCGCAATGTTCAGTATACAAACAAAAAGATTGAGCTTTTCATATTTTGGGAGAATAAATATAAGATTGCAAAGAGGAGTGATTTCGGGCAGAGGTATCTGATTTCAAACCAAGCCGTACATTCCCAACCAAATTTAAGGTGCAGCAGAAGCAAAGCATAGCAGAACAAGTGTGAATTCCTTGCAAAAAAGAATCAGATTTTTGAATAATGATCCATAAGAAAGAAACGAAATCCAACAGACAGATCCAAATTTGGAGGGAAATCAAATTCTGATGCAGGAGCATCTCGGGTCCTTGGCAATCCTGTGTCACCAAAAACATGTTTGAAGTTTTTCCTGTGTTGCTCGGTTCCTTCTTTGACCGAGTTGGTTCGGTGTTTCTCGGTTTCCTTTGTTGACCAAGTTGGTCAGTGCTCGGTAATTTCCCTGGCGCTCGGCGTTACTTGTCTGCGCTTGGTTATCCTTGCTTGCTGAGTTGTTTGTTTTGGATTTCTGTTGAGGCCGACTTGTGTAATTAATTTTGGTCGCGGATTTAATGCTGGTATCTATCATTGGGAAGCGTGTGGACCTAAATCTGGTCGTTCCTTTCATTGATGATGGATTTGAAGGCCAACTTGATTCGATAGCCTCTTGTATAAATGTAGTTGTTTGGTTAGAGTTTAGGGAAGTCAGTTTTGGATAGAAGATAGAAGCTAGAAGTTAGAAGATTGTTTCAGATCCTCGCATGTTGGAGGACTTATGTACTTGAATTGTAATATCTGGCCTAAATCGGGAAGGCCTTACAGCCCGGCATGTATGAATCAATTAAAGTGAATATATGAAACTAATCTGCATTCTCTCTCACTTGTGTGTTGTTGCTTCTGCGTGTTGTTCTGCAAGGTGGATCTGGTTAGGGTAAGCCTTTGGCCCCTCTCTCCCCATCCTCCTTTGCGTCAGGTGGTATCAGAGCGAGGTGAGATTTGGATCTAGGTTTGCAAATCTAGGTTTAAGGGTTCCTTCTTGTCAAACCCTAGTTGAATTGTTGTGGGGTAGCAGATTGCGATCTGACCTGCAATTGCAAAGGGTTTCAAGATGGTTCGTGGGAGGCGAGATGCGGATCCAGAATTGGCAGATATGTTGAGGCAAATTGCTGCTAGATTGGAAGCTGTTGAGACAGCCCAGCGCCAAGGAAGACATCTTGAAGATGTTAGTGATGATGAAATTGAGGAAGAGCAAGTTGATGTAGAACCTACACCTATGATGGATCAGGGTGAGGAAAGATTGTTGAAGGCTTTGACAAATCTGAAGTCTACACCACACTTCAATCCTCCTGAGTATAGTGGAAAATTGGATTCTGATGAATTGATGGACTGGAACACCGAGATGGAAAAGTACTTTGAATATGAAAATGTTCATGAGGAAAAGAAAGTGAAAATTGCTAGTACAAAGTTGAAAAGTCATGCATCCTTGTGGTGGGAGCATCTACAATTGGACAGAAAGAGGAAAGGCAAAGACAAAATTAAGGTATGGAACAAAATGGTGAATAAATTGAAAGCAAAGTTTTTACCTTGTGATTATTAGATTAACCTAGTTAGGTGAATGCAAAGTTTGAGGCAGAAAGATAGCTTGATGAAAGATTATACTGAGGAATTCTATAGATTAGATATCAGATCTGGACATGATGAAGATGATGTGGAAAGAATTGCTAGATACCTGAATGGATTGAGAGTTTCCATCCAAGAAGAAAATAGTTTGGTTAAATTGGAGAACATTGAAGAAGCTTATCAATTTGCATTGAAAGCCGAGGAGAAATTGAACAAGAGACATGAGCAAAGACAAAGAGGTAGAGGTGGTAGATTCCCTAGAGGAAGAGGTAGATCTTATGGTGAAAACAATAGATTTGAACCAGAAAAGACAAATCTGGACAAAGGCAAGACCAAGTGGAAAGGTGAAAGTTCTGCTAGAGGAAGAGGCAGTAGTTGCCGAGGTGGTTATAACAGAGGTGGATTCCGAGGAACTTGTTACAATTGTGGAGAAGGACATAGATCATTTGAGTGTACGCATGCAAGTAAGAAGGTTGGCAACAGTAGAAATGCTTTGGTGCAAGAAGACTCACCGACTGAACCTGAGCAGGAAAAGAACTTGATGGTAAGAAGAGCAATTTGGAGTGAAGGCAAAAAAGAAGATCTGGTAAGGAAAAGTTTGTTCAAGACCAAATGTAGAGTTTCTGATGAAGTATGGAAAGTAATCATTGACAATGGAAGCTCGGAGAACTTGGCATCTGAGGAAATGGTCACAAAGTTGCAAATGGAAAGGTTGAAACACCCGAAGCCCTATCAAATCTCATGGATCAAGGATGAGCATACACTCTTGGTAAGTGAACAATGTTATGTGAATTTGAAAATTGGAAAGTACTATGATAAGGTGTTATGTGATATCATGCCTATGGATTGTTGTCATATTTTGTTGGATAGACCTTGGCAATATGATAGACATGCTATATATGATGGGAGATTGCGTAAATATACTATTTGGGCTAATGGGAGAAGACAAATCTTGTTACCATTGATTGAAGAACCTGTTAGTAGTGTTTGTACATCTGTGAAAGTTTGCCTGATGGAAGATAGGAAGTTTGTTAAGAATTTGAAGAAGAATGATGTATGTTTTGTTGTGATTCCTAACAAACTGAGTAAGAAAACAAAGGATAGCATCCTTGAGATTGATAAGTTACTCACCGAGTATAAGGAGATCATTTCTGATAATGTACATGATGGTTTGCCACCAAAAAGAAGTATTGATCATTGCATAGATCTAATCCCCGGAGCTAGTTTAACGAATAAGGCATCACATCGGTTGACACCTACCGAGAATCGGGAATTGAACCGACAGATTCAAGAATTGTTGCAGAAAGGTTTGATCAGAGAAAGTTTGAGTCCTTGTGCAGTACCAGCTGTATTGGCACCTAAGAAGAATGGAGAAAGGCAAATGTGTATTGATTCCAGAGCAATCGACAAGATAACAGTGAAATATAGGTTTCCTATACCGAGAATGGATGATATAATGGATAGTTTGACCAGAGCAAAATATTTTACCAAGATTGATTTGAAAAGTGGGTATCATTAGATCATAATCAGAGAAGGTGATGAGTGGAAGACTGCTTTTAAGACAAGAGAAGGTTTGTATGAGTGGTTGGTTATGCCATTTGGTTTAACTAATGCACCGAGTACTTTTATGAGGCTAATGAATGAGGTTTTGAAAAAATTCTTGGGTAAATTTGTGATTGTGTATCTTGATGACATTTTGATATTCAGTAAGACCAGAGAAGAACATTTGTTGCATGTTAAGCAAGTATTGCAGAAATTGAAAGAAAAAAAGTTGATGATTAACCTGAAAAAGTGTTCCTTCATGAAAGAGGAGATTGTGTATTTGGGATTTGTGATTTCAGTTGATGGTTTGAAGATGGATCTTGAAAAGGTTGAAGCTATTTTGAATTGGCCTACACCTGAGAATGCTAGTGAGGTAAGATCATTTCATGGTTTAGCAAGTTTTTACTGAAAGTTCATTAGGAATTTCAATTCAATTTGTAATGCTATGATTGAGACTATGAGAGGAGATAAACAAGAATTCAAGTGGACACATGGAGCTAATAAAAGTTTTGAGACTCTGAAGCAGAAAGTTGTTGAATTGCCTGTGTTAGCATTGCCTGATTTCAATAAGGTATTTCAAGTTGAATGTGATGCAAGTGGTAGTGCAATAGGAGTTGTGTTGAGTCAAGAAGGTAAACCTGTTGCTTTCTTTAGTGAGAAATTGAATGATGCAAAAAGGAAATATTCTGTGTATGATCAAGAATTCTATGCTATTGTTCAAGCCCTAAAGAAATGGAGACATTATTTGATACCGAGTGAATTTGTGATGTATACCGATCATAAGGCTTTACAGTATTTGGATAGTCAGAATAAGTTGAATCGGAGACATGAAATGGGTTGAATATTTGCAAAGTTATACATTTGTGATAAAACATAAGAGTGGAGTCACTAACCGAGTTGTTGATGCATTGAGTAGAAGATCTTTAATGACCGAGATGAAAATTGAAGTTCTTGGCTTTGATGACATGAAAGATTTGTATGAATTTGATCCTGATTTTTCTGAGTCGTGGAGAAAGTGCAGAGCACCTATTCAAGATCAACCGAGTACTAAATGGGAAGACTATTTCATTCAAGAAGGTATGTTGTTTAAAGGTATTCAGTTGTCTATACCGAGAGGATCAATGAGAACTAATTTGATAAATGAGAAACATATTAGTGGTTTAGTTGGACATTTTGGCATTGATAAGACATTGAATCTGCTGAAGGAGATATACTTTTGGCCACAGTTGTATAAGGATGTTCAGAAATTTGTGAAAAGTTGTGGAGTTTGTCAAATTGCAAAAGGAGTAAGTCAGAATACTGGATTGTATACACCGATTGCTATTCTTGAGAAACCTTGGATTGACATCAGTATGGATTTTGTTCTTAACTTACCGAAGACAGTAAGAGGTAATGATTCTATGTTTGTTGTGGTAGATAGAAATTCTAAGATGGCACATTTTATACCTTGTAAGAAGACATCAGATGCAGTACATATAGCAGATCTTTTCTTTAAGGAAATTGTCAGATTGCAGGAGTATCATCTCTGACTGAGATAGTAAATTCGTTGGATACTTTTGGAAGACCCTTTGGAGAAAGTTGGGCACCGAGTTGAAATATAGTTCTACATTTCACCCACAAACTAATGGACAAACAGAAGTTGTGAATAGAAGTTTGGGTAATCTTTTGAGATGTTTAGTTGGAGACACACCAAGTAATTGGGATTCTATGTTGGCACAAGAAGAGTTTGCATACAATAATTCAGTAAATAGGATACTGGAAAAACACCTTTTGAGATTGTAAATGGCATACAACTGAGAGGTATATCAGATTTGAGAGACATTGCTGATGAAAAAAGAAGTGCTTAAGGAATAAAGTTTGCTAAGTACATGAAGACATTGAATGAAGATGTGAAACATAAGTTGGAAATGAGTAATCAGAAATACAAAGACAGAGGTGATAGATCAAGGAGACATAAGAATTTTGTTGTTGGTGATGAAGTAATGGTTCATTTGAAGAAAGACAGATTTCCTATTGGAACATATGAGAAGCTGAAAATGAAGAAGTTTGGTCCTTGCAAGATATTGAAGAAATTTGATAGTGGTAATGCTTATGAGATTGAGTTACCTGATGACATGGATATATCACCTATTTTCAACATTGCTAATTTGTATGAGTATCATGAGTCAGATGAAGAAATGACAGTACCGAATGATTATCCTAAGAAGCAGACAAAAGAAGTTGAGCAGATTTTGGAACAAAGAATTGGCAGAAGTACAAGAGGAAGACAGTATATGGAATATCTTATAAAGTGGAAAAATAGGCCAATTGAAGACAGTTTGTGGATTTCACAATCTGAGTTGGATTCAGCTCAGGTTGCACATACTTCATGATTCGGAGAATCATTTCAAAATAACCCCAGGTGTCTGATGCAGGAGCATCTCGGGTCTTTGGCAATCCTGTGTCACCAAAACCATGTTTGAAGTTTTTCCTGTGTTGCTCGGTTCCTTCTTTGACCAAGTTGGTTTGGTGTTTCTCGGTTTCCTTTGTTGACCGAGTTGGTCGGTTATCTCTCTGGCACTCAGCGTTGCTTGTCTGTTGCTCGATTATCCTTCCTTGCCGAGTTGTTTGTTTTGGATTTCTATTGAGGCCGACTTGTGTAATTAATTTTGGTCGCGGATTTAATGCTGGTATCTATCATTGGGAAGCGTGTGGACCTAGATCTGTTCGTTCCTTCTATTGATGATGGATCTGAAGGCCGACTTGATTCGATAGCCTCTTGTATAAATGTAGTTGTTTGGTTAGAGTGTAGGGGAGTCAGTTTTGGATAGAAGATAGAAGCTAGAAGTTAGAAGATTGTTTCAGATCCTCGCATGTTGGAGGACTTCTGTACTTGAATTGTAATATCTGGCCTAAACTGGGAAGGCCTTACAGCCCGGCATGTATGAATATATGAAATTGATCTGCATTCTCTCTCTCACTTGTGTGTTGTTGCTTCTGCGTGTTCTTCTGCAAGGTGGATCTGGTTAGGGTGAGCCGTTGGCCCCTCTCTCCCCATCCTCCTTTGCTTCAGATTCTCAAAGCAAAGTGTTTGATTTGCTGAAAAGTCCAGATAAGAGGAGGGCAAATTATACTGAGGAAGTTGATTTGACGAAACGAATTTGTGTAGGGAAAATCGGTGATTTACAAATAGATCTGAAATTTCTTCGCCAAATTCATGTATTTCCAAATTTGAAAAACATCGTTACCTGAAAAATACAGTTTTTGAGAGTCTTACTTCTAGATTTTGAAAGGATTTGGAAAGGGGTTTGTGAAGCAATTTTTGTGAGTTGTTGATGTCATTTTAGGATTTATTTTGAATTTCACCTTGAAGAATGCTAATCAAGATGACTGTGAAGTGTAGATTTTGAGCTTTTATTTCAATATTTGTTTCATAATTTCCTGGCATTCCACTAACATCTCTCGGATTGACATTTCATTCACAATCATAATTCAAGGTTTTTTCTCTCTTCGCAGGAATGATTACAGGGAATGGTGGAGAAAGATACAATTACAACATGGACAGGAAAGGGTCAACACATCAAGAAAAAATGATGGAGATACAATTATAACATGGAGAGGAAAAGATCAACACATCAAAAAAGATGATGGAAGACAGGCTCAAGGACTTCAAGGAAGATGCAAAAGAAAAGACTCAACTATTACATCTACAAAGCAAATGTAAGAGAAATCAAGTCATACAAGGAAGTGGACAAAGGAAGAAAAGCTCAAGGAAGGAAAAGATTCACACTTCGAGAAGGAATTCAAGATCAAGTCAAGGAAGGAAGCGGATTGCTCTACAAGCGAATAATGCTACCATGACCTTATATTTCCTTTCAAATCCAAGATCAACATGAAGGACCCAATTATTACAAGAAGGTCAAGATATCAAGATAGGAGCAATCTCAAGAACAATGAAGAAGACATTTATGAAGATGAAGCAATTTGACAATATGAGCCATCACAATCAATTTAAGGTTAATGTAGAATATCAAATGATATTGCTACAGATACAAATACTTCTTTATGATGATGATGAAGTGAGGTTGAGACAAAACTAACAAGATATACATGCTGAGGTGGCACCCACCCATCTTCAACCAATCAAAGGATTCTAAGTCAACATGTCCAAGTTCATCCAATCAGACTCGTTCACAAGTGGACAGGTGGAAGGCATTTAATGTAATACTACAATGAATGGATATATACTTAAAGATTTGCACTCATCTCATTGGATGACATTAAGTAGTGGTTGTAACTAGCCCTAATTAGGGTTACTCTAAATTATCTTAGTCGTTGATTTCAAATCAATCTGGGCCCTTAATTGTAATTGCGAGGTCTATAAAAGGCTTGACCTTCTAATTTGTAAATTCGTTAGTCATTAGCAAGTAGTAATAGCAGTAGGAGAAGATTAGAGATTGTTGTCAAGATCATGTTGAAGTTAATATACATTTTTCATTGAAGATATGGTGGATCTTTGTGTGTTGTTTCAACATTTTGCATGGTTTCTACTTCTCATGTTTTAGTTCAAGTTCATTGATTATAATGGAGAAATGTGAAGATATTTGATGAATTATTTGGTTCATACCATTTGTGGCTTGTTGATTACAAATTGCAGTGTATGGTTAGTCTCAAGTCACAACCCCACTTAAGCACAAGTTCGATTGTGGATGTTCATTTGGATTGCGCCAATATTGGGTATTTAGATGAATATTTACAATGTGAAAATCATTTGTTACTTTTGGAGATTGCATCATGTTTTGTGTAGTCGTCTCCACATGGCAAAGCAAAGCTTGGTTTAAGGAATTCTAATATCTAAACATCATCCATTGTTATCATTATCCTTAAGAAGTAGCTTGGACTCTTTAAACCCTTACCTTTTTGTTTTTATTTGAAATTCAAACCAGTTTAGTTCAAGTTTCAGCTGCTTTGTAAAGATCATACATGCTTTGTGAGAAAAGGAATTGATTAAGTCCAGGAAGAATAACGTAAGTCCCTTTGTGGTTACCAGCAATATCACATCAAATTCAATTGTTATATCCAACATAAAGTCGCTAGTTTGAATTCTAAACCTTGGGGTTGCTTAATTTAATCATGCATCTGTTACATTTTTCAGCATTTGATGTTTCCATGTTCAAGAGAGGATAGGATACTTGGTATGTTATTCTGCAAGTTGGAGTGGTCACAAAACTCACATCAAAAGTGTGGATTACTTAAGACAATGCCATTTTTTTCTTGCTTATGGTGGATTTTTATCATGGTTCTACCCTCTCAAAACCATGCCACTGTTTGGTTTGAACCTTGCCTTTAAGCTGAGTGCTAATCACTGACACTTTGCCCTTTATCTTCTAGATTTGTTTGGTTACAGCCAGCTGAAAGTGCTCTCTGTTTGACCTGATTATGACTAATTTCCAGGAAGAGATTAATACAATTACGATCAAGTTTCAAGGCAACATTTCTGTTCATTGCAGCCATGAAAATGTGTGCCATTTCTGCTCTTTGAAACCCATAAAAGATGGGCATGCTTTACTTGATGCTTTGCCAATTTTGAAGTTCTGCTGGTAAAAGAAAACAGTAGTATCGCAACACAAAAGATGTACCTCCTTGGTATTTGAGTGTTAGGTGGAGATTGGAGCTGACAAAGCAATTGGCTAAACCATCCAAATGTGCACTAGCAGAGATGACTTATGGTTTTGCCATATTGCACATACTTGACTCACCAGACAAAAAAACTTCTTACTTGGCAAAACTCGGCAACTTAAAAAATACTTAAATTTCTTAGAAAAATATAAATTTTATGCAAAAGATAGTTACAAAATGTATGAAATGTGTCTAGCAGGGTTTTGGAGGCAGCAGCACTGGCCAATTCTCTATCACAGTACAAGGCAGCGTCAAGGGAAGGAGCCCCCACCACCAAGCCCAAATGAAGGCCTTCACGATCATACAGACCTTCATGGTGCATTTCATTTATTTTCACTCCAATTTGCACAAGAATGCTAAAATTCTGGTATAATCTTTCTCATTAACCATTTAGACCTTTCAATGATTGTAAAAATCTTATTATTTCTGCATCCAGACTTTGTTTTCTACACAAGCCAAGCATATCCCAAAGACTCATTGAGTACTCAGCAGAAAATCTTGGAAAACTCAACAGCAATGAGTCTCGAATTTACTCTGGAAAATTTGTTGCAAAAAAACTGGCAAGTACTCAGCAAGCAATAAAACTATGGTTTTGCCATCTAAAGCATGTGTTGGCAATCACTTTGCCAAGGGAAAACTGCACCAAGACTCCTTTAATTTATCCCAAGCTTCCATGCCTTAGACATTTCATATTTCCTTTTTCGTCACAGCCACTATCAATGATGACCTTCCTAAATTGTTATACCGGAAAAGTGGAAACTTGAATCCTACAAGAGTTGTTAGTCAAAAGACTCAAAACCCAAGACTATAACAACATAACTTTGCAACCTAACAGAAGAATCCTGTAATTGACTTTGATTAATAGAAAAAGATGATTGATTGAAGACAAAACAGACAAGAAACAGTACGAAAGTTTAGTTTGATATGGGTGCCAACATACACTTCAATGGCCCTCTTTCAATCCTTTCCAAGTAAGAAATTCCTTGAGCCAATGGCATAGGGTGAAGGAGTTGGTGATCAATTACACACTTTGATCAGATGTGAAATACTTCTGTTATATCCCCCTTTTTCATCATCAGCAAAAAAAAGGGATCTTTAGAATGGCAAATTCCGGGAGATCTATGAGTGTTGAGAGAGACCCCATCCTAAATTTCTACCAGAACCATGTTAATCCATCATTCAGAAAAGATGGTACGAGTTGAAAAGGGTTTTATACATGGCCAAATAGGCAGTGAATCTAAAATTGCAGAGTTGTCCCCACTTATTACGAGGAGGTTAAGAAGGGTTTCATGAAGGCCCTCACAAATTGTATTTTTTTTAAGTTGCCAAATTTTTACCAAGCCAGAAAATTTTGGTCTGCCAAGTCCAAGTTGTGCAATCTATGACTGGAACAAATGCAATGTCCCTGTATCAGAGAGGATAAGTTACGTATGAAATTATCATGCAAAACAAGTTAACCTATAACTAGGTGCATGAAAAACAACCTAGTCTATTTCTATTTTGAAATTTTCCCTAGAATAACTTTTTTTGTAATTCATAAGCCATTTCCTTACAATGATCTATACTTTATTTGCAGCATCTTTTGAGAGAAATTTTAAGCTTGTCATAATATAGATCAATCTTTCAAGCTTCTTAGGAGTTGACAACATGTAGCTTTTTTAAGTAAAACGTCAATTCTAAATTAGACCAAAAAACACGAGTATTAAAACATAAAAAAAGCACACATATTTCACCGTAATATTGATAAACACTTGGACTGTTATATTCCATGCGTGCACTTCCTGCATGCTTGAAGAAAAACCAAGCTATGTGATCAAATGAGAAACCATTTGGAAAGGATTTTTAAAACAAAAGCAAATCAAGAAAATAAAATTGTTTGATTAGTTGAACCAGAATGTCAAGTAAATTGCACTCACTAGATATAATATATATGATAAATAATTTCAGAATTTGAGTCTTCGACTTGATGTTAGTGTTTGTGATTCAAAGTGTTTTATGTGTAAGTATTAAGTGTTATGCAAATATTAGTAATATGTTAAAAGTTTAGTATAGTGATTTAACTCTAGGAGTTGACGTTAGTGTTTGTGATTTAAACTTAAAGTGTTTTATGTGTAATATTATGTGTTGTGTAAATCTTAGTAATATATTAATAGTTTAGTATAGTTAGGCAGTTGATGGTTAGGAAATTATTCCCAGTTGTTGTTGGTGTTTGATTCAAATTAGTTGATGTTCTATTGTTTCTCTTTTGAATCAAGGGGGAGTTTGTTTGATATTATAATCCACAAGTTCATTGGTTCATTGTTTGATGTGGTTGGGTAGTTTTTATTTATTGACAAAGTACTCGAAAGTTACCTAGGAGTATAGCTTTGTAAGGTAGGTTTGTAATGTAAATTATAGCTGCTGCATGTTTTAAGCGTTCCTTTCTACAGATTGCAATGCAAATCACTATTGCTGTTTCATGTGTATCTAATCCTGGATGATGAATAATTGCATTCTTCAGGTCCTCCAGCTGCTTCTTAAGATGGTGTTTCAAAGGTAAAACCCTGATCCAATCATATTAATGCTCAGTATTGTTCCAGTATTTATCCACAAAAGTAATTCTATCACTAAAGAAAAAATGAACAAGCGAGCATTCATTCCTTTCAAGATTGCTGTTAACAAAGCCAGTACCATAAAGTTTATGCCTTTTGTAAAATACATTAACTTGTCAAATATTAAGACGAGAAATATTATGAAGAAGAACACTTCATGTGCTGAATTAATTATACTGGTGATAGCTAGAAATTTGCCATCCAAATTGCCATTATCTCCCCGACCAACCTTCTTGTTGGGTAGCTTAATGGCCTTCTTCCATTTAGTGAACAATGCTAGAAGGATAAAATTAAGATGAAGCTTCAGCTGGGGCAAATAGAACAGATATAACTAAAAAGTTAGCAGCACCTTGGGGATAATGTAAACTCGCAATCCTATGGCAGAGAAGACAAAGAAAAGAGCCATCAAACAAACAAAATAATGTCATTTTCAACAGCAATACTGAGAAGCATAAGATTTTGCTTGGGTTGTATATCAGTAGAATATGGTCAAGTATGATTTGCAAATCTGTGATTCAAAATTAGAAAAAAATACATTTCTGACAAATTCCTTCATCCTCCTGATTTAGTAAACCACTTAAAAATAAACCCATCATTATGAATAAAACCAAAAAGAAACTAACTATCATTCTAGAATCTTTTACAAAGTAGTGAATTCCCATGAATATGCCTTCACAAACGAAAAACTCCAACTGATGAACCAAAATTCCAATCAAGGAATTGGCTTGTTATCTTAGAATAAAATGACAACAAAGAAAAAATAAATCAAATATTTAACAATTCATGTAACCCTGCTTATTGTAGAATGGGAAATATATTGCTTCAACAATATAAAAAAATGGTGTCGAAGTCAAAGTCAAAATCAAAAGTAGCCCATCAAACAAAAAAACTAACCATCCAAATCGAACTTTATTTATCTGAGCTTTGCCGATTCTCATCCTCAAAGTCTCTCATTGTGAGTTCTCTTATCTTCTATGTACTACAGACATAGATCAATTTTACTGTTTTACCCACTTGCCTGCTGCTTCTATTGGCATAACTCTTAATATTTTCAACCTCCTTCCATATTGTTCTCTACCGTGGTCTCTAAGACAACTGTTAGAATACAGGACCCGAAAAACATGAAACGATAATAGAGATTTGCATTGCAAATTATATAAAGGAACATGTAAATATATTATAAACTTGGCTTATAAAGCCATCCTTCTGGGTAACTTCCAGGTACTTGTCAATAAATAAGGACTACCCAACCACATTAAACTATTAACGTACTAACTTTTGGATCATAATATCTACAGATGGAATAATAATATAAATTAGAAAATAATTTTGTTTATTTGACTTTTGAAGAGCCTGAATTGTTCTTTGGTTTCAGGCATTTAAAAACACACATTAGCTTTCCCAGGAAAAAAACCAATTGTTACTTTCTTGTCTCTCTGCACATGAAAGGGTGTAGGCTGGTTGGGTTGTTTACTAAAATTGAAGAGTTCGGAGTTAACTGGGCTTCTGCGGATTACTTTCTTATTTAATTGTCTTTCAAAGAAAATTACACTCTCGCTGGCTTCCTCTAGAAAGAGCATATCTCATTGCCCTGTTTTTAATAAACAATGAATCTATGTCCTTTTTTAATTTCTCCAAAAAGGGGGAGAATTTGCAGGCTCATTTAATTTTGGTAAATGTACAGCACAAAATATGCCTATTTTAGCTTACTTTCAAACTACAGTAACAGTCTAGTGTCCAAGTTTTCTGATAAAGGAGAAGATCTCGTGCATTGAGGATTTAACGAACACAAATCAAATATCTAAATTCATTCTGTTTGTGCAGAGCTTATGGCGTTGCAAACAATGAAGAATTATAATTGTTTGTTCCTAGTGACAAATATTTTAGTTCCACAAGAGAGAAACAAGAGCTAGGCAAAATCAAAAGCCACTGAAAGCATTCAAGCTTCTTAATCTTGTAGAAATCTAAATTTATGGTTCGATTAGTTTTCCAAGCGAAGATCTATTTAGGCTTCAATAAAAGAAATTCAACAACTGGGCCAGTCATCTGGTCCCATCCGGAAAAGATAAATGCAGGATAGAATTATTCGTTTGTCCTTTCTGAAAAGCAGTCCACACGCCGTCCTTTAAACAGAATTTTAACACTAAACTGTATCCATGAATTTGATTGTCTGGAAAGACAAGAATGTACTAAATCTATGAGAATGTTAAGGATAAGGATAAAAGATCGACCTTATCAAGCTTCTGAAAAGCGTCAGCCCTGCGAGGGATCCATCCCTGAATTGCTTCGGAAGCCACAGCAGTCAACCATGAAGGCCACCCAGCTGCTACCTGCTCTGCCTCTCTATTGCTCCACTTCCATTTAACCATGGCATGAGGGTCATTATCATGTCTTCCACTTCCATTAGCAGTCTCTGCCAATGCATTCTTTGGTGGTGGTGGTGGTGGCGGCGTCTGTGGTGGTGAAGATGATGATGATGATGATGATGATGATGATCTGTTGCAGGCAGCAGCTGATGACTGCTTGGCATAAGCGCAGCCCATGGTAGAAGACGGTGGTGCTAAAAGCAATGCTAATGGTGATGGGGTTGCTGCTGCTGCTGATGGTCATGGGCATGAAGGAAGTTGAAGAGAGTAGTAGAGGAAGAAGGGCATTGGCATTGGCATTGCCTTTAGCATTAGCACTGGAAGTGCGACTGAGCGGGAGAGATTAACGGAGAGGCGGGCTCCCCATGCCTGGGATTTACGCGGCACACATTTGACATGAAAGAAGGGGTGAGGCAAGCAAATCATTGCTCTGCGCTGCGCTTCACCCCCATCTTCATTCTTTCATTTCACACCAAAAGCAAAAGGCGTCAAAGCACAGACCCCACCAAGCATGTAGTGGAGCGCAGGATGTTGACAATTGCCAATCAACAAAACCCATTATACTTGTACGATTAACTCGCGCACTGTAACTTGAAAGAGCTCTCTATCACCTCAATTGCAGCCTCATGCCTTCTAACTCCAAAACTTCTTTCTTTTCTCATTAGATTCCCCCGAAATGACTTACCGTTGGATCTCCCCCTTGTGAAGCTGATTGTACTTCCAATTGTAAGCTGCTAAGTTTTCATAGGAGTGTTGTTTTCCGATGTATTGAATTATGTGATTCCTAATAAAGAATTTTGTTGGAGGATATATCTACAGTATTAAAATCCTTCCGAGAATTGGGAAATCCCTGGGTGGCTGGACTCCCATATGAACTCTTGGAAAGAAAAAAATTGTGGGAATTGTACCAGACGTACGTGATGTTAATGAGAAAGATATTACCGTAGGAACTCTTTAGAGAAAATCAACAGTTGCTACTTATGTAACCTCAAAAATACCATAAAAATTTGGAACTTTTATGTTTTCATGTCAACTATCTCTTAGTAGATTGCATTTCTTTCTCAAATATATAACTTTATTTTTAATGTAATGTGTAATATTTTTTAACTTTGGAAATTATATTTTCAAATTTTTTATTGAACTATAGCATTTTTTCTGGGGGTAAAAATATTTTTTAGCTTCAATTTTGCAGTCGGTTTTCTTTCAAGGCCTGTTTGGGGGTTGGAATACCAAATGCCAATTCCAGTCAATTCTGGAAGACGCTGCAATTCTGAATCCTGAAAATGATTTATGGAATATGGGCTGACCCGTTTGGTTCACCCTGAAGATGACTAAGAAGATGCATAAAGAATTTTAATTCTTTATTTTAATTTCTTTAAATATGGTGTGTATTGTATATATACACATATGCACACATGTGTATATAAACATACACACATGTGTGTGTGTATACACACATATACACATACACATACACACGTGTTTATATACACACACATGTGTATATATATACACATACATACACACATGTATGTGTATAATACACATACATACACACATGTATGTCTATAATACACATACATGTGTGTATATTATACACATGTACGTGTATAATTACATACACACATGTATGTGTGTATGTAATTATACACATACATGTGTGTATGTAATTATACACATACATGTGTATGTGTATAATTACATACACACATACATGTGTGTATGTAATTATACACATACATGTGTATAATATACACACACATATGTATTATACACATACATGTGTGCATGTATGTGTATTATACAAATACATGTGTGTATATTATACACATACATGTGTGTATGTATATAATATACACACATGTATGTATTATACACATACATGTGTGTATATTATACACATATGTGTGTATGCATGTGTATATGTATACACACGTGTATATATATACACAAATACACACATGTGTGTATATATATACACACATTTGTGTATATATACACACATGTATATATATACATCCTTATAGAAATATAATATACATTCTTATAGTCACGGATCCCATGAAATATTAAATTTGGTTGTATAAAAATTGGAATTGGAATTCGAAATTCCAATTCCACCTATTTGAGTGGAAGATGAAATGCCCATTTTGGGGGCAAAATTGGAATTTCAAAATTCCAATTCCAATTTTTTGGATGGACACAAACATGGAATTGACATTATCTAGAAATCTAATTCTGGAATATCCAGTCTAATTCCAGCACCCAAACAGGTCCTCAATTCTGTGAAGTGGGTTTTGTTCCGGGTATGTAAAATTCTATTTGATTGGTTGTGTGGAGCTTCTACAAATCCATTAGAAACACGTCTTCTTCTTTGGTTGAATGGAGTTCTCGCTTATTGGAATAGCTTCAATCTATTTATTTTGTGATAATCAGAATCTTTTATCTTTAAAATTAATTTAGGACTATTGTAACCTATCCAAGACTTGGTTGCTCGTCCATTGTCTTTGCTACAGTGTTGGAATTGAGGGCATTAAAAGTATATAATAATATACAATCGTTGTGTTTAAACCAATATTCTCGGAACAAAGGTAAATGATCTATACTCATTCTATTTCATTTTTACTCCACAAATTTACTGTTGAATACTTTCTTTCAGTTTCTTTTTATGGTAGGAAAGATTCATTCAAAATTTTGTCATATTTGGTTTTCTTTTCTATGAATTTAGCCTACAAAATTTAGGAAACATTTTTTTTTTCATAGACCCTTATAAGAGCCCTTGGTTGTGCTTTGGGCTCAAATATTTTGTCAAATGTTTTCATGCATTCATGTCATGAAACCTTTTCTGTAGGTTGGCTTAAACAATTTTCCAAATAGTTGTTTGAAATGTAAAAACACATTTTAAAATTATGGCTGAGATATTCTTGAGGTGAGTTAGTTGACCCCAAATTGCTCTAAAATTACAAAGTTCAACATCTTGCGACTCCTCAGGCGAATTCTTTGTAGGGTTTTCTTTTTTTGATTCACTGCTTCTTTAATGAAGGTGAGTCACTTTCATTTTCTGCTACTCCTATTGTCTTTTTGTTACCTAAAGAAAATATAGGGATTTACGACATAGAATATGATGTTTTAGGGTTTCATTTCCATATCAATTTAGTGGGATTCTAGGTTTCATTGGAGTACCAGTGGCATTTTTTAAATGAGGCCCATTTCTCCAATGCCACACTGGTAGCAAGTTGTTGATAAGAATTATTCATTTAGATCAAAATTTCCAAGCTCAAATTCAAACCAGTTAAACTGAAGCTCCTTTGCTACTTCCCCACCATCGTCCTCCTCATCATAGTGTCATTTTTTAATTTAATAGTGTCTTTCTCTGCGGAAGAGTTGAACTAGCATGAGAAATTAGTCCTCTGGCACAAGGAAAAGTTTTGGACATTGGTTCTCTGGTATATCTATTAAAATTTTTGACAAGATTTTATAAAGTTGTAGAGTACATCAGGAAGGAATATATTCAAAAAAACCCTAACGAAGTAATGTGATTTCCTGTGAATTTATAAATTGAGAAAAAGAGCGATCACTGCTCAACAATATCTCCATTGCTATTAGAAGAGATAATAATATAACAAAATCATAATAAGAGTAAGAGTAATCTACATTATGCAGCCAAAGTCATAGGACATAAGGAATATGAGCCTTTGGGATGATAGGCCTCCGAGAAGATTAGATTGCACAAAAGGTTATACATTCAAACTCATCATTATAGGTTTAAAGTTTAATTTTTGAATATATATTTATTTTATTTATCAATGTTTTAAATTACATTCTATGATTTATCATTATGATTACATTTTCATAATTTTTCATTATTCTTGCTATCTATCTAATTGTAGATTATCTGATTGGGGTGGAATATGATTGATGGAGAAAACAAATTTACATGACATTTTTTGGGGTTGTATTTGAGCTTCACAAATCTACATCCAGTGAAATATGTAATGTTTTTAACCTGATTCTCTTGAGAAGGTTTCGCTACATCCTTCCAAAGAAAATGACAACTCCATGCTCATATGCCCTTCTGTGGGAGTCTGTTAACCAATTCAAGGAATCCTTAAAGTAATGTTATTTTGAAATGAAACAAAAACAAATAAACATCAAAAGATATTCTGAACTGGCATTTCTCTATAAAACTATTGTCCCTGTGACAATGAACAGAAAGATATCATAAATTACATTAACAAGACCAAATCTTCACTTCAACAATTGAGGGCTTCAGGGCATCAAAGACTTTTTTAAGGGTTTGGGTTTTCCTTTTATCTCTTTGTTATCTTTTAATCTTCCACCCACTAAGGTCAAGACGTTATCATACATCTCTTCCAAAAGAGATTTTATGTGAGATTTACACATATAAACAAAATGCTCCATCCCTAACAAAAACTTAGATCAAGTGACCATGACATCTGCTCTTGATGCAATTCTTAAGATTTGACAAAATTCTGTTTACCCAAAATGTTATGTAATTTGACCCAAGTAATTCTTAAGATTTGACAGAATTGTGTTAACCCGAATTGTTATGTAATTTTACCCATATGAGAAACAAGTTGTTTGCATTCGTAAATTTTGAGCAAGGAGCCAAGTTAACAAAGATTTAAGAGTAGGTCTTACTGGTAAGTTTTACTTCAAATAATTGGCAGATGTACATTTCATTGCATACTTATGGATGACCATGTGCTTGTCCCATCTCAATCAAACTTATCCTGTGTGCTCTTAACAAAGTTATCACTTACCTATTTTCTTGTTTTAGTAAAGAAACAATTTGGCTACACTCTTTCTCAAGGGCTCAAGCATCAAGTGTAATTTATGCCACCTTTGCAAGGTACTTCAGGGTAGGTCTTAGTAATAAGTTATACTTTCCTAGTCTATAAATGAGATATTTAAGTAACATTCTACAACTGATAAGCCCAACAAATGACTATTTGCTAAAAAATTGTTACCATAATTAGTATTGACACAGGTCTTATACTCTAACTTCCAAGGAGTCCTCAAGGCATAACCCTAAATGTCCTCTAGCCACAATAACAACTCTTTGTGTGCAATGATGCTTCTTATTTCCTAACAGCTTAATAAATCAGTTCACAAATTACATGTTCACACTGTAGTATCCTTATATTTCGTAATTCTCTATAATAAGATCTAATACAAGTATAAACCCCCATCTCAGCTATCATAATTGAGACATTGTCATTTTGATGCCAGAGTAATAAATAGAACAAACCTATGATTATCAAGTTAGTGTTTTCATTAGAACATATATAAGGGGTGTAGAAATGTCTTATTACAACATTTTCTTTCATCCTGCATTTGATGGTGCTAAGATTCATTAACCAAGATTGTTCTACCAACGTTCAAGACACCTTTTGATAGTCGTCATATTGAAGGTTTACTGATCATTCATAACTTTAAAAAAAAAATACAATTGCACATAAAGCTTAAATGTTTTTTTACCATACTGACCTATTGTTAGTCCAAGATCCACAATGAATTTGATGGGTATGGAAAGATCATTATTATCTTATTTTGTATTCACATCTTGAGTAAATATAGGATTGATCATTAACAAAATTATTTCATTTACCTGTAACACTGTCATACCTAGAAACAAGGCTATAGTGATGCAGTGTATTAGATGTTGCCAATATTGGAGTATGCTAAGAAACACACAATCTTGATGACTGCCTAGGTTGACCTTCGAGATAGTTACTAAAAGCATATTTTGCAAGCTAGCATGCAACACCACTCACAATCTGTCAAATGCCATCCATTGATACAATATCCATCATGCCATGATTAACTATAATTTTATGGATGCACTACTTTCTCCATACACACCTTTGTCACCACTGCTAGATCTAAGAAAGCAAAGAATGATGGTGTATTATGAAGATTCATCAGGGAGAAAAAGAGAAGCATCCCATTGCTTTAGATAATATAATGATATCACCCCCTTGGCCATCATATAATTCCATACTTATGGGACTTTGATTCAGCTTGAATTTGGTAAGCTAATTTTTGACCTAGACTTGAATTTTGCATCTAGACTTGGCAAAAAATCAACAAAGATTCGACAATAGAAAAACCCAAGAAATCCAGAGATTGTTAAGGATTTAAAACTTGTTTCATGCACCCTTTAATAAATAAACCTTAAAGACACAATAACGTCATCAAATAGAAGCTAATTCGATCACATACACAAGTATGCAATTACACACACTTATAATTATAACTCTATGGCTCATAGGAGTTTGCAGTGCTCGTCCCAACATCACGAAAAGTCATGCACTGGTGTCTGAGGTAGGTCATGGATGATGATGTAGCAATGATATTTGTTTGTCTCAATGACTGGTGTGTATATTCAAGTTAGGAATTTATTATTAAATTTTTCTTGAACCCTTTAAGACCGCATATTTGTTGACAAGGTCATTAACAAAGAGGAATGATTAAGTATAATGATAAATATTAAATGGTTATGTTTTATTTTGACCTTAGCTAGGGCACTAATAGATGGGATTATTCTACGAGCTGTCTATGCAAGGCATGATTGGTACATTTTTCATATGAAAATGACAGTTCTTACCAACTATGACATAACTTGTATTTAGTAGTATAAGAACTGTAGCATGTATGCTAAACGAGTTGTCCAATGTATGAAACAAGATACTCCTTGTCTATTGCTTTGATTGTGAAGATACAAAGATTTGCAAAAAGGGATATGTATTTTATAAGTTTTATCATTATGATCATGATTCATCATTGGCCAATTACTAGTAGTTCTCGTCTTTGCACTCTTACTCCTCTAGGCTGGATTCTATGCTTCAGTTTTCCTTGGCTCTCACTATATTAGGTTTCACCATTCATTATTTTTGTGCACCGGCCTCTAAGTTATCTCCAAATAAACCTCACATCAAATAGGCTTCTCAAAACACATTGTTATGCAAGCATCCAAACTCTTGCACTAGACTTCATATAATCTACTTAAATGAGGGTCCTTTGTTTGTTTGGCTTTCTTTAAACATAACACCCAGCCAAAATTGGCCAAGGGATTCAAACTTGATATGATGAGCATCTGAGACACAGTACTTCCTGAATTGACATCAATTTTTTTCTATTGTGAACCTTGGCAGAAAAGAGAAATAGGTGCTCTATTATTGCAACTATCAAAGCCGCCCAAGCAGGCATGTAACTGAAATTTCTAACATTTTTAAAAGTATGAGAGATACTAGTGAAAGATTGAAAGCGATGGCCATGAGAAGGGAGAAAATTAAAACTTTAAAAGACAAAACTAGGGAAAAACGTAGAAACTATACAGAGTTGGCTAGCGTATGGCCACAAGTTTTTAATAATTTATAACTCTTCTAGAGACATGAGATTTAAGAATGTTGGACAAGCCTATAATCTCACAAGTCATGAAACATGAGGATGATATATGATTTGGCCAAAGGTAGAGGTTTGGACTCCAACTAAGAAATTAAATTATTGATGAGGCTTATGATTCTGGCCTAGGAAAAATTCTTGATTCAAGACAAAAATATCAAAGTAGTAGAAGCTACCGCCCTAAGACAGAACAAAATAAATTTGTCAAAAAAGAATCAGCAATGGCATAGAACAGAGATTTATTAATAGAAAATTCTGAATCACAACTACCAATTTAAATTGTGTTAGAGTTGGTGATGGTGCCCAGTGACCATGTTTTGTCTTGGAATATTCTAAGGTAATTACTAATAAAAGAAGCATTGCTGAATTTTTCCTATTGGTATGACCTAAACTTGTCTCTTTCTACTTCTAAAATCTGCATCTTGACTTGTTATTCTATTCCTTAGTATAAATCTCAGGAATAGAGTCCTCTGTTGTAGTTGATGTTTCTGATGTAGTTAATATTTTCTCAATGGTAACTTGTAGGAACGGATGTATCACAACTTGAATGGAATACTGGTGGGCTCTTCATGAGACAAATAATTTCACCAACTAGACCATTTGAACTCAACATCACTAGCAACTTTTATAGTCATTTGTGTTATTGTTAAGTGAAGGTGATGGTTGAAATCATCTGCGACTACTTCAGACAAATTAGTTAATGCAATTCTATTTTTCTTTAGATTCCTCCATCCATGGCTTATTTATTCATATTAATCCTATCCATAATAACTATACTTTGTTCTAGCAGCTTGTTAGCTAACCTAGAACTTGCTAGCTGCATATATTATTAAATATAACAAATAGTTAATTTAGTAGAATAAGTATACCTATAGCACTGCTAATAATTGAACAATCATACAGACTAACCAGGTTTACCAAAACCAAAAAAGAATTATTTAAAAGAGTTCGTAGTGGCTAAAATAAATTGTAATAAAAATCTAAAATTAAAAGAAGAGTGGTTATTGGTTCTTTTTTATCACAAGTATTTAGTACATATTTATACGCCTGCCATAAATGGATTTCATGTTGTAGAGGACTTGTTAGATGTTCAATGTTGTTGGTTTTTAGGTGGCTATATTATGCGTGTAGAAAGTATTTACATATTCTTAGCTTAAATATATGAAATTTGTATAGGACACTGTAGTTAATCGATATTATGCACATAAAAAAGGACCTAGTTTATTGCTCATTTGTTGTTATAACATAGACATGGAAGCAATGTCAATGATATAGGTCCACTTGATTATGAAAAAAATATAAAACTTATACATTTCCCTACTATAATTGTATTACATTCTTTGCAAATTGATCTACATCGAATCATACATATTTACAATGTGACTTTTCATTTCTCTTGTAGGGATTTTGCTGCATGCACAAAATATAAGAACTCTTTCTCCTCTGCTCTTGAAGGTTAGTAGACATTGTTATAGCTTTCTGGTGCATAGTTTTGAGTGTATTTACTCCCTATTTTGTTCACACTTTTACACTTCCAAGGCAATTGTGACTAGAGTAAGATTTTGATCAATACTTGTGCTGAACACATTTCACTCTAAAACATTCAAATAGAGTAGTAGGTCAAACGCTTTTGCATTGTGCCTTCTTTGTAAATATTTAACATTCCTTTGTGCACATATATAAAAACTTCTCCCAGTACAAATTCATTTGCCTTTATCGACCAATTGAGAAATACATTTCCAAGTGCTTTGCAAAGAATTAGACCAAATGTCAGATAATCCAATTATAGTAGAAACATACAAAATAAATGACAATGTATAGAACATATCAATTGATGAGGCTTTGGAAAATGTACAATGCTTTCGAATTGATACATTCAACTTTAAGATCAATGATTGTGTGTTTGATGCACTCCATGTATTGCTTCATTGCTACTATACATCTAATGAACTACACAATTGTCTTGTTACCCATTTCTTGTACTGCCTTCACAATCATTATGTTGCAGCTTTAAACTCTTTCGAGCACAAGCTCCACCCATCAATACTTCATGATTTGCATAGATTTAATGACAAGGCCACATACTTGCGTAGGATGAGGCTTTCCGCAATAGAAACCAACACAATTGGTGAAACTGGCCTTTGGAGTGACACATTTTGTATCCATTGGCTAGCTCGTTGGTTAAACATATCCATATGCATTTGGTCTCTAACAAGAAAGAAACCATATTTTCATTTCAATAGAGAGCTTCTCATTTTGAAATATCTATTCTTTTTCATGATGTCAATCCGTTAGCTGGGCACTATGAGCCTATCTTCTCAAGAAAAAACACATATAATAGAATGCACATTATGCAACCACATTTGTTAACTGTACCTTGTGAAATCACCACCAATTCGACCGTAATAGAAGTAGAACTTGATCAAGTCAGCCTCCAACAATTGCCTACATTTGTTGCTCCATGTGGTGAAAGCATGTTCGTTGTTATAGTTGTCTTGGTTGATACTTGGTTTGATGCACTTGCTTTACGACTATTCATAGCCAAGTCATTGGCCAATGCATTGGTAGTGCAAGATAGATTTTCTTTGTGTTGTTTCAACATGCTTCAACAACCTACAATGTCAAGCAACCAATTCCTCTTGCAACAACAAACACTACTTAGCAAGATGGGAATGCTTAATGTTTACAACAACCTAGAAGGTTCTAAATTTTGCTTGTTATGGATTTCATACATATTTCATACAGCTATATACATATGGAAAATAGTTCCCTAGTCTAAAGTAGAGGTCCTATGCAACTGCATGGAACCCAAACATCACATAAAATTATTTTGTTATTAGAGCAGTTCGGGCCATTGCCATTACAAGCCGCTAGAAGAAAAACAACATTTGTAAGATGAAATACTTAGAAAAAGACATGACTTGTTACATGGAAATAAAAATGCATTTGCAACCAAAAAAAACAATACCCTTTTTAGCAGAAAGCTCAAAAACTAAACAAAATACAGTTTTACCTAGCAAAAGAATGAATACGCAATGCTCATTACGATGTCTAAAAGAAATAATTCGCAACAAAGGCCAGCTCTTGTCAAACATCAACCATCAAAAATCTACTCAAATAAATAATATTACGCATCAAACAACATCACGTGCCAAGACAAAGACAAGATACATATTTCGTAAGGCAAGAACAATGCACCACCCAAAAATCCATACAAATGCAATTGCAGTCAACAATACAAACCAAAAATCTATTAGGCAATACCTGTTAGCCATTAAAGATACACCTACTCAAGTCTGTGCAATTTGTGAAATGTTATATTTCCATAAAGACATTTACAAGGTAAACAATGCATTTGTTCATGATTTATCTTTTCTTTCCACTACAACTAATAAAAAAAACATTGTAGCAGCCTAGGTAATTTGCAAACGATGTATAGATGTTGTCAGACTTGGTAAACTACCTGTGTTTGTTGCACCATGGAACATAAGACACAATAAATAAATAGATATTGTTCATTCCTTAACTGGCCTAGAAGAAAGACTAGTTTTCCTACATATTTCTTTTGCACAAATTAGGCAATTGGGATACAAAAGAGCACAATATGGCTTGAACAATACAATTATTAATGTTCTTGTCAATTTCAATAGAGTCCAACAAGCATTGCTTAGACATATAGATGAAACAAAAACAATTACAATTATATTAAAACTTAAATTGGAATTAAAAAATGCATACGCACAAGGCAATGTCAGGCCTACTTTTGTGATGAAAGCTTTAAATTTTTTGTCCAAAACACCACTATATACAAAAGAAAATATCACAATAAATAAATATTGGGAAACCCTACTAGCAAGAAAACATGAACAAATGCAACCAGACATTGACACAGACTCTGAAACTAATGTGGATGGTGATTTATTTCAGCTTCAGGAAGAGCCCATAACTGAATCACTTATATATTGGTTTAATGAATCACATTCAATCAAAATCCTTGATACAACCATTATTGAAATTGCATCATCTGAAGGATTTAAACCTCTAGGAATTTTCCAGGATATCTACTCAGAAGAAATGAATTTCCCAACACTATTTTATGGTTTTACACGACCAAAAGACATCATTAAAAAATTCAGCTACTAGAAAATAGTAAAGTGGGAGCTCATGAATAAAGACAATGAATTTTCAACACATATGACAAATATATTTTTCAAAGCTATTAAAATAATTATCCATCAAATATCCTCACTAGCATGGGTTTGTATAAGGAAAGCTGAATTGAAAGGTGAAAAATTGTTTACAAAGGATGTGAGAAACCCTGCTAATCTAGAAAAAATATTGAAGTCCCCATTAGGTTTTAGGTCATTGAGGAGTATTTGAACATGTCCTAACTATTTATTAAACAATAGGAAAAACATATTTGTAATGATACGACAAATAGGACCTCCAACTTTCTTTGTGACACTAACAAGTGTTGAACACTTTTGGGAGCCATTGTGCAAAGCATTGCAACACATATCAAGTACACAACATGCTAGGCACAATGAAACTATAGAGGACAAAGACCTAGACTTTTAAATTAGGAAAAATCTTGTGCTTTGCAGTCGCTATTTCAATCACAGACTTAATGCATTTCAAAAGATGATGCTAAAAAACCAAGAGTTGTTTGGTAAAGTATCTGACTACTTTTTCATTATAGAATTCCAAAACTGAGGAAATGAACCACACACATATCATGCTATGGGTAACAAATGCACCTACATATGGCCATTGCAAAAACATTGATATAGAAAATTTCATTGACAGATACATCTCATGTGACTCTACATTACTAGACGCACATCTAATCAAAATGCAGACACATCACCATATGAAAACATGCAAAAAGTACAAAACATCCAGTTGTCAATTTAGCTTTCCCTTGCCTCCCATGAGGCAAACAATAATTTTAGAACCTTCTCAAAATACTAGCCCTGCAATGAAGGATAGGGCAAAGCCATTTTTCAAGCAACTAGAAAACAAACACTACACGAAAGAAGTTACATTTGATGATTTCTTGCACGAATTCAAAATTGATGAAGCAAATTACATTGAAATGTTATAAGAAACATTTTCACGAAGAATTGTCTTCTTAAAAAGGCATCCTGTAGATGTTTGGATAAATTCCTTTGCTAAAAACATTCCAATACTATGGTATGCAAATACAGATACTGTTGGAAATATAGATGGAGTAACTGAGAGGGGGGGATGAATCAGTTAACCACAAAAATATTACCACAGATCCCTTAGATGTCTTATTAATTCATTTATTGCTGTCACTCGGTAAACATACAGAGAAATGCTGAAACTCAGTTATTGCAGTGAATATTAATTATAACTATTCTTAAGTATTCATCAGTGATTAACATGCATGTATAAAGAAAATAACATGAACACAAGAGACACTAGATTTAACGTGGAAACCCAATATGGGAAAAACCACCAATGTAACTAGTTACTATTTTTCACTCTTCTGAAGTGAGCCCTGTTAGGAGCCAACCCAGTTAAAGGTTACAAAACACACTGTTAGGTGTGACCTTGTTAGAGGATTTAATCACCCTGTTAGGAGTGGCCTTGTAAGAGGTCTTTGAAACAATTCAATAGAACTATCACCTTGTTAGAGGATTTACAAAATGGCTGTTAAACCAACTCTGTTAAGAGATTTTGAAATCACTGCTACAATGGTGAGAAAGTAACAATGAAATGACCTGAATAATGATGCAACTGATTTGCTGATTACAGATCTCTATTCTACTTCACTAGATCCTTTCTGATCAAATATATCTCTGTTGCTCCTCAAGGATATCTAACCATCCTTCAAAATTCGCTCACACTTTCCTTCTTTTTCACTTGCACACTTTTAATTCACAACTTGACCTTCTATATATACCATTCGGATTGTCCATTCAGATTGTCAAGTTGGCACTAATAATCATTACAAACATTACTAAACATTACCACAGTCAGCCGAATAAACAAACAAAATTCTTTACTGGGCCGACCTGCTCGGTAAACACTAATCCTGAAAAGATTTCCTTTGGTGACCAAGTGAACTTGGTTACCACTGCAAATTCTGCAACATCCTTTGAAGACCGAGAGATCTCGGTAAACACAGAAAACTGCCTCACTGACCGACTGAGCTCGGTAAACACTGAGAATCGCTTAGCTGACCGACTGAGCTTGGTAATCACTAGGAACTGCTTTGCTGACCGACTGAGCATGATAATTGATATGACATTTGTGTGACATCAAAGACAACACACAATTAATCCAACAATCTCCCTCTTTGGCATTGATGGCAACACAACATGTCATAGCACAATGAAATTTCATAGAAAACATAGAGTAAGGAACATATCCTTAGCTTCATTCTAATTCTCATCTATGAGAACTCCCTCTGTCAGCAAACTTCTCAAACACTCCAAGAAAACTCTCCCTCTTAGAAATATTAAGAAATTTCTTGAAATATGATAGCAAACTCTCCCTCTTTGACAACACATGCCAAAGACAACACATATCAGGTGAATAGAAATGTACCTTGAGTACTGATTCATATGCAATGATTCCTTGACTAAGCTGCATCAAATGACTGATCTTCAGTATGCTCTGGTTGATGCATCACTAAAACTTTATTTAGTGAGCCTCGGATAGGGGAATGACCCCTAACTTACCTCTTAGATACAAGAATGCATCCTTAGGTAGTGGTTTGGTGAATATATCTGCAATATGTTCTTTTGTATGAATATATTCCAATCTGATTTCCTTGTCCTACACCAATTCTTTGAAAAAGTGATATTTTATAGCAATGTGCTTGGTTTTGGAATGCATTACTGGATTCTTTGAAATATTTATTGCACTTGTATTATCACAAAATATAACAACTGGTTCTTTGATCTCAACCTTCATGCCTTCCAATAACTATTTAAACCAAACAATATTAGAGTAGTTTACTACTGCAGCAACATATTCTGCTTCTGCTGTGGATTGGGATGTGCAATTTTGCTTTTTACTGGTCCAAGATACCAACCTCTTGCCAAGAAAGAATGCTCCACCACTTGTACTCTTTCTATCATCAATGTTTCTTGCCCAATCAGCATCAGTAAACACTTTTAAGTCCAGATTGCCTCCAAATTTATACCACAAGCCATAATCTTCAGCTCCTTTCAAGTATCTCAAGATTCTTTTGATTGCCATCATATGATTTTCTCTGGGTTCTACTGAGAATCTTGCTACTATACCAACTGCTAAGGCAATATCAGGCCTTGTATGCACTACATACTGTAATTTTCCAATCATTGATCTGTATAAGGTCCGATCTACTTCTTTTGAATCATCATCTTTGGTAAGCTTTAGTCCAGTACACATGGGGGTACCAACTAGTTTTGCATCTTCCATACCAAACTTCTTAAGTATTTCCTTGATGTATTTAGACTAAGTAATGTAGATACCATTCTTGCTCTGCTGAATCTGAAGACCAACAAAGAACTTTATTTGACCAAACATAGACATTTCAAATTCTTTGTTCATTTGCTCTAAAAATTCTTTGCATTGATCATCATTACCTGTAAACATAGTATCATCCACAAATATTTCTGCCAAAACAATTTTGTTATCTGGTCCTTCCTTGATGTACAAACTACTATTATCATTATCTCTTTTGAAACCAATCTAAATAAGATAATTATGTAATCTTTCATACCATGCTCTAGGGGCTTGTTTCAGACCATACAATGCTTTGTGTAACTTGCAGACCATATTCCTTTTGTCTGGATCAACAAAACCTTCAGGTTGTTCAATGTAGACTTCTTCATCAAGAATACCATTGAGAAATGCAAATTTTACATCCATCTGATATACCTTAAATCCTTTATGTGCTACATATGCAAGTAGAGTTCTTACACCTTCTAATCTTGCAATAGGAGCAAAAGTCTCACCATAATCTATGCCCTCTTTTTGAGAATATCCTTTACACACCAATCTAGCTTTGTTTCTTGATACTTGACCATCTTCATTCAACTTATTCCTGAATACCCATTTTGTTCCAATTACATTTTTATCTTTAGACCTAGGTACAAGAGTCCATGTTTTGTTCTTCTCTATTTGTTTTATTTATTCATTCATAGCCTCAATCCAACTTTCATTTTTCAATGCATCTTTGACATTTCTAGGTTCAAAATCAGCAAGTAAACATGTACCTTTTAGTTTAATTCTTGTCATAGTACCTTCTGATTTGTTTCCAATAATCTGATCTGGTGTATGATGCCTCTTGACATACTTGGCCAATATAGGTTCCTTGCCTCTTGAATGAGTTACATTGTCATCTTCTTGAATTTCATCTTCAGGTTCTAGTTGCTCAGGCTCAGTAGATATTGGCTCGGTAGCTTCAAACTGAGACTCGGGTCCTTGTGACTCAGTTTGAACTTCTTCTTGTGACTCAGTTTGAACTTCTTCTTGTGACTTGGTTTGAACTTCTTCTTGTGACTCAGTTATTGTACTGGGCGTGGTAGATGTTGTCTCCTTATTGACAAATGTGTCTGATAATGTATCAGGTTCAATGTAAACAAATCTCCTGTAATCCTCCGATTCCTTTTTGCTTTCTTCTTCAGTCTTTTTTGCAAACGCATCAACTTTCACATGTGCACTTTCTATGATTTTGTGAGTAGACAAATTCAAACATCTATATGCCTTACTCTTGCAAGAATATCCCAAGAATATTCCTTCATCACTTTTCACATCAAATTTGCCTTTTCTAGATTCTTTTAAGATGTAACACTTACTACCAAATGCTTTCAGGTAACTTACATTGGGTTTATAGCCATACCATAACTCGTAAGGAGTTTTGAATGTGTCTTTCTTCAACTGTACTCGGTTTAGGGTATGAACTGCAGTGCTGATAGCTTCCTTCCAGTATTTCATAGCAATATTCTTTTCAATCATTAGAGTCCTTGCACAATCCATGATAGATCTGTTCCTCCTTTCAGCTATTCCATTCTGCTCAGGAGTTCTTGGGGCTGATACCTGTCTTTTGATTCCTCTTTCAATGCAAAAATTATTGAATTCATGGGAGATGAATTCACCACCTCTGTCTGATCTCAAGCACTTCATTCTTTTCCCTGTTTCCTTTTCTACTCTTGCCAAATACCATTTGAATTTCTCAAATGCTTCTGACTTTTCTCTTAGATACATAACAGTCATCATTCTAGAGTAGTCATCAACAAAGAGAATAAAGAATTTTTCTTCAGTATAGCTCTCAATTCCAATAGGTCCACATAAATTAGTATGCACAATTTCCAAAATATCTTCAGACTGATAGTTTTTACTTTTAAAACTAGTCTTTCCCATTTTACCAATCTGACAATTCTTGCATAGACCAACATCAGGTTTCTTCAAAGTAGGAATGCCTCTTACTTTCTTGAATTTGCTTATTTTCACCATGTTATCAAAATTTACATGACATAACCTTTTGTGCCATAACCAACTTTCTTTAATTTGAGCAATAAAACATGAGCATTCACCAAGATCAAGATAAAACAAGTTACCTTTGGTTTGTTTGCCCGATCCAATCAGTTTTCCCTTGTCATCTAGCAGTCTTGCTTTGCCATGCATGAATTCAACCTTGAATCCAATGTTGATTAGCTGTGCTACACTTAGAAGATTATGCTTTAGTCCTTCAACCCAATATGCATTATCACATATAAGTTCTTTGGTTAATGAGATTCGTCCTCTTCCTTTTATGCAACAAGGTTCATTGTTTCCAAACCTTACATTACCACCATCATAGTCTTCAAGGTGTTCAAACTTTGTTCTGTCACCAGTCATATGATGTGAACATCCACTATCTATGATCCATGTATCATTTTTGCTTACATGAGAGATAAGTGCCATCTTATCTTCATCATCATCAGATTCATCTTTTACAGCAATGTAGACAATTTCATCTTCACTGTTATCAGAATCCTTAGCCATAAAACATGTTTTCTTACCTTTATCCTTGAATGATTTGAAATTCTTCCTGCCATTGTACTTGTGACCTTTCTTCTCATCCTTTCTTTGCTTGTCTGGGCACCTAGCTGCAACATGACCAATTTCTTCACATGAAAAATAGATTAAGGGAGTTTTACCTTTGTATTTACCTCTGCCTCTAGTATATTTCTTTGCAAGTAATGCTTCAATAACTTCAAGATCACTATCAAAACTTTCCTCTGATTCTTCTTCACTCTTTGACTAGTTGTCCTTTATTTTCTTGCCCTTCTTAAGTGAAAGTTTGGCCTCAAATGCTGATTCAATATTTTTGGAAGTTGGAACATAGTTGTCATAGTTATCCAACTCAAAGGCTGTCAATCTTCCCACTAAGGCATCCAAAGTTATATTGTGATTTTCTTCACATCTTCTTTCTTGAATAGCAGATACTCTTATTGCATAGATAGGAAGTAATGTTCTGAGAACCTTACTTATAATAGTTTCATCATCAATTTTTCCTCCAGAAGCTCTGATTTCACTAACACTTGCCTTGATCCTTTCAACATATTTTGCAATGTTTTCATCTTCTCTCATTTTCATCTGATCAAACTATCCTCTTAGGCTTTCTTCTTTGGCTCTCTTCACATTGTCATCACCACCATAAATTTTCTTAAGCTTGTTCCACATTGCATAAGTAGTTGTGCAGTCTTTGATCTCATCAAATTCTTCATAGCTGAGAGTTGATGCAATGTCTATCATCATGGTGTTATGGTTCTTTTTCTCTGCAATGTCTTCAACAGTTAATGTGCCAGTAGGAGCTGTATATTCTTCATCAAGATATTTGCATCCTGAATCACCAACGGAAGCTAGATGAAGTCTCATGAGTCCTTGCCATGTTGAAAAGTTATCTCTGTTAAGCCTTGGAATTTCTCTCTTGTAAGACATCCTGATCTTTTAGCTTAGGTCCTTGAAACCCTTCCTGCAAGCACCAAAGGCTCTGATACCAATTGTTGGAAATATAGATAGAGTAATTGAGAGGGGGGGTGAATCAGTTAACCACAAAAATATTACCACAGATCCCTTAGATGTCTTATTAATTCATTTACTGTTGTCACTTGGTAAACATACAAAGAAATGTTGAAACTCGGTTATTGCAGTGAATATTAATTATAACTGTTCTTAAGTATTCATCAATGATTAACATGCATGTATAAAGAAAATAACATGAACAGAAGAGACACCAGATTTAACGTGGAAACCCAATATGGGAAAAATCACCAATGTAACTAGGTACTATTTTTCACTCTTCTGAAGTGAGCCTTGTTAGGAGCCAACCCAGTTAAAGATTACAAAACACACTGTTAGGTGTGACCTTGTTAGAGGATTTAATCACCCTGTTAAGAGTGGCCTTGTAAGAGGTCTTTGAAACAATTCAATAGAGCTGTCACCTTGTTAGAGGATTTATAAAATGACTATTAAATCCACTCTATTAAGAGATTTTGAAATCACTGCTACAATGGTGAGAAAGTAACAATGAAATAACCTGAATAATGATGCAACTGATTTGCTGATTATAGATCTCTGTTCTGCTTCACTAGATCCTTCCTGATCAAATATATCTCTGCTACTCCTCAAGGATATCTAACCATCCTTCAAAATTCGCTCACACTTTCCTTCTTTTTCACTTGCACACTTTTAATTCACAACTTGACCTTCTATACATACCATTTGGATTGTCCATTCAGATTGTCAAGTCAGCACTAATAATCATTATAAACATTACTAAACATTACCACAGTTGGCTGAATAAACAAACAAAATTCTTTACTAGGCTGACCAGCTCGGTAAACACTAATCCTGAAAAGATTTCCTTTGGTGACCGAGTGAACTCGGTTACCGCTGCAAATTCTGCAACATCCTTTGAAGACCGAGAGATCTCAGTAAACACAAAAAACTGCCTCACTAACCGACTGAGCTCGGTAAACACTAAGAATTGCTTAGTTAACCGACTGAGCTTGGTAATCACTGGGAACTGCTTTGCTGACCGACTGAGCATGATAATTGATATGACATTTGTATGACATCAAAGACAACACACAATTAATCCAAAAAGATACATGATTTACATTGGATGCATATGTTGTTGCATCTTACTGTAGCTTGTACATGATGAAACATGATAAACCATTGTCACTTGCATTCTGTCAAATACGCCAACAATGTAATTATGCCTACAATGATAATATACACTTCATATAGAAGCTAGGCAATGCATTGCTAAACTACCAACAAATGTCTAGTCGCCAAGCAGTTCACATTGCTCTTTCTTTTCCATTACGAAGAAGTTCTCGAAGAACCATTTTCATCAATACAACACCTCTTGAAAATAGAATTTTGATGTTAAAAATCCCCAAGCTACTTGCAAAGGAACAAGAAGACTCTGAGAACATTATGTTTGCCTCAGCAATAGACAAATACATACAACATCCATAACTCTATGAAAACTTGTCCCTTGCAAAATATACTTCTTTTTACTTGAACAATCCGTCAAAAGAACAAAAAAAATGGCAAAGCTGCAAATCATACACTTTGTAAGATACAACCCGCATAAAGATCCAAAAAATTACTGTAGAGAAAAACTTATGCTTTATGTTCCTTTTAGAAACAATGAACAATCATTGTTACTAGGACATGAAACATGGAGTTCAACATTTGATGCAAACAAATTGCAAATTGCACATGTCGAAAAGATGTTCATAGCATAGATATCTAGTACATGGGGTGACATTGAACTGGTCACAACAAAAGATAACAATGATAGCCATCCAACAATAGACCTTGACAATGACAATGACCAGAACCAAAACAAAACATAAATAGAGAAATATGACATCATCAGTGACATAAAACATCCGAAAAGTGTAGAAAAAAAGCAAGATATTCCCTGCTCACTATTCTCAAAAATAGTTCACCCGTTCTTTCTCAATAAACAAGAATATTTCATGTTGCAAAGATAATTGAATGAAGAACAAAAATCAATAGTCAAATATGTAATGATGACAAAGAGACTTGCACCCAACAAATCACTATATTTTTTCTTGACAGGAGGGGCTGGCACTAGCAAAACCTTCACTACAAAAGTGCTCTTCTAAGCAATGATTCATAACTTGGATAAGAAACTTGAAAGTGACCCGTTCAAGCCTAAAGGAATCATTGTCACTTCAACAGGGAAAGATGCATTCAATGCAGGTGGCACAACTGCACATTCTATCTTCCACCTCCCTTGTAGCTCTTCAAAGATGCTACCTTTGAACTCAAACACACTTGACAGCCTAACTAAGAAATTTGACCAATTGCAGGTTTTTTTCATTGATGAGGCATCGCTATTAGAATCTAGAATGTTATACAATATAGATAGGCGGCTACGCCAAATCAAACACATGCCAACAAAACCATTTGGAAATGTTGATATAATACTTTGCAGTGACTTGTACCAAGCACAACCTATATGTGATGCTTGGATATTTGAAGAGCCAACAATAAGTAATGAGAAAATCCCATACACATTTTGGCTAGAAAACCTCATTTTCTTTGAACTACACAATGTAGTTAGACAAACAAATAGACATTCATTTCTATTCTAAACCATACAAGAATTGGCCAACAAACTAATGAAGACATATCCTATTTGAACAAGACATGTTACAAGACCCCTCTTAATGACTCAAAAATCCCATACTTGTTTAAGAGAAATACAACCGTTGATGAACATAACAAAAGAATGTGGACTTCTTACCTACTAAGCTTTATGTATTTGACGCTATTGATAAAAAAGAGTCTCCCATTGACAATACCCACTACCAAGTTGAGAAATCATCACTACCTAATACAATCTATGTAAAGCCAGGAATCTTGGTTGAGCTAATAGCTGGCAATTTAGATACACAAGATGGCCTAGTCAATGGTGTTGATGGCATTTTACAAATGCACACATCTACCCATGAGGACATCCTATGGATAGAATTCAATGACCCTGCTATTGGAAAATCATGACGCCAAATAAATCAGGCCATATACACAAGTTCTATTTTGCCTTCTTGGACCCCAATAATGAGAATAGCTAGAAAAGTCAAAATAGCTACAAAAATTATTACTCGATCACAATTCCCTATTCAACTAGCATCTGCACAAACCATTCATAGATCACAAGGCCTAACAATAGATTCACTTGCTTTTGATCATTCTAGAGTATACCAGCATGGTCTTGTGTACACTACCCTTTCTTGTGTAAGAAACGTTGAAACCCTTTACTTGATACACAAATGATCAAAACTTCAAAGCGTCCCAAAAAGTAGAAAAATAAATGAAATGCCTTTGAAATTTGGCATAATGGAAACTACAACATAGTCTTGCTCTTGTATCAATGGACCATGTCATTGTATGCTCTCTGAATACTCAAAGCTTTGCATTGCATGCACAAGAAATAGTCCACAACCATGATCTGCTTAAAGCAACTATACTTTGTTTTCAAGAAACAAACGACAAGATACATGAGAATCTTCACTTGCTAGATGGGAAATTTAATTTCTATTCTTCACTGTCTATTCATGGATTGTTGACTTGCTATGCCAAAACCATGACATTGTTAAAAACTGATACTTTTGCAACACAATTCCTAGAATCCATAACCATTGATATATTTCATCTTAGCAATACTTTGTGCATCACAAATGTTTATATAGCCCCAAGTGCACCTATGGATCACATATTGAATCTAATCATAAGCATCTTTACTGCACTACCAGTGAATTGCAAACTCATAATTGTTGGAGACTTTAACATTGACATGCTACATTCCACAAAAACACAAACAATGCTTGCATAACTTATGAAATAATACAAATTAACTTTTCTTGTAAACAAGCCAACAACATATACAGGTAGTTTGTTGGATTATTTTTGGTTACACAATATTGATCTTTCCCTAGCAAAATTCACTTTGCTAGATACATATTAGTCAGACCATTTTGCAATAGCTCTACAACTCCACCTCTAGTTTGTTAACTCATAATGTTAACGGTTTTCTATCTCTTTACCAACTTTCATTTCCATGTTCATTAGCATAAAATAAAGTTAAATGGATCTAGTACCTAGTCTTAAAGCACTTGTTCCAAAGCACAACGCTAGATTACATTACCAATAACATATTTACTTTTTGCCAGACTTTGTTTTCTTGTTGATATCTTTGTTTCTCATGTTATAGAACCTATTTCAGATCGAACCAACAACACCTCCCAGAATGGATCCATCCAAAACAAAAGCATTGGAAACTGAAGCCAGATCTACCACTAGTGAACCAAACACACAAGCTTCAAGCATCAAGCATCAAATGTCTAGCAGCTTGATAGATAAAAAAATGACAACGCCTACATAAAGGTATTTCCATCATCTCAACTTGCCTACATTCCTTCCCTTCACATATATGCAAACACACTTGCATTTACTTGTGGTTGCATTTAGTAGCAACACTAAATTATCAAAAAACATTTTCCAGAGCTTTATTTACATCCTCCAGTCAACAAGAGAACCTTCTAGAAGATGGCAACAACTTCAATGACAATCAACAAGCAAAAAGGTCAGACTTTTCCTAGCCTCTTTTACTGTTTCCATCGGGTTTCATATAATTGTATAATCTAAAATAAATAATCTTTTATTCTAACATACTAGAAATAAAAGTAAACCATCCATCCGACATTGTTGAAATTTGTACAACACAGTTTGCCACTGCTTTTGAAGGTGATGTCCTCATGACTTATGAGTCTGCTTATGCAAAAAACCCTACAAGCCCAGCAAAAGCACCAATACTGCATGTTGACGTCATCGACATGCATGGCCAAATGACCATTACAACAAACATTACCAACCAATTAGTTGATCAATTCCTTTCCCAGTTGTTGCTCGAAGTAAGTGTTCATATAAAAGAATTTGAGATAAAGAAAAAATCACAATATGAAAGGGGCGATGCTGATTATTGCCTAAAGTTTACTGCATGAACATCCATACAAACCATTCCTAAAGTCTGCAACAAGAATAAATTGATGCCTGACAAAAAAATATGTTAACTTATCCACTCACCTAGCAACTACTCAATAAGTACATTGGGTGTTATAGTGGCAGCACATAACCATGTGTAATAACCAAAAAATGGTCATCTAGACTATTAGCCCCTTTCTAGCATTATTTGCTAAATTCATCAATTGCTTATTCTTGATCAAATCCTAATTCTATCATTTACTCGATTATATTCTATGGATTAACCATCTTATCCTAAGTCTTTATTTAATCAAAAGGAATTCCCTCCCCTTTTATTAAATAAAAATCCCCCACTTATCTTTTATCCTAAGTTGCACAAGTAAAGCATTAAACCTATTTTATAAATAAGGAGAAAAGGCTTTTTGTCTCACATGAGGCACAAAAGTCAACACTTATTTCTCATTGTAGGAGACTTGTGCACATAGATTGCTCCCACTTTTGAACTCCACCCTTGATCAAATCTTTTTCCTCTTAATCTCCATGGTCCATTCATCTTTAAAAGGAGAGCTCTCTTCTCATTCTAGGATCCCCATTCTTGATACTAATCTTATGCTGCAAGTTTTCTTGGTGACATTGGAGCTTTGTAAGGACTTGTTGCATTTTTAGTCTTCATACTTGCATTATAGCTTAGTTTTCATAGCATTCTTAGCTTAGTTTCCTTTCATGTTTTAGCTTAATCCACATAGTTTAATTAGTAATGGCTTGTAACACTCTCATTTTTATAGTTTAGTTGCATTCTTATTCTATCATAGTTTGCATTTCATTTTCATTGTGATTCTTGAAGATATTGGCATTCTTGCCCTTGTCTCTTTGAATCTCCCATTGCATGGTTTACTAGCAAGGTTGTATGCTTCATAGCTCTAGCTGAGAGCCCTCTAAACACCCTTGCACTCCATGTCTAGGGAGCTCTAGGTCACTTTTTCAAGGTTTCCAATTCATGGATGCCATTGGAATCAAAGGCTTAGAGAAGTGCACATTTTGAGTGTACATTTTTGGCACCCACACTACTATGCAGTTGATTGCCAAAATTGATCCTTTAAAGTACCTCTTAAGTAAAGTTGCGCTTACCGGATGACTTGCTAAATGGATGTTGATTCTTTCAGAATTTGGCATTCAATACATCGAAAGGAAAGCCATTAAAGGACAAGAAATCACAGATCAATTAGCCGAATTTCCCATAACTGATGATACTCCTCTTCAGATAGACTTCCCAGATGCTTCAATCATGAGTGTCACAGGGCGCACATGGAAAATGTTCTTTGATGGTTCTCATACATAGAATGGGGTTGGCGTTGGAATCTTATTTGTTACACCTCATGGATACACAATTCCTAAATCTTATATGCTTCTCTTTCTATGCACCAATGACATAGTTGAATATGAATCTCTTCTCATTGGTGATAAGCTTGCCCTAGAATGGAGGGTTATAGAATTACATATCTTTGGAGATTCATAGCTTGTCATAAATCAAGTAAACAATTATTACCAAATGAAGGATGACAAGTTGATTCCCTACAAGAAGATGATAGACTCGCTTAGGAATTATTTCACATCTATTACATTCCAACAAATTCCTAGAGCTGAGAACAAGGCTGATGATTTCATGGCTACTTTGGCATCTATTCTACAATTGGAAGAACATGAGTCATGCTTTGAGTTCCTGGTGGAAGAGTTGCGTCATCCCGCCTATGATTCTCCTGATGACCATGTCATTTACACTATGGTTGGTCATGATTCCTCCCGCTATGCTACTATATTTTCCTATCTCTAAGATCAGATTATTCCTAAAAATCTAACGCGTAATGAGAAGCACCAACTCATCTACAATGCCTCACATTTTACCCTCGTCTCTGGTGACTTGTATAGGAAGGGTCTAGATGAAACTCTCCTTAGGTGTCTAGAAATAGAGGAGTCAGAAAAAGTGCTAGTTGAAGTCCACGATGGCATATGTGGTTCACACTCTAATGGTCTTGCATTAGCTCAAAAATTGCTTAGGGTTGGTTACTATTGGCCTACTATGCAAGCTGATGATGTTCAATATGCCAAGTCCTGCAAGAATTGTCAACTACACGGGAATCTCATTCATGCTCCTAGATGTGAGCTTATTCCCTCTGTTACATACTGGCCATTTTGGCAATGGGCCTTTGACTTGGTAGGCAAGATTCATCCTAGTTCTTCAAGTGGTCATAAGTTCATTATTACAGCTACTGAATATTTTACCAAATGGGTTGAAGCTATCCCACTATCTGCAACTACAGGCAAACATGTTGCCTTGTTTATCCTAAATCACATCATTTGCCGCTGTGTTATTCCTTCTTCCATAGTCATGAATAATGGCGGCTAGTTCAAGAATAAAGACCTGAAACACTTGTGCAAAAAATTCAAAATTAAACAACATTGGTCTTCTATTTACTACCCTCAAGGGAATGACCAAGCTGAGGCCTCAAATAAAACATTGTTGAAAATCCTTCATAGAACAGTGCACAAATCAGGCAAGGATTGGCATCTGCATATCAATCCTATGCTATGGGCTTACAGAACTTCTATTCGCACTCCTACTGGTGCCACACCCTTTTCCTTGGTCTATGGTTTTGAGGCTATCTCACCATTGGAGGTCGAAATACCATCACTGAGAGTTTCTCTACATGGTTTGATTACTGACGAAGACCATAGGGCTATGAGATTTTATGAGCTTACTACTTTGGAGGAATGCCGCAAGGCCACCTTTGATCACATGCGCACCTATTAGAAGAGAATGTCTGTTGCTTACAATAAGAAAGTTCATCCTAGAGAGTTCCAAGTGGGTGAATTAATCCTAAGAGAAAATCCTAAGAATCAGCTGAATAGAGAGTAGAAAGGCAAGTTCGAGCCAAATTGGTTAGGGCCTTACATCATCACAACAAAATTTGGGTCCGGGGCCTATCAATTATCTACACCTGAGGGAGAAGCGCTTGCCAAACCTATTAATGTTCTACATCTGAAGAAGTTCTATGCCTAAGGTTCTTGAGCTCTTTGTATATATCTTATTGATCCTGAAAAAATTCCCAAAAAATTCATATATGATGATGAAAAAATCCTAAAAAGTATATAAAGTCTTGAAAAAAGAGCTTCCTAGTGAAAACCTAGCAATATGTGCTTTGATGTCTTACCAAAAAAATTTAAAAAAATAAAAAAAATAGAAAAAGTGCCTTGGTGAAAACCTGGAAACAGGCGCCTTGGTAGCAAAAATACAAAAAAATTATAAAAAGTCCTAAAAAATCTACCAAGTGGTGAAAACCTGGGAACAGGTACTGCTTGGGACCCTTGCACCTATGTCTATCAGTCTTGCGTGGTGCTCTTTCGCTCCACTTCTCACCTTGTCTCTCCTAGCTTGGAACTGACTCTTGTCTTAGTCGAGGGGGCATATGTTGTTTTAGCTTATCTTGGGTCTCTTTGTGCGTCGAGGTTTCTTGGGCAACTTGGTTCAAATAGTGTTTTTCAACACTTCCCAACTGTGTTTTTTAACACTTCCCTAGCGTCAAGTGTTTCTCAACACTTATCAGATATCCTACCCACAGTTTAGAACGATATGATATTTCTCACCAACAGATGTGATACTCAAAGTTTGACTCTATGACCTACACACACGCACTTAAACACTTGACTCACTGAGACTTGCTTGACTTTATTTCTTTGTGTGCTGTCTATGATGATTTCTTTTGATGAGTGTTCTCTCCCTAATAGTTTTTGATGATGCATAGCTAGAAGACTGGGGGCATGAGGAAATGTTTTATTTATTTTATGCCTATGGGTATATCTTGTTGATCCTGACTGTCATGAGCATTTATGCTTGATACACTTGACACTGAGGATCTATAATGTATTATCCTTGACTATTTTTTGCAAGTGCATGCTTATAGTCATCTTGACTTTCTGGTATCTCGATGCGAGCATAATCTTGCTATACTAAACTTAGGGAACCTCACTGCACTAGTCATCTTGACCTACATGTCTTTTATGCTTAGGTGGGATTCCCACATACCTATACATCATATTCATATACCCATAGTTATACTAGTGTATATTGTATGATCTTGCGACGCTACCAATAAAGCTCGATGATGATTATTAGAGTCTAATGGCTTTGTAACCTTGCAAGTAAACCACTTTTCATAGTAGCTTGCATTCTTAGGTTCATGTTAATTTAGTTTCTTGCATCTTGCATACGAAAAGAGCTCTCCTTTCATCTTTCACGGACTTGTCAGTCAACTGCGCTCATCTTTCACTTCTTCTCGATCATGTCTTTCGCCTCTTATCTTTCATATCACATCCTTTCCTTTCCCCATCATCACAAGGGGTTAATCTTATCATCATATATCAAGAAGATCATTTTTAGAAACATAAGTCTACATCATAACATGTGAACTAATCATACATCCATGAGAGAAACTATACATAAGCATTTATAAGCATATATCATATATTTGAGCAATATAATAAGACAATAATACTGAAACATCCATCACAATGAGACAAGTACACAAGATATATCGTAATCTAGTCATCTCATATATATATAAATCATGATACAAATACAATGTGAGATCCCAAAATTTGGATCAAGTCTCAAGACATGTATGTACATCAAAAACCCTAGACCTAGGACTGACTCTCCCCCTCATGTTGAGGAGGTGTTGGTGGAGTTGGTGGATCCATCCTGTTAGCTCACATGTCCGATCTCCCTGCCCTCTCATAGTAGAGTGGCAATCACTGAGCTGTAGGAATGACTGCTATGTATAAACCATGGTAATATGCCACTCATGCCACCTCCTTCTGGATCTTCACAACATTATCACGTGCTGCCCTCTCCCACTGATCTATCTTGGCTCATGCATCCATCAGCCGCTGATTATGAATGATGATTATGGTATGTAGCTACTGTACCTCAGCCTCTAAAGTCTAGATCCTGGCCTGGAGATCCTCTCCTCCTCTGGCTGTAGGTTTCTCCTGTCCTACATCAACCTGATGGTGAATTGGTCTCACCTCCTCCTCCTCCTCCTCATCATCATCCAACTATCGGTGTGACCGTCTGTGGCCACCCAATTGAGAATCCTAGCCTACCTCCCACCTCCCCCTCCTCCATCTCCCCCATCATCTCCATCCCCGCTGTGTGCCTATGGCTATGCATTTGGGACTGTAAACCTAGGGAAGGGATGCCTCTGATGTTCTGCTATGTATGTTGTGTCTGCTCCTGCATCTGCCATGTCTAAAAGGTACTCCTATGGCTCTTGCCGCAACCCTGTTGTCTCCTATGCCGCTTACTGCTAATCCAACATCAATAGCCATCCTAGTCCCTCATCCTCCCATACCCTAACATAGGTGGTGGTCTCTATGATCACTCTCTACTGCCTATCAAACTGCCTCCATACTCGAGTGATCACAAAACACTCAACTATATCTACATGCATGCCTAGTAATGGCCGGCTGCACAACATGTACCTGAGTTCTTGATCCCTATCACTCCACTACTCACATGACCTGTATGGCCTCCAATCAAAGGATGTTAGCTCATCTAACAACCACCTATAATATGTCAGGTCCCCAATGTGTGGCTGTGTGATGAACCCTGTATACTTGTATATGTAGGGAGTCCTCTACTCTTAAGGTTGTACTCATGGCCACACAACTGCTATGTGGTCCCACGCCCATATCTGTGCCAGGACGGCTCCACATGCCCATGATCGATCATCCCTATATATGATCTCATGAAACTCATGATACATATCTACAAGGATGGCTGGTCCCCATGCCATCTGTCAAGGTCATGCCACCAAATCTGCAACCAGTCTCCCCCAGCCTAGTGGGAACCCTCTCTAACTCCGATCAGTGATCAAAGCCTGTGCTACTATGGAGCACATGATGCACAACACTAGATAGTCTCAACCATACTCCTCTATCAGACAGTCCCAATTGAGATGTCTATCGATGATGGTCACATCCTGGAAGAGGTCCTAGATGGCCTGCCTCCCATCTGTGGGAGTCTAATCATAGTATACCTGTGCCAACAAAAAAAATCATGTCAATTTTCATCATATGGAAATGGTACATTAATTAATATCTCTATAAACATGATTATGCTCACCACATCTCCATGGCTCGGTACATGCAGGATCTGATAGACATCCTCTAGTGTGATGGTGGCCTCTCTAGTCGACAAGTGAAAGGTGTTATGCTCACTATGCCACCTCTCTGCCAGTGCTGTCAACAGTCCATGGTTTGCCAGTATATGGGGCATCTCTAGCAAGTAGCCAAAACCCATGCATGTCAAAGCCGCTCTCCCTGGATCATCTAGATCCCAAACACAGTGCAACCTAACTACCCTTGGTGCTCTAATGGTGAGCGCCACAAAAACCTCCTGCAAGCAATAAACCTGCAAATCGAATGTCAGAACATGTCATGATGGATGTTTAAAATTAGTACAAGTCATATCAAACACAAAAAATGTCTCTGCACATGTTATATTGCTCACATTAAATTCAACAATATACTTCTTATTATACTAGTGTGAAACTATTTGTTGATATAGTATTGTGCGATACTTTCTTATATAGCGGTGCAATACTTTCACCTCATGCAATAGTTTGTACCATGTTGCATGACATTTCATTCAAGATCGTGTGATACTTTCCTAGATGGATGTGTGACACTTTGTGGCCACCAAAAGTATCGCATAATACAATATCTAACAGGCGTGCGATACTTTTAAAGTATCGTACGAAGTTTCGCTAAAGAATAATTTCAAAATTTAAAAAACATGTTTTAACTGCAATAAATGACTCAAACGGCTAGTTTTTTTGAAAACTTACTGGGGCACCATACTGAGGAGGCTGGTTGTGCAATTGACCATGCTCAAATCGATGTGTGTGGATGGGAATGCCTTCCTGCTGAGCCATAGTCTCTCTTGGATCTCTCACAGTTCTCAAAATTCACAAAAGACAAATGAATTTGAAAATGACCTTTTCACCCCTTATATAGCATTTTGACCTTTTGACCTAATTTTCAAAACATCTCAGAATTTTTTGAAAATCACACCCTTGGCTAATTTCGACGTCCTAGATCCATCTGCAGGATCAAAATCAAAATTTGAGTTCATCTTGATGGTCAAAATTGCATTTTAATCTTTTCCTTCTTCTGTAGTGTTGGTTGACCATTTGAGGCCTGGTCCTTCGATCTTCACTGGGGCATCTTCATTTCTTCATCCCCATCTCTCTCAACCTTCTAGTCTTTCATTGCCTTCACTTCATCTCTTTGAGGTTTTGACTTTATCTTCTCAGTCAAACCTAGTCAACTTGGGGCATATTTTCACTGCTTAATGGTTACTCTATTATCTTTCATCTTCGATTATGATTTCTGGTGATTTGATCATGTTGCTCTCACTTCTGCATTCCCTCTACCTCATTTTGATTTCGATCTTGAGGGGGAAGCTATATCCTATTAGCTATTCTCCGGAGCATATGCTTGACCATTCCATTTTCTCTGATTGATCTATCTATCGATCTATTGCGCTTGACATGTTAGTTCTCATCTCTAGTTCTAATACTGTCCATCTCTCTCCTAAGTGTTCAGTACTATTGCTACTAGGTTGATCATGCAGGATTTGCTATCTCTCTGCACTTCATTCTTTGGAGTCAGATCTCTATCTATTGCCTTCTTAGATGATCTATTCTTTGACGTAATGGGTTCCCAGATCGATCACACATTAGTCAAAGAGGGGCAAATGTAATCACCAAAAAATGGTCATCTAGACTATTAGCCCCTTTCTAGCATTATTTGCTAAATTCATCAATTGCTTATTCTTGATCAAATCCTAATTCTATCATTTACTCGATTATATTCTATGGATTAACCATCTTATCCTAAGTCTTTATTTAATCAAAAGGAATTCCCTCCCCTTTTATTAAATAAAAATCCCCCACTTACCTTTTATCCTAAGTTGCACAAGTAAAGCATTATTCCTATTTTATAAATAAGGAGAAAAGGCTTTTTGTCTCACATGAGGCACAAAAGTCAACACTTCTTTCTCATTGGAGGAGACTTGTGCACATGGATTGCTCCCACTTTCAAACTCCACCCTTGATCAAATCTTTTGCCTCTTAATCTCCATGGTCCATTCATCTTTAAAAGGAGAGCTCTCTTCTCATTCTAGGATCCCCATTCTTGATACTAATATTATGCTGCAGGTTTTCTTGGTGACTTTGGAGCTTTGGAAAGATTTGTTGCATTTTTAGTCTTCATACTTTCATTGTAGCTTAGTTTTCATAGCATTCTTAGCTTAGTTTCCTTTCATGTTTTAGCTTAATCCACATAGTTTAATTAGTAATGGCTTGTAACACTCTCATTTCTATAGTTTAGTTGCATTATTATTCTATCATAGTTTGCATTGCATTTTCATTGTGATTCTTGAAGATATTGACATTCTTTCCCTTATCTCTTTGAATCTCCCATTACATGGTTTACTAGCAAGGTTGCATGCTTCATAGCTCTAGCTGAGAGCCCTCTAAACACCCTTGCACTCCATGCCTAGGGAGCTCTAGGTCACTTTTTTGAGGTTTCCAATTCATGGATGCCCTTGGAATCAAAGGCTTAGAGAAGTGCACATTTTGAGTGTACACCATGCACCAAAAGAGTATCAACTCCATGTCAAAGATGGAGAATCCATGTCAAGTACAACTATTGTAAGCTATTCAATTCATACATCAAACCCAATTTTTTTCTTTTCACACGTAATTATCTATTTTTTTACATTGGCTAACACATTTCATTCCTTTGCATGTTACAGTTCTAGATTACCACACTCACTCTTATGAAACAGTACAAAATATCCTTGGATCTACAGAAACACCACTCCTACTCCTTAAGAATGTTCTGCGTAATGGGCCGAGAGGGACAATGCTCATAAAAACAACACCATCCACATTCATTGGCAATCTCAATGATGAGTATGCAAGGATTGCTCTACAAAATATTGTCTCCTCCAATCTCTAGGTAAGGAACAAAACCTTAATGTATTTGAAACATGACCAGAATTACATTACATGTAACTAAATAACAGTCTTCAATCCATACTTAAATCTTCATTTAAATTGCAGGTGACTGGCACTTTGAAATAGAAAAATTCTTACCTCGCACCATACCAGCTCCTCTGTACCCTATGTCACCAGCCAACATCAATGGTGTTACCTATTAGAATAAATGAGAGTGGGGGTGAATCAGTTAGATTAGTTATCCTATAGTCCCAAATACAAATATGTACCTTATAAAATAATTCCAACAAATTATGCAGCTTGATAACATAAAATATCAATCTATCTGTCCAGTTTACCGAATACTAGTAATTATCCAAATGTGATTACCAACTAAATCAACTATGCAATATGTAAAGTATGATAGAAAAATAATCATCACAAATAACACATAACACGATGATTTAACATGGAAACCCTATTAAGGGAAAAACCACCTGGGACCGGTAACTCAAAATAATTTACTCTTCTGAAGTGAGCTCGGTGAAGAGCCAACCACGTTAAAGGTTACAATACACACTGTTAGGTGTGACCTGGTTAGAGGATTTATCACTAACAGTTAACTTTTGACCAGCATTCACTATGGGGTCAACAAGATAACAATGTACATTCCTTGAATGACATAGGGCATAATATAAGACTATTAAGTCCACTTGGTTAAGAGATTGTTTGAATCAATGGTTAAACTGATATAGTATTGATCTGATTCAAATACAACTCTATTGCAAATATTCAAATCTATGCTAAGCCTATACACATATCCTCTGATCATTAATCACTTCACTTTCTCAATATTTATCAATTTACTTTCACTTGGTAAATGGTTCTTTGACAGTTGGTAATGTCTACAGTCTCAATTCTTTCACTAACTAGTTTGATTAGGCATGCATGATTAAAGTCTTCATGCAAAATCTCTGTAGTCTTCTTCTTTCTAGCATGTTTCAATAATGAAACTCATATCTCTTATATAGACAAGTAAACCATTTTCATATCAACCATTAGATTTTGTTGCTTCATCTCCTTCATCCATTTTTCCTCTTAAACCTTCCTCGATAGATGTGTCTTTAACATGTTTCAATCTCATCCTTTAGATCTTCTCCAAATTTTTCCAGCCATGGATCTCATAACAAACTTCATCCTTAACCTTGAAATCATAACAATCTCCGGCTCATCAAAATTCAATCGACTATTCTTAGCATTTAATTTTTTCATCCATACCCGGTTAATATAGAAATACATCGGTGATAACTAGTTAAACTAGCTCGGTTAATATTGTCACTCGGTATACACTGCATTGGCTCGGTGTATACAGAAATCTTTAATTACCGACCACATTGACATGTTTAATTTTAGATCTCTTCTTCATAATAGATTAATGTAACATGCTCAAGTCAACAATATAAAGCCATAGACTCATAAATAAGTTACCCAATGTTTTCCTTATCCTTATCTATCATATCCATCTTTTCCTCATGTAGCTATCTCAGTTCTTCATCTTTTCTTCCTTCAACAGATGTTCAGATGTTTGTAACTAACATGATAAGTACTATCAAAACTATTTGATATCAATGACAATCATATTGACTGATTTAATCATCTTACATATCATTTCAGTAGCTTGGTGATCTCTAATCTCTGTTTCTTTAGTTCCTTCAGATATTCAATCAGTAGTAGTTCATCAATCTCTCCCTTTGGCATTGATGGCAACACAAGCAATATGAAAATATGCCATGCACATACCAAAAATGTATTCTACAACTATGTAAGTAAATGTTGTAGCTCAGTAAGCTCAAATTTAACATGTTTAATCACTACAAAATATAACAGCATTACAAGTGTAGACTCTCCCTATGGATTTGATATTTTCAGTTCTCAAATTCCCTTTGTTCTTAGCAAAAAATATTCAAGTCTCTCCCTTTCTACAATCTCTCTATTGTTTGTGTTCTCAGTAACTAATTTTCCATATTCATTTTCTCTAAACTTCTATCCCTTTGACAACAATACCAAAGAAAATATACAAACAACTCTTTAGCAGCTAAGTAATTATCTATTGTTTGGTTCATATCAGTCAAATACCTCAGTGTACAGATAAACAAATTTATATTCCAGCTTCTACAATCTTTCACAACCTTAGACAAAATCCAAAGTGTGAGCTATGTGCATCAACATGAATGATCTTCTGATAAGTATAGGTTGATGCAACCTCCATATCACCTTAGTGACTAGTAGATAGGGGACGGACCCCAAGTCTAGTCCTCAAATATTCAAATGTGTCCTTCGGTAATGGTTTAGTAAAGATATCAACAAGTTGTTCCTTAGATGTTACAAATTCTAGTTTCACCTGCTTCTCTTGAACTTGTTCCCTCAAGTAGTGATACTTAATAGATATCTACTTTGTCTTCAAATGCATCATAGGATTCTTAGAAATATTTATAGCACTAGTATTGTTACAATATATAATCACCAGGTCAGTGATTACCTCATTCATCCCTTCCAACACTTGTCTAATCCAAGCTATATTTGAACAATTTTCAGTAGCAACAACATACTCTGCTTCAGTAGTAGACTAAGAAATGCATGCTTTCTTCTTGCTAATCCAAGTCACAAGCCTTTCCCCTAAAAAGAATGCTCCACCAGTTGTGCTCTTTCGGTCATCTATGTTTCCAGCCCAATCTGCATCGGTGTAAAATCTAAGTTCAAATTTGCCTTCAAATGTATACCATAATCCATAGTCCTTTGTTTTCTTGAAGTATCTCAAGATTCTTTTCATTGCAACCATATGTGAATCTTTAGGATTGGCATAAAATCTTGCCACAATCCTCACTGCATGTGCAATATCAGGCCTACTGTGTACAACATACATCAATTTTTCAATCATAGATCGGTATAGAGTCTAATTTACTTCTCCAAATTCATCATCTTTTGTCAATTTACATCTAGTCACCATCGATGTTCCTAATGGTTTAGCATCTTCCATGCCAAAATTTTTCAATACTTCTTTAATATATTTTGATTGAGTGATGAAAATCCTCTTTCTATTGTATAACCTGAAAACCTAGAAAGAATTTAATCTCTCCAAACATAGACATCTCAAATTCCTTTTTCATGTCATCAACAAAAGATTTGCAAATTAGATCTTTTCCTCCAAAGATTATATCATCAACAAATATCTCAGCAATCAAAATGTTATCATTAGATCTTATTTTCATGTACAAATTATTATTTTCCCTAGTTCTTACAAAACCAATACTTATAAGATAAGCATGTAGTCTTTCATACCATGCCCTCGGTGCTTGCTTCAATCCATACAAGGCTGTGTGTAGTCTACATACCATGTCTTTATGATTCTGATCAACAAACCCTTTTGGTTGTTCTATGTAGATCTCCTTCTTAAGAATTCCATTTAGAAAAGTTGATTTCACACCCCTTTGATATACTTTAAATCCCTTATGTGCAGCATAAGAAAGTAATATACATAATCCTTCTAGTATAGCAACAGGTGCAAAGGTTTCACCATAATCAATACCTTCTTCTTGTACATATCCCTTGCAAACAAGTCTTGCCTTATTCCTAGTGACCTCTCCATTTTCATTCAGCTTATTTCTAAAATTCCACTTAGTACCAATAACATTTTTATCTTTCAGTCTAGGCACTAAATTTCATGTCTTATTCTTCTCAATTTGTTCAATTTCCTCATTCATAGCATTAATCCATTCCTCATTTTCAAGTGCATCCCTAACATTCTTAGGTTCAAACTCACAAACTAAGCATGTGTTTTGTCTTAACTTACTTCGGGTCAACATGCCATCTTGCTTGTCTCCAATGATTTGATTCTCTGGATGGTGTCTTTTAACAAATCTTGCTAGCTCTTGATCTCTTCTCTGCTCATCATTCTATTCAGGGTTATTTTCTTGCTCGATAGCTCCTTCCTGATTCTTGGTTTCCATTTGTTGATTCTCGGTAGCATTTTCCTGATGCTTGGTAGACTTAGCCTGTGGCTTTGATAGATATTCTAGATCTTCAACATAAGTAAACCTACCATAATATTTTGGCTCCTTCATGCTTTCTTCATCATTCTTTTCAGCAAACTCATCAACTTTTACATTAGTACTTTTTATCATCTTATTAGTAACCTTATTCAAACATTTATAAGCTTTACTCTTAGTAGAATATCCCAATAATATTCCTTCATCACCTTTAGAGTCAAATTTACCATTCCTATCATCTTTTAGAATATAACACTTGCTACCAAATATTCTGAAATAACTTACACTTAGTGTGTATCCAAACCATAACTCATAAGGTGTCTTGTTTGTATCTTTCTTTAGTTGAACTTGGTTTAGGACATATACTATTGTGCTAACTGCCTCTCTCCAGTACATTTGTGCAACATTCTTCTCAATCATCAATGTTCTAGCACAATCAACAATGGATCGGTTTCTCCTTTCAACAATTCCATTATGATGTGGTGTGTTGGTGCCCAAAAATGATGGATCACTTTTGGCCAACTGATAGGTACACATTAATACCTTTGCAAGTCTAGCTTAGTCAAGCCAAGGCTGGTAGGCCTAAATTCACTTTAAACTATCAAATTCTCTATGTTGCACAACTGTGTACATAAATAAACAAAGCTCCTCCCAAGGTGGTGAATGATCCTTGGAGGAAAGAAACAAATCCTCTAATAATCTTTATTCTATAAATCTTGACTAAAGTGGATTAAACTAAGGACTCAAAAGTAATATTTTTGAAATAATGATTATATAATCTACAAACCACAAAGTATGAACCAAATGACAATTTCCAAATTATAGTTAGATCAGTGTCTTCTAAATACTTGGGCTATAGAGTCATAAAAATTTTAATCCTACGTACAATCAGAGATGATTTTAAGATAACTCACTCCTGTAAAGCAAGATCATCACCCTACAAGCTTCTATTGAAACAAAATTTAAAACAACTTATACAATAGGTCTTATGGTTTTTAACCCAACTTAAGAGCCCGAAAGGAAACAGTGACAGGTTCTCAGACCATGCTACCATTATTCAAATTGTACAAATTAGTCATAAATGAATGCATCAAATAGAAAAATATAGTAGGATACCCTGGTTCATAGAGTAATTTGAAAGACTAATTGAAAACATATAACTTATAACCACAAATAAAAAAGAAGAGCACTTATCTTTATTAATGTTGAAAAAAATAGTACATTAGAGTTCATATTGTAGTTTTGATCGAATTATATCCTATGAAAATATATCTTGTATTGTATTGTCTCTATTTACATTTTACATTATGTATATATACATGTTTGAGTGGCTTTCACACCTCTTTAGGGTGAAAAGACACCCTTATTACAAATTGTTTTGAAAAAATGATAAACTAACTAAAAAATAATTACCTAACTTTGGGATTTGGGCTTGGTTGAAAAACCAAAACACCTCGTGGATAGCTAATATTTTTATTAGAGATAGGAAATTTGATTTCCCGAACTGAGTCTTTTTTAGATTTTTAAAATTTGACCATCTTCTGCCTTTGTTGACATCATCTTTGCAGAAGGTTGAAATTCCAGCATTTTATGAAGGCTTTGATCATAGAAGTTTGATTGTTCTTGTCACACAGCTTCCTTCCATAATATCTCAAATTTTTAATTGAAAATTAATGTAATATTTTATCCCATTTCATGTACTCCATCATTATTTATTTGGTATGGAGTTTAAGAGGTCATTTTTTAGGGTTTTATCACTATATAGGACTCCAAATTTTGCCCAAAATTTAGAGCTCCAATAGGCTCTTTCTGGGGACGTATGCTCCATGTGAGCATAGTGAGATTCCAGCTATCTCTAGAGAAGCAGACCAAGTATCCATACTAATTTGATGCGAAGTAAAATTGGGTGGCCCAAGGCCCCCCAAAATTGAACATTGATCCTTTCCTCTATCAAACACTTGATTTTGATCATGTAACACTTTTAACCTTGCTGCATTATACATGTCATCCTTATAGACAATTCTCATTGCTTCATCAATACAATCTTTGGCATCCAATCTATATTTAGCCCTTGAGAATCATTAGGTCCATTATAATCCTTGCTGAATAGAAGATTTTGGTTAATCATACAAACCTCTAGGTTAGTCTTCTTTTTTTGGATACCTTCTTGTTCACAATCTATCCCATCTCTATATTTTGGATATTTTTTCTCCTCACCAAAAGGCTTTGAGAATAACTTATCTTCAAGAAGTACAAACTCTCTCTCACCAAGAGTTTGATCAGCTAAGACATTTCTAAAAATTTTAGAACTATGCTTCAACACATTCTCTTCATCATGTTTAGCTGATTCCATCTCATCTTCATATGTTTGGTGTACCGCTCAAAGGATGAACTCCAAGATATCTCACCCTCTGAATGCACTTCATGAGTTTTATCAAATTTAAAATTAGGATTGTTATCTTCATTATGATGCTGATGGATTCCATTGCATAAAGGATCCTCTTCAAACAATGGATTTGATAACATAGAGAAATCAGACATATCTTCATCTACTTCCTCTTCAAACAATGGATTTAGGAACATGGAGAATTCAGACATACATTCATGAGAATTTTCATTTGGATCATCAAGTTTTTCATCAACAAGACTAACATCTTCATTGACATTATCTCCTGAAACTTCCTCCTGTTCATGTAGTTCTATTTCATCTCCACAATTTGATTTCTCTTGAATATGGGCTGATCCATCTACCTCCTTACCATGGTGGATTGAGAAAAAATTTGGACCATTCTTCTCAGTGTGTCTCTGGTATTCTATGTCTAATAAAGCTGAAATTTCTCTTATATTGAGAAGGTTTTCTTCCTCATCATCATGGTCATTGATAAATGTTTCCATACACATCTCATCATGTACAAATTCTTCTTCAATCTGATCCAAGTTTTTATCCTCCATGTCATCACAATTATTATTATGGTTAACATTTTCCTCAGACTGTCCATCAAAATTTGAAACCTCACTTGACTCATATGTTATTTCATTTTTGCACTCTTTTTCCTCTGGAACTAGTTCATTATTCATAAGTTCGAGAAAGGTAAGGAACTGATGATCATATAAAAGACCTAGTTCTCGCATTTTGTTTAAAAGATCAGAAGATGGAGGTCTGCATTTTGAAGGTATTTCATGATAGATATGAAACATCCTTAGGAAGAATTGTACTACAGATTCTTCCTCTTGTTTCTCTAAGTTCAAAAATGCATCCAAAGGGGATATATAATTTGGGTCTTCTTCATCATCACTGAGATTTCCATCAAACACAAGGCCTTGGTCAATTTGATCATAAGACTCCTCTTCTCTGTCCTCACTATCTTCTTCTAATATCTTAACAAGAATCTTTAGATCATGGTCATATAGTGGGATTCTCAAGTTTTTGACCTTTCTCATTAATTCTTTTCATGAAGGTATAATTGTTATAGGTATCCTTCGATAAATATCTGCCATCCTCAAGAATAAGTGTGCACAAGACTCCCCTTCAAATCTCTCCAAACTGAAAAATGCATCAAGTAGAGACATACTATGATCCTCCTCCATGATGAAACTATGGTCTTCATACTGTTCATAACACATGTTATCTTCATTACTTGCATCATGGAATTCATATAGAAACCATTGTTCAAATTATTTCCAAGATGAAATACTTTGTGTAGGTAATGATTCATATGCCTCTCTTGCATTATCTTCTAATGTCTTGAAAAATATTTTCATTGCCTGATCTTCTACAAAAATCTCATAGTTCTCTATAAATGCATAAAATGCATCCAAATGTTCAACTGCTGATTCATCCCATTCTCCATGGAACTTTGGTACAAGCTGTGAAAACTTAGGGAGTAACTTAAAAGGAATACATTGGAAACCCCTGAGATCCAATGGCCTGATACCATATGGAATAAATGGTTTACTTTGAAATGGTTGTTTATTCTGATACATTCTGAATATCTGAATTGGTCGTAACTTGTTTCTTTATACATTAGGTTCTTGACAATAGAGTCACCACCTCTTTCAAAGAAAAAAAATTTACTTATCTCCTTCTGGGTCTTCTTCCTCAGTAGAGTCACTGATTGAAATGCTTTATTGAATAGAGTCACCACCTCATTAGAGGAATGTCTTTCTTTTGGGTTCTTTCTTCCAGTAGAGTGTGTTTCCAAACTAATATAATTACTTTCTGATTCTGATCTGCGAAATCTAAAATTCTAGGTAACTTCACAATATAGATTGTGAGCAACTCTGCCTAGTAGAGTTGCCAATTTTTTGGTGCCCAAAAATGATGGATCACTTTTGGCCAACTAATAGGTACACATTAATACCTCTGCAATTCTGGCTTAATCAAGCCAAGGCTGGTAGGCCTAAATTCACTTTAAACTATCAAATTCTCTATGTTGCACAACTGCGTACATAAACAAACAAAGCTCCTCCCAAGGTGGTGAATGATCCTTGGAGGAAAGAAACAAATCCTCTAATAATCTCTATTCTATAAATCTTGACTAAAGTGGATTAAACTAAGGACTCAAAAGTAATATTTTTGAAATAATGATTATATAATCTACAAACCACAAAGTATGAACCAAATGACAATTTCCAAATTATAGTTAGATTAGTGCCTTCTAAATACTTGGGCTATAGAGTCATAAAACTTTCAATCCTACATACAATCAGAGATGATTTTAAGGTAACTCACTCTTGTAAAGCGAGACCATCACCCTACAAGCTTCTATTGAAACAAAATTTAAAACAACTTATACAATAGGTCCTATGGTTTTTAACCCAACTTAAGAGCCCGAAAGAAAATAGTAACAGGTTCTCAGACCATGCTACCATTATTCAAATTGTAAAAATTAGTCATAAATGAATACATCAAATAGAAAAATACAGTAGGATACCCTAGTTCATAGAGTAATTTGAAAGACTAATTGAAAACATATAACTTATAACCACAAATAAAAAAGAAGAGTACTTATCTTTATTAATGTTGAAAAAAATAGTACATTAGAGTTCATATTGTAGTTTTGATCGAATTATATCCTATGAAAATATATCTTGTATTGTATTGTCTCTCTTTACATTTTACATTATGTATGTATACATGTTTGAGTGGCTTTCACACCTCTTTAGGGTGAAAGGACACGCCCTTATTACAAATTGTTTTGAAAAAATGATAAACTAACTAAAAAATAATTACCTAACTTTGGGATTTGGGCTTGGTTGAAAAACCAAAACACCTTTTGGAAAGCTAAGATTTTTTTTGGAGATAGGAAATTTTATTTCCCGAACTGGGTCTTTTTTATATTTTTAAAATTAGACCATCTTCTGCCTCTGTTGATATCATCTTTGTAGAAGGTCAAAATTCTAGCATTTTCTGAAGGCTTTGATCATAGAATTTTGATTGTTCTTGTCATAGAGCTTCCTTCCATAATATCTCAAATTTTTAATTGAAAATTAATGAAATATATTATCCCATTTCATGTACTCCATCATTAATTATTTGGCATGGAGTTTAAGAGGCCATTTTTTAAAGTTTTATCACTATATAGGACTCCAAATTTTGCCCAAAATTTAGAGCTCCAACATGGTGTTCTAGGTGCAGAAACCTATCTTTTTATATCATGCTCATTACAATAGTTAGTGAATTCATTAGAAAAAACTCACCTCCTCTATCAGACCTTAAGCATTTCAATTCTTTTCTAGTTTCTTTTTCAACTTTATCCTTATACCATTTAAACCATTTGAATGCCTCAAATTTTTCCTTCAAGAACATAACTGTCATCAATCTAGTATAGTCATCAACAAAAAAAATATAGTATCTATCACTGTAGTAGCTTTGAGTTCTCATAGGACCACATAAGTCAGTATGAACCAACTCCAAAATTCCTTTAGATGAATAGTCCTTACTTTTAAAACTAGATTTTGTCATCTTTCCTTTTTGACATTGATGGCACATAACATGATTAGATTTTGTTAGACTAGGCAATCCTCTAACTTTTCTCTTTCTACTGATCTTAATCATGTTATCAAAATTTACAGGACATAAACTCTTATGCCATAACCATGCATCTTCATTTTTCACCAGCAAACAAGAGGATTCAACATTGTCAAGATAAAATAAATTACCTTTTGCTTGTCCTCCTGTTCCAACAAGCTTTCCATTGTCATCATAATTTTTTACCTTCTTTCTTTCAAATGCAACTCGGTGACCTGAGTTATTCAGCTATGCTACACTCAATTTTTTTTAATTAAGTCCTTTTACCTAGTATGCATTATCACATCTAATTTTATCATTCAATAAAATAGATCCTTTTCCTTTAACCATGCAAGGTGTGTCATTTCCCATTTTCATTGAAGCTCCATTATAGTGCTCAAGATGATCAAACTTATCTTCATCACCAATCATATGATGTGTACAATTACTATCAATGATCCAAGTACCATTCTTACTAACTTTAGAAATAAGTGTTGTTTCTACACACCTTTCATCCTCTTCTGAATCATCTTTCATTGCAACAAACACCACCTCAATATCATCATTAGTGTCGGTGTCTGTGTCATTTTCTCCAACAAGGTAACATGCCTTTTTTCCCTTATCTTTGTGATCTTGGTTGTCTCTATTGTAGTTTTGGTAACCACTGTTATTCCTTCTACCAAAATTCCCATCACCAGATCAGTCTCTATCTTTATCATCCTCTTTCCTATTAGGACATCTAGCAATAATATGGCCAACTTCTTTACAATTAAAACAAGCTAAAGGTAACTTTCCCTTATATCTACCTTTACCTTTCTATAGTCTCTAGGCCATAAGTGCTTCAAGTTCATCAAGCTCATCATCGGTATTACTATCACTTTCATTCCTTACATTATGCTTACTACTAGATTTACCAATCTTAAGAGAAGACATAAAAGCAGACTCAACACTCAACACCACACTATTGTCAACATTATTCAGCTCAAAAGTTGTTAACTTTCCAATTAGACTATCAAGAGTAAGAGTGCTATTAGGTGCAGACCTCATTTCATGAATAACAGATATTCTGATTGCATAAACATGCAACAAGGTTCTTAGTATCTTACTTACCACTATATCTTTAGAAATGATACCACCGACTCCTTAGATAGCATTAACTACCTCTTTAATTTAGTTTGTGTACTATGTAATATTCTCTCCTTCCTTCATCTTCATGTCATCAAATCTGCCTCTCAATCTTTCAGCTCTGGCTCTCATCACATTCACATCACCACCATAAACTAGAGTAAGTTTATCCCACATTTCCTTCATTGTAGTGCAATCCTTAAGATCCTCAAATTCAACATCAGATAGAGTAACACCAATCTCTATAATAGTAATATTGTGTTCATGATGGTCTCTCAACTGATCAAGAGTCAAAGGACCAAAAATTGTTTGTATGTAGCCATTGTTTAGTAAAGGTATAGCAGATTATCTAATTCCAGATACGTGAAGTCTCATATGAATTTTCCATGTAGTAAAGTTATCTGTGTTCAGCTTCGACACTTCCCTCTTATACATCTTGTAATATTTTTGCTCAAGTCCTTAAAACTTTCTTCCAAGAAACCAATATAGCTCTGATACCAATTGTTAGAATAATTGAGAGTGGGGGTGAATCAATTAGATTAGTTATCCTATAGTCCCAAATATAAAGATGTACCTTATAAAACAATTCCAACAAATTATGCAACTCGATAACATAAAATATCAATTTGTTTGTCCAGTTTATCGATTACCAGTAATTATCCAAATGTGATTACCTACTAAATCAACTATGCAATATATAAAGTATGATAGAAAAATAATCATCACAAATAACACATAACATAATGATTTAACATGGAAACCTTGCTAAGGGAAAAACCACCTGGGACCGGTAACCCAATATAATTCACTCTTCTAAAGTGAGCTCGGTGAAGAGCCAACCCTGTTAAAGGTTACAATACACACTGTTATGTGTGACCTGGTTAGAGGATTTATCACAAACAGTTAACTTTTGACTATCATTCACTATGGGGTCAACAAGATAACAATGTACATTCCTTGAATGACATAGGGCAGAATATAAGACTGTTAAGTCCACTTGATTAAGAGATTTTTTGAATCAATGGTTAAACTGATACAATATTGATCTGATTCAAATACAACTCTATTGCAAATATTCAAATCTATGCTAAGCCCATACAAATACCCTCTGATCATTAATCACTTCACTTCCTCAATATTTATCAACTTACTTTCACTTGGTAAATGGTTCTCTCATGCTCGGTAATGTCTGCAGTCTCGGTTCTTTCACTAACTAGTTTGATCAGGCATGCATGAATAAATTCTTCATGTGAAATCTCTGTAGTATTCTTCTTTCTGGCATTTTTCAATAATAAAACTCATATCTCTTATATAGACAAGTAAACCATTTTCATATCAGCCATTAGATTTTTCCGCTTAATCTCCTTCATCCATTTTGCCTCTTAAACCTTCCTTGGCTGATGTGTCTTTAACACGTTTCAATCTCATCCTTTAGATCTCCAAATTTTCTTAGCCATTGATCTCATAACAAACTTCATCCTTAACCTCAAAATCATAACAATTTCTAGCTCATCAAATTCAGTTGATTGTTCTTAGCATTTAATGTTTTCATCCATACTCGGTTAATATAGAAATGCATTAGTGATAACAAGTTAAACTAGCTCGATTAATACTATCACTCGGTATACACTGCACTGGCTTGGTGTATACAAAAATCTTTAATTACTAACCACATTAACATGTTCAATTTCAGATCTCTTCTTCATAATAGATTAATTTAACATGCTCAAGTCAACAATATAAAGCCATAGACTCATCAATAAGCTACCCAATGTTTTGTTAGAATAACTGAGAGGGGGGTGAATCAGTTATCCATAGTCCCAAATACAAAATGTATATCATAGCTAATTCTATAGCCCGATAAACATAAAATACTAATCTATCTGTGCTTTTACCAATTACCAGTTAATTGCTCATAGTGATTATCGACCAAATCAAATATGCAACATGTAAAGTATGATATCCAAACAATCACCACATAAACACATAACACAAGAGATTTAACATGGAAACCCTATAAAGAGAAAAACCACCTAGGACCAGTAACCCAAAAACTTTTCAATCTTATGAAGTGAGTTCGGTGAAGAGCCAACCCTATTAAAGGTTACAAAACATACTGTAAGGTGTGACCTTGTTAGAGGATTTAACACTAACGGTTATCGTCCAACTAGCATTCACTATGGGGTTGACATGATACATTCAATGAATGACATAATAAGACTTTCAAGTCCACTCGGTTAAGAGATTTTATCTAATTACAATAGTTAAACTGTAACAACAGATGATCTAATTACAATGCAACTTGATTTGCAGATATTTAGATCTATATTAAGTCCATAAAATCCTTTGATCAATATTTCATATTCAGTTCATCAACATTGAATAACTTATTGTCCCTCAGTAAAGCTTTTTGACACTTGATACTGTTCTATAGTTCGGTTCTTCTTCAACTAGTATGATTAGGCATGCATGAAGCTTGTTCACGTGATATCTCTACAGTCTCCTTCTGGCATTTTTTCCACTGTGAAACCCTAGTCTCTTAAAAAGACAAGTAAACCATTTTCCTCTCATCCATCAAATTTTGCCACTTAATCTCCTTCATTGATTTTGCTACTTAAACCTTCCTCAGCTGATGTGTTAGTAACATGTTTTGTTTCCATCCTTTAGATCTTCCTTGAATTTTGTTAGTCGTAGATCTTACAACAAACTTTATCTTTCCACCTTGTAATCATACACTTTACAGCTCATCAATTTCTGTCGGCTAAACTAATCATTTAGTTCTTTTTTCCATACTTGGTTAACAAAGAAATGCATCAGTGAACATAAGCTTGATTGATACTGTCACTCAGTATACACTACACTAGCTCGGTGTATACTAGAATGCTTCATTAACCGACCACACTGCTTTGTAACATTTTGCTCCTATCTTCATAATAGATTAATGCAACATAATCAAGTCAACAATATGAAGTCATAGACTCATCAATAAGTTACCAAGAGTATTCCTTATCCTCATCTATCATATCCATCTTCCTCAATGTAAATATCTTAGTTCTTCATCTTTTCTCTTCTCTTTTATAGATGTGTATATATTTGCAACTACCATGATAAGTACTGTCAAACTAGTTGACACTAATGACAACATAAAGACTGATTCAATTATCTTATTTAAAAATTTAGTGCTCGGTGATCTCTAATCACTTGTTCTTCATCAATCAGGTTCCCAATTAGTTGTAGTTCATCAATCTCTCCCTTTGGCATTTATGGAAACTCAAGCTATATGAAGTGTACCATACACATACCAAACATGTATTCTACAACTCTGTAAGAAAATGTTGTAGCTCAGTAAGCTCTCTTTAGCTTAATATGTTTAATCACTACGTTACATGACAACATTGCAAATGCAAACTTTCCTTTGCAGATGATAGCATTGCAAATGTAGACTTTCCTTTGTAGATATGATCTTTCCAGTTCTCAGATTCCTTTTGTTCTCACTAAAAAATCTTCAAAACTCTCCCTAACTTTCTTATATTGTCTCTCCCTTAGATAGATGTTCTAGTAATCTCCTCAGTTGTCATATTGTTTATCTCTCCCTTTGACAGCAATGCCAAAGAAACAAATAAACACACAACTTTGTATTAGCCATGTGACTCTCTGTTGTTTGGTGCATACAATGTATCTCTGTATCTTTGTATATCGATATCAAAATCTCTGTTCCTGAAATCTTTCACAAACTTAGACAGAATCCAAAGTGTGAACTAAGATGCATCAAAATGAATGATCTTGTGATAAGATTAGGCTGATGCAACCTCCAGATCACATTAGTGACCGGTAGACAAGGGACAGACCCCAACCCCAAGTCTAGTCCTCAAATATTCAAAAGTTTCCTTTGGTAGAGGCTTGGTAAATATGTCAGCATGTTGCTCTTTTGATGTAAAAAATTCTAATTTAACTTGCTTCTCCTATACTTATTCTCTTAAGTAGTGATACTTAATAGAGATATGCTTGGTCTTTGAGTGCATTATAGGATTCTTTGAAATATTAATTACACTTGTGTTTTCAAAGTATATAATCACCGACTCAGTGATTACCTCATTCATCCCTTCCAACACTTGCTTGATGTAAGCAATGTTTGAATAGTTTGTAGTAACAACAGCATACTCTTCTTTGGTAATAGACTGAGAAATACAAGGTTGTTTCTTACTTGTCCAAGTAACAAGTCTTTCACCAAAGAAAATTGCTCCTCCGGTGGTACTCTTCTTGTCATCTATATTTCTAGCCCAATTTGCATTGGTGTAAACTCTTAGTTCAAACTTTCCTTCCTTAGGATACCATAATCCATAGTCCTCTATTTTCTTTAGGTATCTTAAGATTCTTTTAGTTGTAATCATGTGTGACTCCTTCGGATTTGCAGAAAATCTAGCAACAATTCCCACAACATGTGCAATATCTGGTCTACTATGCACTACATGCATCAACTTACCAATCATAGATTGGTACAGTGTCTGGTTCACCTCTATAGTTTCATCATCTTTAGTCAATTTTCAACCTATGACCATCGGTGTTCCAACTAGTTTAGCATCTACCATGCCAAATGTTCTCAGTACTTCCTTTATATAGTTTGATTGTGTGATGAATATTCCATCATTTTGTTGAATAAACTGCAAGCCTAGAAAAAACTTAATCTCTCCAAACATAAACATTTCAAATTCTTCACACATCTCATCAACAAATGATTTATAGATATGATCTTGTCCTTCAAAAATAATATCATCCACAAATATTTCAACAATCAAGATAGTATCATCAGTATCTCCTTTCATATACAGATTGTTGTTCTCACTAGTTCTAACAAAACCAATACTTAACAAATAAGTATGCAGCCTTTCATACCAGGCTCTAGGTGCTTGCTTTAAACCATATAAATCTTTATGTAGTCTACATACCATATCTTTCTTGTCTGGAGAAACAAACCCTTCTGGTTGTTCAATGTAGACCTCCTCTTCTAGTATCCCATTCATAAATGTAGACTTAACATCCATTTGATAAACTTTAAACTTCTTATGTGCTGCATATGCAAGTAACATTCTAACTCTTTCTAGTCTAGCAATAGGTGCAAAGGTCTCACCATAATCTATGCCTTCCTCTTGTGCATACCCATTGCATACAAGTCTAGCTTTATTTCTTGTAACATTTCCATTTTCATTCAGCTTGTTTCTGAAAATCTATTTAGTACTGATAACATTCTTATCTTTAGGCCTAGGTACTAAAGTCCATGTCTTATTTTTCTCTATCTATTCTATCTCTTCATTCATTTCATTTACCCAATCTTCATTCTCCAATGCAACCTTAACATTTTTTGGTTCAAACTCACAAACTAAGCATGTACCTTGTCTCAACTTACTTCTTGTCATCATGCCAGATTGCTTGTCACCAATGATTTGGTTCTCAAGATGATGTCTTCTAAAAAATCTAGCCAGTACTTGATCTCTTCTTTGTTGTTCATCCTGTTCAAGTTCATGTGCTTTCTCGGTAGGTCCTTCCTGATCATCGGTTTCTCTTTGCTATTCCTCAGTGTTGTTTTCCTGATGATCGGTTGACATAGTCTGTGGCTTTGGTAGGTACTTTGGTTGTTGAATGTAAGTGAATCTACCATAATCTTCTGGCTCCCTAGTGATTTCTTCATTGTTCTTAGTATCAAATTCATCAACCCTAACATTAGTACTTTCAATCATTTTATTAGTAACTTTATTCAAACATTTATAGGCTTTTCTTTTAGTGGAATATCCAAGAAATATCCCTTCACCCCCTTTAGGGTCAAAATTTCCATTTCTTTCATCTTTCAGAATAAAACATTTGCTACCAAAAATTTTGAAGTATGTTACAGTCGGTTTGTGACCAAACCATAGCTCGTAGGGTGTTTTGTTTGTGTCCAATTGTACTCTGTTTAGCACATAAATAGTTGTGCTAACTGCTTCTCTCTAGTATGTTTGAGCAACATTCTTCTACAACATCAGTGTCCTTCAATCAACAATTGATCTATTCCTCCTTTTAGCAATCCCATTCTGCTGAGGTGTTCTCAATGCATAAACCTATCTTTTTATACCATGCTCATTACAATAGTTAGTAAATTCATCAGAAATAAATTCACCACCTCTGTTAGATCTCAAGAATTTTAGTTCCTTATTAGTTTCTTTCTCTACCTTTTCTTTGTACCATTTAAACATCTTAAATGCCTCTGATTTTTCTTTTAAAAATATCACAGTCATTAATCTAGTGTAATCATCAACAAACTGAATGAAGTATCTATCTCCATAATAGGTCTATGTTCTCATGGGACCACATAGGTCGGTGTGAACTAGCTCCAAAATTCTCTTTGTTGAATAATATTTACTCTTAAAACTAGATTTTGTCATTTTACCTTTTTGACATTCATGACACATAACATGATCCAGCTTTGCTAGGCTAGGTAGACGTCTAACCTTTTTCTTTCTACTAATTTTAATCATGTTATCAAAGTTTACATGACATAACCTTTTATGCCACAACCATGCATCCTCATTTTGCATTATTAAACAGGAAGACTTATCATTATCAAGATAAAACAAGTTACCTTTCATTTGTGCTCCTGTTCTAACAAGTTTTCCTCCATCATCAAATATCTTAACCTTTTTTTTCTCAAAAGCTACTCAGTGACCTGAGTTGTTAAGCTATGCCACACTTAGAAAATTATAATTTAGTCCTTCTACCCAATAAGCATTATCACATCTGATTTTATCATTTATCAGTAAAGATCCCTTTCCTCTAACCATACAAGGTGTATCATTACCCATTTTTACAGATCCTCCATTATATTGCTCAAGATGATCAAATTTTTCTTCATCACTAGTCATGTGATGGGTACAACCACTATCAATGATCCATGTATCATTTTTATTAACCTTAGAAATCAGTGTTATCTCTACATACTTTTCTTCTTCCTCAGAATCATCCTTCATAGCAACAAATACTACTTCTACATCATCATCTGAATCAATATCAGTATCAATCTCTTCAGCAATGTAACATACTTTTTTACCTTTGTCATTGTTGTCTTAGTTGTCTCTGTTGTAGTGTCAGTAACCTCTGTTGTTTCTCCTTCCATAGCTTCCTTTACCAGGCCTGTCTTTGTTTCTATCATCTTCTTTCTTGTTGGGGCATCTAGCAGCAATATGACCAACTTCTTTGCAGTTAAAACATGCTAAAGGTAATTTACCCCTATATCTACCTTTACCTTTAGGTAATCTCCTAACCATAAGAGATTCAAGCTCATCAAGCTCATCATCAGTATTATTTTCATTATCATCATTATTACTTCTACTACTAGACTTACTGATCCTTAGAGAAGTCATGAAAGAAGACTCAACAGGTGGTACAACACTATTATCATAGTTGTTCAGTTCAAAAGTTGTTAGCTTACCAATCAAATTATCAAGAGTGAGAGTGTTGCTAGGTGTAGACCTCATTTCATGTATTGCAGATATTCTAATTGCATAAACAGGCAATAAGGTTCTAAGAATTTTGCTTACCACTGTATCTTCTTTAATGGCACCATCAGATCCTATGATAGCATTGAATACCTCCTTTATTCAGTTTGTATACTGCACTATATTTTCTCCTTTCATTTTCATATCATCAAATCTTCCTCTTAAAATTTCAGCTCTAGCTCTCTTGACATTATCATCACCACTATAAACTTGGGCAAGTTTATCCCATATTTCCTTTAGGTAACACAATCCTTGACATCTTCAAATTCGACATCTAATAGAGCAACATCAATCTCTATCATAGTAACATTATGCTCATGTCTATCTCTTAATTGATCAAGAGTCAAAGGTCCTGTAGGTGGTGCTAAATAGCCATTATCCAATAGGGTGAGGGTAGAATTCCCAATCCCAGATATATGTAGTCTCATTTGGCTTTGCCATATTGTAAAGTTGTCCTTATTCAGCTTTGGCACTTCCCTCTTATACATTTTGTGATCTTTGTGCTGAAGTCCTTAAAACTCTATTCCAAGCAACCAATACGCTCTGATACCAATTGTTAGAATAACTAAGAGGGGGGTGAATCAGTTATCCACAGTCCCAAATACAAAATGTATATCACAAAACAAATTCAGCTAATTCTGTAGCTCGATAAACATAAAATACTAATCTGTATGTGCTTTTATCGATTACTAGTTAATTGCTCATAGTGATTATTGACCAAATCAAATATGCAACATGTAAAGTATGAGATCCAAACAATCACCACATAAACACATAACACAAGAGATTTAACGTAGAAACCCTGTAAAGGAAAAAACCACCTGGGACCGGTAACCCAAAAACTTTACACTCTTTTGAAGTGAGCTCGGTGAAGAGCCAACCCTGTTAAAGGTTACAAAATACACTGTAAGGTGTGATCTTGTTCAAGGATTTAACACTAACAGTTATCATCCAACCAACATTCACTATGGGGTTGATAGGATAACAATGTACATTCTATGAATGACATAATAAGACTTTCAAGTCCACTCAGTTAAGATATTTTATCTGATTACAATGGTTAAACTGTAACAACAGATGATTTGATTACAATGCAACTTGATTTTTAGATATTCAGATCTATATTAAGTCCATAAAATCCTCTAATCAATATTTCATATTCAGTTCATCAACATTGAATAACTTACTGTCTCTCGGTAAAGCTTTCTGACGCTCGGTACTGTTCTGCAATTTGGTTCTTCTTCAACCAGTATGATCAAGCATGCATGAAGCTTGTTCACGTGATATCTCTACAGTCTCCTTCTTCTGACATTTTTTTCACTGTGAAACCCTAGTCTCTTAAAAAGACAAGTAAACCATTTTCCTCTCATCCATTAGATTTTGCCGCTTAATCTCCTTCGTTGATTTTTCCACTTAAACCTTCTTTGGCTAATGTGTCAGTAACACATTTTTTTTCCATCCTTTAGATCTTCCTTGAATTTTGTTAGCCATAGATCTTACAACAAACTTTATCTTTCCACCTCGTAATCATACACTTTACAGCTCATCAATTTTTGTCGGCTAAACTAATCATTTAGTTCTTTTGTCCATACTCAGTTAACAAAGAAATGTGTCGGTGAACATAAGCTCGGTTGATACTGTCACTCGGTATACACTACACTGGCTCAATGTATATTGGAATGCTTCATTAACTGACCACACTACTTTGTAACATTTTTCTCCTATCTTCATAACAAATTAATGCAACATAATCAAGTCAATAATATGAATTCATAGAATCATCAATAAGTTACTGAGATTATTTCTTATCCTCATCTATCATATCCATCTTCCTCAATGTAGATATCTTAGTTCTTCATCTTTTCTCTCCTCTTTTACAGATGTGTAGATATTTGCAACTACCATGATAAGTACTGTCAAACTAGTTGACATCAATGACAACATAAAGATTGATTCAATTATCTACATAACAATTTAGTGCTCGGTGGTCTCTAATCACTTGTTCTTCATCAATCAAGTTCTCAATCAATTGTAGTTCATCATGTTTTCCTTATCCTTATCTATCATATCCATCGTTTCCTCATGTAGATATCTCAACTCTTCATCTTTTCTTCCTTCAACAGATGTTCAGATGTTTGTAACTAACATGATAAGTACTGTCAAAACTAGTTGACATCAATGACAATCATATTGACTGATTTAATCATCTTACATATCATTTCAGTAGCTCAATGATCTCTAATAATTTTTTCTTCAGTTCCTTTAGATATTAAATCAGTTGTAGTTCATCATTACCATCAACCACCAACAATGCCCACTACATTCCATGTGCAAAAAGGACAACCTTTTCTTATGAAACTTTTTTGTAATGCATAATACAGATTGAAGATGACATTGTGGATTGCACCATCCATGGACAACTCCTTGAGCAACACTTCCCCCAGTTTAAGGAAATACCTTTTGAAAACTACAAAACAAACCTGTTTGAAGTTTTCTTCCTGATGTGAAAATTTGAAATTGAAGGCACCTTTACAATTGTAATGAACAACAACATCCTTTCCATTACAACACAATCCAACAATGTAAGCTCAAAATACCCTCTTGTTCATATTTCTTATAATTTAAAAAAAAGCTATCATTTTAAAACATTGTTTTGCAGCTTTTAGCCTATGACATACTTGTTTTGCGTAAAAATTTAGGTACATTAAGCCTCTCAGAATTTGCTACAAGTTTTTGTTCTTCACATATTCCTATTTGATTTTGACAGTACAAAAAATGTAGTGCAAAGAGAACAGATTTAGTTTTTGGACTTCTACAATTGAATGTTTTGAAACTGAAAAAATGATACTATGTTGTAACAAATACAGTCATGCTAAGAAAATAGTCAAAAAATGATACTATTTTTTAGCAAATACAGTCGCAATGTTTGTTGTTTTTTTTACAACCATCACTTTAAATTACTAACATGCACAGTCTTCTTTAATGATGCTTTGTATATCTTACTTGTCATTTCTAAATATAAATAATAGAATGTTGCAAAGACTCTATATCCTAAAACATGAAATTTTGCATATGCTTTAGGCAATGTAACATAAACTTCAGTTTCAGACTTCAATGATTTCTTTGCATTCTTTGTTCTCAGATAATACATATCCTTGTGTTTGGTCTTTGATTTATATTATTTAATACTAAACTTGCCCTCTTCACACTTTGGTTTCACCTACTATATTCCTTCTAATATGTTCGTGCTTGGAGTGAGCTCTATATTTCCTGTAAACAACTAAAGAATCTTAGAATTTTGTAGTTGAACATATACTAGAACACATATTAGCATTTACACGAACTGTGAAAATCTGTTACCACTAATGTGCAACTATTTCATATAACATGTATGATTTGGAGTTGTTGATGCTCAGCTTAAATCTCTCTCTTTACTTAATCTATACTAGTTCTAAACTAGAAATTATCATATGTTTCTTTCCTAACTTTGAAACATTAAAATATACTTGGACAGTAGTGGGAACTTTAAATTGATAATTATATTCTTCTCTTCTTTCTCTCTGTAGGTTTTCTTTGTCCTGCTTTGATTGGGCATTGGAAACAACAAGAATAAGCTATTTTCATCTCTGTCTCTATTTCTATACCTATACCAGTGAGGAAAAACCTATAGACCAGTACCATAATAACTTAGCACTTCCATTCTGTTGCAGTACTAAAAAAGTCCACGATCATGAGCCCACTCAAGACCATTTCTTCTTGATGTTTTAATGTGTCACATATAGTATCCTTCTGAAGGTAATAATACTTTCCACTAGGCTAAATAATTTTTTGGTGCCTATGTATGGAGAACTTATTTAAATCAGCTCTTTCATTACTAAGATTCTTGAAAAAATTTAGAAAAGGACATTCAACAACTATATTTGCATTAAAAGCTTCACCTAACCTTGTCATCTATTCATTAGTTGAAAACAAATCAACTAATAGTGGCATGAAATATTCATCTGCTGGTATGAGGGTTTGTTGACTCTTATCCTACCATGGAATAATGTGTTTTGGACTGAGACTTCATTGGTGCAGACCATAACCTCAATTGCTCTCTATTTTTGAGTGAAAGGTTGATGCTAGATGTGTTACTTCCAAGAAACTAAATATTAATGATTTTAAGTTCATAAATTTAGATATGCCAATCTTTATAATTTGATCACTCTCAATAGATATTTAGATGAAAGTATTGTTGCTTCAGTCAATGCATTTATCAAAATTGTTGATCAATGACTGTTTAGTCTAGTTGCAATTGTTGTTGATAGGACATTGCATATTAGACATAATAAAAAAATACCACCAAATATCTCTCATCCCTTTAATAGAGTCATCCATTGCAACTCCAGCTAATATCCTTAAATTAATATGATTCACCTTCAACTTTTCCACTTGTAGCCTTTGCACACCTGATGAACCAGCCACATTGACAAGCTTTATGAGTTCATCACAAATAATTGTCCCTTTCATTTTCAAAGCTCATAGATAAGTTGAACATCAATTACCAGATTAAGATTTGATAACATAGATGACCTTTACTATAAGAATTTCATTAGTTTCTAGCCCATAAATGTCTTAGGTATCAAGAAAATAACACTTTTGCAGAATATTGAAATTAATAAGATTATGATTTCACCAAGTTAGTACTAATCATTTACCTATTTGTAAATGGTAGTGGTGCCAGACCCTTGAAATGCAAGTAATAGAAGCTTTTAAATCTTATCCTTCTCTAAGTAATCTGGGAGAGATCTACTTTGGTGGTTATTCACATATTCTCTTGAGCCATTGGCATTACAAGAGAGTTTTAAATGATCATTACACTTAACTAGCAGTATATGAAATAGTATGTAGCCCACCAAATTACTGTGTATAAAATGATATGTAACTTTATTGGTGCATTTATTTGCAGCTGGTGATGCTCGACTTAAATCTCACCCTTTTCTTAACCTATAATAGTTCTAAACTACACAACTAGATGAGTATTCACAGCTGCCATTAGATATGGAGTTTTCCCTACCTTGGCTTCTGCATTTAAAATGGAATGTGCTCACTGGATGATTTATCCAACCTTGAACAAGAAAAAGAGATACACAACTAGACAAAACTATTTGCACCCCAAACTTCGGTTAATTTTGTATTTTGTATTTTTTAAAGGATTTGAACATAACTCAAAATCAATCAACCACCATTTTTATACGAGTACAATTGCAATCATCAGATTAAGATTTGATAACATAGCTAGCCTTTACTATGAAAATATCATGTGTTTATGGTCCATAAATGTCTGAAGTATCAAGAAAAAGTGACACCTTTGCAGGATATTAAAATTAATAAAATTCTGATTTCAAATTTATTGATCCATGCTCTAGACTTCTAGTCCAAAGTCTTAGTCAATTTATTAATAGATTGATTTCGATTAACAATTGATAATTTTCTAAGGCATTGACAATCCTTCATTGATTGTATTCTATTTGTATAATATTACAAAAAATTGTTACATATTTCATCCTCAAGCACTCATACTCATAATCAATGTATTAAACATAAAGCCTCATATCCTAATATAAGGCAGGGACTTCTGTTGTGCACAACTCTTGTTTTATAATAATAATAATTATAAATATATCATACAGAATTATGGTTAAGGCATTGGCTATTAGGCTGAGGTTTATTTTTCCTATTTAAATTGGATTTGTTAAAAGGTTTAGATTGGACTGTGACATTTGGGTAAAATTATTCTTTTGAAAGCTTTACAAGATGGTAATGCGAGTGGGATTCACCTTGGGGCAGAATTATTGGGATTTTATAGATTGTTTGGTATAGTTATCTGAAATGGCATGAGAGTTTGGCTAATTTTAGGGGTATCACATGCAAATTTATAATGGTCAAAGTGTGGTAGACTACGTAATCTACTCTCAAAATTTTATCTCTAGAGTGTTAGAGTTTGACATTGGAGTGTGTCTTATTGAGATGAAATCCAACATGCACCTCTTCTTGTTAAGTTGGACTTTAATTAGCCCACACAATAAGCAAGATCAACACATGCAAAAGAAAATAGTTACCGTCAAAGGCAAAATCCTTTTAAATCATGAAAATAAAGACATCTTCAATGATGCTCTTAAGCGACAATTTCATGATTTAAATAATAGCATGGTAGATAAAAGGGCCAAGGAGGTGAGAAGTCATGTTCATAGTAGTTTGTCGATTCCTATAGTCTACAATGTCTTAAGTCTGTGCAAAAGGTCTCGATAGAGGAAGAGTATTGCAATGACTTTTCCAGCAAATTTGTGGTATGATGAAGAATGTAAGGCAACTGAGAGATCTCTAAAAGGGAGAAAAATGAGCAAAGAAAAAAGAAGAAATAAAAAAAATTGGTCCAATAAAAAAAAGAACATGTAAATGTAAGAAGAAAGGAGTTAATCTTTAAAAAAAAAAAAAATTACAAATATTTTTTGAAGGAACTACAACAAGGGAGAAAATAGATTAAGAACAATATTACACATGTCTAATGGCTAAAATATGCAATGCTACTTTATGAGTGAATACACAAGAAATATTCTCCTCCTATAGTGAACACACTGATGAAACTCTTCACAGTGGATGATATCAAATAAGGAATAAAGAATTTAGCAAGTGACAAGGCAAGGGATATAGATGGGCTTCAAACTAAATTTTTAAGTGGAGAGTTGAGCTACTTGCCCCTCACATAATTTTTTTTTTCAATGGTTTCATTCAGGACAACTTTTCAAAGGAGAGGACAACTAGTGTGGTTATTCCCCTCTTTAAAAGTGGGGACATCAATTACCAATCAAACTAACACACTATTATGGTCAACCCCTTCTTGGAAAACTTTTTGGGAGCATGGTGGAACATAGAATTGGCATTGCAACAATAGAGGTGGAAGGAGGTGCATCTAAAGTTAGTGGGGAAAATGTAATTGCATGGACCATAGGTTACAAGTGTGAAATTTTATGCTCCAGGAGTTTCACCTTAGTCTCCAACTCAACAAGCCTTTGGTTTGATTTATTATATTCCCCAAACATGTGGTGATACTTTTGTTTATGTTCCTTCCTTTCATCCTCCCCCCTCTTAGCTACTACCACTTGAGCTAACTTGGTAGTATCAAGTACCAAAATTTTAGGTTCAACTCTAGAGGTATCACCAACCCTCATTATAATCACATTTCCCCTTATATTAGGGTTAATGTAAGCAATGTCAAGTCTCCTCTCTTCAGGGGAAAGTGACCATATTGCTACTATAGCATAGTTATAACTCAATGTTGACCCCTTCAATTCAAGGCTTTCCTCCTTTGATGTTGATCCATATAATTTCATAATCCTTATTACATCAAGTGCAATGACATCAATAATGTTCCATTCTGGAAGAATAAGTACCCCGGCTTGGTTCACAATTCTCTTCCCTTCTATGGGGGTAATGGAGCTAAATTCTACCATCATCTCTAGCTTGACGTCATCTCCATTCTCCTATTTTTTTCTTTCTAGCTATTGCACCTTTCTCTTATTGCATCTCTAGTGATATTCATCTAAATTAACTTTCCAAACCATCTATTGAAAAGCCCCACTCTTTACAAAATCATCATCTTCAAGGAAAGCATCACATGTTTCCTTCCTCACATCCTTATATACATTTCCTTGAATATCTAGTATAGTAAAGTGAAACTCAAGAGGGGTTGGTGTACTAGGCATATCTACTTGCAATTATCTATCAGTAATAATGATGATATCATCATCGTCACTCTCCTCTTTTGTCTATTCTTCAATTTTCATATGAATGTCCTCTACTAATTTTTCTCTTCCTTTGAGCATTGGGGGTGATGTAGGTAAAAGAGGTGGTCACGGTTCTCTCATAGGTTCATCATCTGCATCAATTATATTAACACATGTTAAAGGTCTAGACCAAGGAATAGTAGGATTTTCATACTTCATTATATTTTTACCTTTCCTTTTTCTATCTTCGTCACTATCATCATCACTGATCGAATCACCTCTTACCCTCTTATATACTCTCTAAATTTCTTTTACATGGGCAAGTAGGTAGGCCTTTCCTTTTCATGCCAACTATATCCTTCGGTGGTGGAGCTTGTTCCTTTGAAGACTTCACACTTATTTGGAACAATGAGACTAGTGTATGCAAAACTTTTTGTAGGGTATGATGAACTACAATTGATTTGAATACATTGTATAACTTGAAGATTTGTGATTTAAGATCACCGAGTTGCTGATTAGATATGTAAGATGGTTAAATTAGTAATATGTTGTCATTGATGTCAACTAGTTTTGACAGTACTTATCTTGTAAGTTACTATACCCAAACATCTATAGAAGAAGAAGAAAAGATATGAAGAACAAAATATATCGACATGAGGAAGATGGATATGACAGATAAGGATAAGAAACACATTGGGTAACTTATGGATGAGTCTATGACATTATGTTATTAACTTGATTATGTTGCATTCATCTATGATGAAGGATAGAGAAAAATGCACAAGGCAGTGTTGTCGATTAAAGAACCATTTTAGTATACATTGACATAGTGTAGTGTATACCGATCACAGTATAAACCTAGCTTGTGTTCACCGACACATTTCTTTGTTAATCGAGTAGAAGAAAAGAACTAAATGACTAATTTAGCCAATGAATTTGATGAGATGTAAAGTACCTCAAAATCAGAGATGAAGATAATGTTTATTACGAAGATCAATGACTAACATAATTCAAAGAAGATCTAATGGATTGAAACAAAACGTGTTACTAACACATCAGCCGAGGAAGGTTTAAGTGACAAAATCAACAAAGAAGATTAAGCAGCAAAATTTGATGGGTGGAATTAAAATAGTTTACTTGTCTATTTAAGAGACTAGGATTTCATGATGAAATCATGCCGAAAGAAGGAGACTACAGAAGATATCACGTGAACAAGCTTCATGCATGCTAATCAGACTAGTTAAGGAGAACCAAATTGTAGATATTACCGAGCATCAGAAAGCTATTACCGAGTGACAGTAAGTTACTGAATATTGATTGAAACAAAATTAAAATATTGATCAGAGGATTTAAATGAGCTTAACATAGATCTGATAATCTGCAATTGAAGTTGTGTTGTAATCAGATCAACTGCTGTTACATTTTAACCATTGTAAATAGAGAAATCTCTTAACAGAGTGGACTAGAAAGTCTTGTAATGTCATTCATAGAGTGTACATTTGTTATCCTATCAAGCCCATAGTGAATGCTGGTTGGATGATAACGGCTGTTCTAAAATCCTCTAACAAGGTCACACCTCACAGTGTGTTTGTAACCTTTGATAGGGTTAGGTCTTCACCGACCTCACTTTAGAAGAGTGAACAATTTTTGGGTTGCCGGTCCCAGGTGGTTTTCCCTTCATAGGGTTTCCACATTAAATCTCTTGTGTTATGTGTTGATTGTGATGATTGTTTGTTATCATACTTTACATGTTGCATATTGGATTTGGTCGGTAATCATTATATGTTATTAACTGGTAATCAGTAAAAGCACAGACATAATACTATTTTAGTTTATTGAGCTACAAAATTTTTAGTAAATTGTTTTTGGATATACATTTTGTGATTGGGACTATGGATAACTAATTCACCCACCCTCTCAGTTATTCTAACAATTGGTATCAGAGCGTTGGTTACTTGGAACAAATTTTTAAGGACTTCAACACAAAGATTTCAAAATGTGTAAGTGGGAAGTGCCAAAGCTGAACAAAGATAACTTCACAGTATGATAAAAGCTAAATGAAGATGCATGTATCTGGAATTGGGATTCTACCTTGACACTAATGGAGAATGGCTACATTGCACTACCTACTAGTCCCTTGACCCTTGATCAACTAAGAGACATGCATGAACATAATGTTACTATGATGGAGATTGTTGCTACCTGTACCGATGTCAAATTTAAAGATATTAAAAATTGCACTATTACTAAAGGCATGTGGGATAAACTTGCTTAAGTTTATAGTGGTGATGTGAATGTCAAAAGAGCCAAAGCTGAAAGCTTAAGGGGTAAATTCAATGATACGAAGATGAAGGAAGGTGAAAATATTATGCAGTATACAAATAGACTAAAAGAGGTAGTACTTGCTATTAGAGCATCTGATGGTGTTATTGATGAAGAGATAGTGGTAAGAAAAGTTCTCAAAACCTTATTGCTGGTTTATGCAATCAGAATATCTACAATTCATGAAACAAGGTCTGCATCTGGTAACAACCTTACTCTTGATATTCTGATTGGTAAGCTTACAACCTTTGAACTGAATAAATTTGACAATAGTGTTGTACCATCTATTGAATCTTCTTTTATGTCTTCTCTGAAGATTGGTAAGTCTAGTAGCAAAAATAAGAATGATGATAGTGATATCAATACTAATGATGAGCTTGATGAAATTGAAGCTCTTATGGCCAGAAGGTTACCTAAAGGTAAAGGAAGGTATAGAGGTAAATTACTTTTAGCATGCTTTAATTGTAAAGAGGTTGGTCATATTGTTGCTAGATGTCCACACAGGAAAGATGATGACAAAAACAAAGACTGATCTGGTGAAGGAAGCTATGGGAGAAGAGGCAATAGAAGTTATTGACACTACAACAAAGATAGCCGAGACAATAATGACAAAGGAAAGAAGGTGTGCTACATTGCAAAACAAGATTTCACTGATACCGACATTGATGAAGATGTGGAGGTAGTATTTGTTGCAATGAAGGATGAATCGGAAGAAGATGAGAGGTATGTAGAGACAACACTTATCTCTAAGGTTAATAAGAATGATACATGGATTATAGATAGTGGTTGTACACATCACATGACTGTTGATGAAGAGAAATTTGATCATCTTGAAGGACACAATGGAGGATCTGTTAGAATGGGTAATGATGCATCCTATATGGTTAGAGGAAAAGGATCCTTGATGATAAATGATAAAATTAGATGTGATAATGCTTATTGGGTAAAAGGTCTAAACTATAATTTGCTAAGTGTGGCACAATTGAACAATTCAGGCCACCGAGTTGCTTTTGAGAGCAAGAAAGTGAAGATATATGATGATGGAGGAAGACTTATTGGATCTGGAATGCAGTCAAGAGGTAATCTATTTTATCTTGATAATGATTAATCTTCTTGTTTAATGATGAAAATAGAAGATGCTAAACCTATGGGAAAACCGATGGCTACTGGATGTAAACTGAATAAAGAAGATGGAAATACTGAGGTAAATCAGACACTGTACCAATCCATGATTGGTAAGTTAATGTATGTAGTTCATAGTAGACCTGATATAGCACATGCTATTGGAATAGTTGCTAGATTTTCTACAAACCCTAGAGAGTCACACATGGTTGCTACAAAGAGAATCTTAAGATACCTAAAGAAAATTGAAGATTATGGACTATGGTATCCTAAGAAAGGCAAGTTTGAACTAAAGGTATACACCGATGCTGATTGGGCTAGAAATGTGGATGATAGAAAAAGCACCACCAAAGGAGCATTCTTCTTTGGTGAAAGACTTGTTACATGGACAAGTAAGAAATAGGCTTGCATTTCTCAGTCTACAGCTGAAGCAGAGTATGTTGTTGCTACTACTAACTATTCAAATATTGCATATATCAAGCAAGTGTTATAAGGAATGAATGAGGTAATCACTGAGCTGGTGATTATATATTGTGATAACAATAGTGCTATTAATATTTCAAAGAATCTGGTGATGCACTCTAAAAAAAATCATATATTAATTAAGTATCACTACTTAAGGGAACAAGTGTAGGAGAAGCAAGTTAAGCTAGAGTTTGTTACATCAAAAGAACAACTTGTTGACATATTTACAAAGCCTCTATTGAAGGATACATATGAATACTTGAGGACTAGACTTGGGGTTTGCCCCCTGTCTACCAGTCACTAAGGTGATCTGGAGGTTGCATCAACCTAATCTTATCAGAAGATCATACATTTTGATGCAACAGAGTTCACACTTTGGATTTCTATCTAAGGTTGTGAAAGATTGAAGTACTGGAGCCAATTTTCATAACAGTATACTGAGATACAAAAAATGCACTGGACAACAAAGAGTTACATGGCTACTACAGAGCTGTATGATTGTATTGTTCTTTGGCATTGTTGTCAAAGGGAGAGAGATCAATATGAAGAATATGGAGCCAAAGACAAAGGGAGAGAGATACAGAAAAGGGAGTTGCAAAGATCATATCTTTAGAACTTAGTCTGCACTTGCAAATGCTTTTATGTAACGTAGTGATTAAACATATTAAGCCAGGGAGAGCTTGTACCATTACAAAATTTGTTGACAGAGTTGTAGAATACATGTTTGGTATGTGTATGTCATATTTAATATTGCTTGTGTTGCCATCAATGCCAAAGGGAGAGATTGATGAACTACAACTGATTTGAATACATTGTATAACTTGAAGATCTGTGATTTAAGATCACTGAGTTGCTGATTAGATATGTAAGATGGTTAAATCAGTAATATGTTGTTATTGATGTCAACTAGTTTTGATAGTACTTATCTTGTAAGTTACTATAACCAAACATTTGTAGAAGAAGAAGAAAAGAGATGAAGAACAAAATATATCTACATGAGGAAGATGGATATGAAAGATAAGGATAAGAAACACATTGGGTAACTTATGGATGAGTCTATGACCTTATGTTATTGACTTGATTATGTTGCATTCATCTATGATGAAGGATAGAGAAAAATGCACAAGGTAGTATTGTTGGTTAAAGAACCATTTCAGTATACACCGACGTAGTGTAGTGTATACCGATCACAGTATAAACTGAGCTTGTGTTCATCGACACATTTCTTTGTTAATTGAGCAGAAGAAAATAACTAAATGACTAGTTTAGCTGATGAAGTTGATGAGCTGCAAAGTACCTTAAAATCAGAGATGAAGATAATGTTTGTTGTGAAGATCAATGGCTAAAATAATTTGAAGAAGATCTAATGGATTGAAACAAAATGTGTTATTGACACATCAACCGAGGAAGGTTTAAGTGGAAAAATCAACAAAGGAGATTAAGTGGCAAAATATGATGGATGGAATTAAAATAGTTTACTCGTCTATTTAAGAGACTAGGATTTCATGATGAAATCATGCCAGAAGAAGGAGACTGTAGAAGATATCACGTGAACAAGCTTCATGCATGCCTGATCAGAATGGTTAAGGAGAACCGAATTGTAGAGATTACCGAGCGTCAGAAAGCTATTACCAAGCGATAGTAAGTTACTGAATATTGATTGAAACATAATTGAAATATTGATGAGAGGATTTGAATGAGCTTAACATAGATCTAATAATCTACAATTGAAGTTGTTTTGTAATCAGATCAATTGCTGTTACATTTTAACCATTGAAAACAAAGAAATCTCTTAACAGAGTGGACTAGAAAGTCTTGTAATGTCATTCATAGAGTATACATTTGTTATCCTGTCAAGCCCATAGTGAATGCTGATTGGACAATAAAAGTTGGTCTAAAATCCTCTAACAAGGTCACACCTCATAGTGTGTTTTTAACCTTTGACAGGGTTGGGTCTTCACCGACCTCACTTCAGAAGAGTGAACAATTTTTGGGTTGCCGGTCCTAGGTGGTTTTTCCCTTCACAGGGTTTCCACATTAAATCTCTTGTGTTATGTGTTGATTGTGATGATTGTTTGTTATCATACTTTACATGTTGCATATTGGATTTGGTTAGTAATCATTATATGTTATTAACTGGTAATTGGTAAAAGCACAGACATAATACTATTTTAGTTTACCAAGCTGGAGAAGTTTTAGTAAATTGTTTTTGGATATAAATTTTGTGATTGGGACTGTGGATAACTGATTCACCCCCCCTCTCAATTATTCTAACAAGGTATCAGTGTTATCCCCTAACTCCAGTCTATTCTTCTTCTATCTCAAAGAAAGCATTATTTCCTCAAAATGGCCCAGTAGAATATCATTTTTCTTAGAAAATGGGCTAAATGTCTTTAATGGATCATAACTTGGATCCATTTTCCTTACAATATCCCAAAGTTTCTTTTAAGCCACCCATTTATTTTTGTTATTTTCTTGTTTCTCCTTATCAAATTCATTTCTTATCAAGTCTTTGGGATAATTAAACTCGTGGGATAGGGAAGTCAATTTAATCCTTACTCTAAACTCATTATGAAAGTTCTCTGGGTCACTATGCCTAACAAAACTGACTCCAAAATGATATGGACTGAAAACCTCATCAAAATGTACATGGCCTCTCTTGCTAATTTCAAAATATGGGACTACAATATAATTAGGCAAAATGGTCCCTTTTCTTCTTCCATTCATCTCCTTCTCTTGAATCCAATAAATATATGTCATTACCTCTACAAAACCAAGCCTCAATGTCACAATATAAGGAAGCACATGGGGCTTTCCCTAATAACCATGGACCCTCAACACTATGCTTATAGAATAATGGATTATATCACCCTAGTTGTGAACAATATTCAAATTAGGAACTGTCTCCTTGGGCCTTAGAAACTCATGCAACTGCATTAGGATCCTATGAGGATTTATTTTTAGTCTATCCTTTAGTCTAGAAGCAAAGCAATTGTAAAAAAATACATAGGTGGCTTCATATTTGTCCCATGACATGATTGTGCCCCAAATCTGCATTGACATCTCTTTTCCATCTACTGTATTTATCAAACTCATTGTTTCTCTAAAGTAATCAGTATTTTTGTTGAGAAACATGTGCATCAACATGGAATACCATTAAAAGTAATCTTTTTTCTCTTCTGCATCATGAATCTTTCCCACCAAGTATGGAGAAAAGTCATATATTACAGTGATATTGGGATGTTGGATTTGAATAGCAATTTATATATAATAAGGTGGGATGACTGTGCTAGGGTACTTTCCCAAAACCTGGCACAATGAATAAAATGCATCCTTCAAATGAGTGGCAAAATTTTAAATAGGAAAAGGTTCTGGTGTTCTTGGACCAATGAAATATTTGGTTTTTCTTTCCTTGGCTAGATGAGTAGGAAGGAGGCTTCGTTTGACAAAATCCTTCGTTTGTGCATACTTTACCTAAATCTCCTTCAAATCTACATGTTTAAGAAATGATGTAGGCTCATATAAATCAAATATCTCCTAAAATTATTCTATGCAAATTGTTAACAATACCTCTCCATTATTTCCCTTGACAATCCTGGTAACAGGGTCATAGCTTCCTACAACTACCTTTAACAAATCAACATCCATAAACACATTTGGCACCACCAATTTTCCTAGGTCATATTGCTGCATGTTCAACATAGGGCTTGATAAATGACACTTCAAGATCATGATTGAATGAAGTGTGAATGAAAATGGAAATGAATTCACTTTTATTTATCATCTGCAACAGCCTATCAACATCTTATCTGCCATTAATTTATACGAGAAAATAAATGGCTCGGAAAACTTTTGAAACCATGCTTAAAATTAGACTGTTGATCTCCTTCAAACTAGTCACATCTAACAATCCAAGTGATTCAACCCGACATTGACATCCATAATGGAAAATGGGCCCAAGAACTATCCATAAAGTAGTCCCCTTTCACAGTATTAAAACCCTTAGTTAAGTGAGACAAAAAGGTAACAACGAATTAAAAGATCTTAAGATTTAAATAAAATATAACCTTAACAAATATAAAACCCTAAACCCTAAACCCATCATAGAAGGAAAAAACAAAGGGATAAAACCTTAATCACTATGGAAACTCAAAATTTTGTTGGACAATTTCACTCACTACCATGTACATAAATGTGTACCTATATAAAATGTGTCGAAATAATGCATGTGAATATATATGCATACATAAGTGTGTATGTGTGTGTGTATTCATAGATATGTATATAAATTCACATAATACATACTTACGTTTGTATTCAATCTTATAAAATCTACTCAATCTTATTTGGACATCATTTATTATATACATTTTATAATTGGTTGGGAAAAGCCAAACTCCTAACTCTAGAAACGTGTGTGTGTGTGTAATTTTCATCAGCTGTAATAATTTTTAAATTTCACAATGGTTCAAATCAAGTAAAGGAAGATATTTTTCATTCCTTAAAAAGCACAAAAACACGATATATTATTGGATTGAAACTCTCACTAAATGGAAATGAGTATGAAATTGCTCAAAAATGACATTTCATTAAAGGATATTTGATTCTGAAATGAAATGAAACACATGGTAATAAATGGAAATTGAAATGAAATATAAATAAAGCTATACAAAGAAGTTCATTTTGAGAATTGGAGGATTATTGGAAATAGGAAAGGAAATAGAGAAAGGAAGAAAAGAAAGAAAAAGGAAGTCAATGCTAGTAGCTAGCTATAGTAGTCAAGTTGCAATAGTTACAAATACAAACAATCCTTTATTACTATTCTTCTTACAAATTTATTCTTATTTTGAGCAATGAGTTCTTGTAGACTTGAGGGAAACATATGAAAGATTAATAATATCTGACACATTTGTGCATATTTCTTGAAATATATTACATAGAAGTTAACAAAAACTATTTTTCCATTCTTCAACACTTATACTTGTTGAAGAATATTAATATGTTTTAAAACTACAGACTATTCTCAAGCTCAATGATAGAGCTCTATTATGCTAGTTATGTATAATATTTGTTGGAAATTATTAACTTACCTCAAGAACTAGAGATATGTGTGGAAGTATCACATAGGGGAGACATAATTGCAAATAGCATATCAAGAAGATTTAAAATTCATACTCTTTATATAGGCAGTTGATTAGTATTCAATTCAAACTAGATGTATGATTAACATTAAGCCATAGTTCTTAACTAGTAATAACTATTATAATTTTATTAGCATTGTGAATCATTTAATCATGACTATCCTATGCACCAAAATATTATTTATAAACATTGACAATGCTTGCATCTTTATTTTCTATTCGAGATACATAACTTGATGTTACCAAGATCATACTTGTTTCCTATTTATAGTTGTTTACTAGTATGAGGTGGGAAATTTGTAAAAAATAATCATCTGGAGTAGAATATTCATATGGCTTAGGTAAGCCTAAAATATTTTCAAGTTGCAAAGGGTTAGACAACATAGAGTTATCATGTAAACAAAAAATTCATGATAGTAGTAATAGATCTAAAATAAATAATGTAAAAATGTGTAGAGATGACACTTAAATATACGAAGGAAGATTACAAATCAAAGTAATGAAATGACCATCTTGATAAACAATACCTATAGGAAGATGAATTCTCAATGAGAAGTGTTAATATTAATCTTCTATTATCTCAAAATGCATTTTAAACCACTATAAACAAAAAAGAAACTAGTAAAATGTATCCCAATCAATGTTTTCCATAATGAGTAAAGATTCTTTCTAGACCAAAAAGGTCAAGAGAAAATTATAATTTTGAGTAGGGAAGTGAAATAAGACTACATATAAGACATGCCTATTTTAAGATAATCCTTTGCTAAGGTGGTATATCACTCAACACATGTATATCCATTTATAATAATTTACCATACCTCTTAGTTAGTGAGGTGATACTAGAGAGGAGTTGACCTAGTGTATGTCTAACTAGAATAGTGTAAGGCCTAAATATTTAAGCTTAGATGACAGTAGATCAATTAGATATTACACCCTTGAGAAGTGTAGGGCCATTCTCCAATTGGAGTATGTGTAGGGGACCATTTGGTTTACGGTTGGGGGTAAAGAACCTTGATGATTCTCCCCCTTTGGTAGATATTCATATGTACTTGGAAACACCTTGACGCATTTTAGAATTGTAATACATTTCTATCTTTTCTTTAGTACTTATTTTTATTATTTCTATCAATAGCAATAGAGGAATAAGTATGTTTTAATTTTTAAATTCTTTAGAGTTACTTGATGCAAGTATGAAATGTTGCATATTTGAAGTTGATCATCTCTTTTACTTTCTCCGTGATAAAAAAAAGTTATTTCTATCTACATAAATTTTGTTTTACAATAAGTAATGTTGAGTTTTTGTTTCTTGCATATTAGTTGCATGTTACATCATCCATGCTATTATTCAAAGAAAAAATACATTTTGATCCTTAGATGAGTACTTTCAAGTGGTTGCTTATGCGTTGCAAACCTTAAAACAAGCTAAGTTGGATATTCTTCCTCTTCCTCTGAAGATTTGGAACTAGATGAGCTCTCCTCACCTTCTTGTCTATTTAACTATTGATAATATGGTAGTAAACAACTAAGAGCCGGGGGGGGGGGGTGAATTAGTTGTTTCCAATATCTTAAACTTCAAACCCTTAAACCAAAAAATACTCTACCTTGTGTAACCTTAAATTTGATCTAAATAAATAGAATATAAAATATGCATGCATAAATAAATTAGAAACACATCCACACAAGTTTTTTTTTATCATGGAAACACTACTAAGGGAAAATCCACATCAAGGTTGATTACCAACAATAAGTAAATACCATGTTAGAAGTATAAACTTATTAAAATATATGGGGAATGCACCTACATTTAGGATCACTTCCTAGATATCACTGATAAAACAAAAACCCGTAGGCTCCAACCCTGAGGAAGGCTCACCGCCTTACAATCTGATCACTACAATGATCCAAAATATTTTTGTGAATAGTTAAAATGACATCTACCTCATGTTGATACCGTTGGAAGTGGTCCATCCTCCCTCATAGGGTTTGCGACATGGCTTAACTGCCTTCTGTGTCTTCTATAAGTCTAGTGGTTGTATCAAGCATTAACATGTCGATCTTTGGGTGCAACTACAACTACTACTTGTAACAAGTGGTATCAAAGCTTGGTCACAGGTTCTAATCCATGCAGGCCACAACAAGTGACACTGGGAGGGGGATTGTTGGTAGTGGGCCAGTGTCCCTCATAGGGTTCATGACATGGCTTAACCACCTCCTGTGTCTTCCATAAGTCTAGTGGTTGTATCAGGAATTAACAGGTTGATCTTTTAGTGCAACAAAAACTGCTACTTGTAATAGATACAACTCTAATGTAGCACAATGTAGATCATGGTTCAACCTCTTTTTGAAGATCTTCTAATTATCTCTCAATTAAAATATTCCTCTTCTAGCACCCTCTAGTATCTGCATCCATGATCCATAACTATATTTTCCCTAATTCATCTTCTTATATCAAGAATTAGGTCTACACATCCTAACTCATCTTACTTTCAAATCACCACATCAAATATCATGTTCAAAATTGTCTCTAACTTTAAAATCCAAATAATAACACTTAGCAATCACCTAGAGATTGTAAACCTCTTAGATTTCTCAGTTTACTACTTGTGCAACATGATTTACCAACCTAGTCTGCCAAGAACAAGAATAATAATAAAAACATTATTATTGACCAAAAATTCCACCAATTTGATCCTTTTGATCCATGAATATTTCCAACTCATCAAGAACATACTTTAAGAACATCCTGTAGCATCATTAAAAACACTCATCTATACAAATCCATCACAACCATTGGATTTGCCAACCCTTTTTCTCCCATTCCTCATGAACACTGACTCTAACCTTTATGATAATATAATTATGCCATAAAGACCTTTGAAATAGTAACCCTTTGAGTTTAGGACACTTGATTATGTCCTAAAAAATCTCCTAAGTGTGATCCAGTAGATTCAATCTTGATTCAAAATACCAGACCCTTTTCTGCCTTCCTGTCAACATTGTTTGTCACCTTGTTTACCAGTCACCAATTTTGGCCTTGAAACATACTCCAATATTCATGACATCATTTGAAAATTGGACTTAACTAATTATTGACCTTAATAAAATTTCTCCCATGTGCACAATATGATATCTTCAATATCCAAACTACACTAAACCTCTAAACAACCTGTTCTCCTGGATTTCTTGAAATAGTTCAATTAGCATCCAACAAATAGATCTTCTAATCAATTCTTCTAAAACTTCTAACATGTTGACATCCCTCTGATCCTCTAATATGTTGACATCAATAAAAACACATCCAACATGAAATTACCAACAATCTCCCCCTTTGGCATTGATGGAAACATGTGATGGAAAAAACATAGTAATGCAATTAGAAACCAATAGTCTCCTATTGAGACCAATAAATCAATCATATTACCTACTAAAGTCCCTCTAACTCAACCTCTTCACTAATCAACCCCCATGGAATCCAACTTCCTTTGTTTCCAATCTGATTACATACTCCTATCTCCATCAATTTCTCCCCCTAGGATGTATGCCACTCAACTTCCTCTTGAGCTTGCTTCATTCTTCCTAATCTTCTCTCTTCATCTATTCTCTTCTTCTCTAGACTTAGTAGCTCTTCTATTTTTTTTCACATCTACTTCTCTCCCCCTTTGAAACCAATGACAAAGGTGTACCATTTGATCTTATACATCATGGTTTCTCATATCAATGTCTATTTCCTTTTCCTTCATTTACTTTAGTTATCTTGTTGAGTGCTTTTCCCGTCTTTCTTACACACCTCTAAGCTATCCAAACATTGATTACACATCAAAGTACTATATTAATAGCTTTTTTAGACTCATGAAACTATATACATATACTTTATTTCAAAAATAATTATACTTACCTTACCATGCTTACTATTCTCCCTAAGTAGTAGCCTCTTTACATCAATCTAGCTTGAATGATATTTTTGTAAAATATTCTAGATTGATGCATTCCTTTGCATTTTAGTTTTGAATAGGAGGGGAAATGACCCCTAATTTTCCTCTAGGATACTCAAATCTCTCCTTAGGAAAGGGTTTGTAAAGATACTAGCAACCTATTCTTTAGTGGGTATGAAATCCATCCTTCTTTCTCATTTACCTTCCCTCTTAAGAAATGAAACTTGATTGAGATATGCTTTGTTTTTTAGTGTTATAATGGATTCTTATAGATGTTTTTAGCACTTGAGTTATCATATTAGATAGTGATAGGTTCATCAAAGACAACCCTAACAACATTAGAAAACATCTATTTCATCCATACTACTTGTGTACAATTTATTGCAGCAGGAACATACTCGACCTTAGCTATATATTGAGAGGTGCAATTTTGTTTCTTTCTTATCCATGAGACTAGTTTGTTTCCCAAGAAAAATGCTCCACCACTAGTGCTTTTTTTGTCATCTCTAACCCAATCTACATATCTATATGCATATATAATAAAGTCTTCACCTTTACAATACCATATCCTATAATCAATTGTTCCTTTCAAGTATCTGAAGATCCTCTTGACTACAACCTCATGATTTATCTTTGGCTCTGCTTGAAATCTTTCCACTAAGAATACTACATTTTTTATGTCTGGTCTAGTTTGATTCAAATACAATAAGCCACAAACCATTGATCTGTACTTGGATTGATATACTTTTGGACTCTCATCATCCTTGTTAAGATTACATCTAGTCATCATGGGTGTACCTACTAGTTTTGAGTCATCAAGACCAAAAAAATTTAGTAACTCTTTCACATACTTGGCCTATGATACAAATATTCCTTCACTTGTTTGAATAATTTATAGTCCTAAGAAAAACTTCATTTCCCCTATCATATAAATTTTAAATACTTTTTGCATTTATAAAGAAAACTCTCAGCTTAGCTTTCCATTTCCTCCAATAATAATGTCATCAACAAAGACTTCAACAATTATAATTTTCTCATTGTGAATCTTGAAGTACAAATTTCTATTAGGATTTCCCTTTTTGAAACCAAGCTTGAGTAAATATCTATCTAATCTTGAATACTAGGCTTTGGGAGATTGTTTTAATCCATATAGGGCCTTTTTACATAAACATACCATGTCTGGTTGGTTAGCTAGCTGAAATCCATTTGGTTGTTCAATGTATACTTCCTCTTCCAATTCTCCATTCAAAAAGGCTGATTTGACATCCATATGATAAAGTTTAAAATTCTTATGAGTAGCATATTCAAGGAATAGTCTTACAACCTCCAATCTTGTTACAAGTGCAAAAGTTGATTCATAATCAATACCTTCCATTTGTGCATAGCCTTTATAGACTAATATTTCTTTATTTCTCACCACTTCACCATCTTCATTTAGCTTATTTTTCAATACACACTTGGTGCCTATAACATGTTTATTTGTAGGCCTAGGAACAAGGATCCAAGTATTGTTTTTCTTAATTTGTGTCAACTCTTCTTCCATTGCCTTGTACCAGTTTTTATCCTTGTATGCTTCCTTGACAACCTTTGGTTCAATTTGTGAGATTAGACATACTTGTTCATCTGCAAGTCTAGAACCATTTATTTCTATCTCCAATGATTTGTTCTTTATAATGGTTTAATTTACATACCTTGGTGTTTTTGGTCTTACTTTATCCTTTTGACCTTCATCTTCTTCACTTGTGTATGCCTCACTATTATGATTCATTGTACCTCCTTGGACTTGGATCTGTTCCTTTTTTTTTCTATCTTTTTGAATTGAGATGACATCCTGATCATGTAAATCATACCCTTATGATTTGGATATCTTGCAATGTTTTCATCCACTTTTACACTTTCAGTTTATACTATCCTTTTCAATCTTTTGTTGTAGTATTTATAAACCTTTCTCTTAGTTGAGTATCCAAGGAATATGATTTCATCACATATTGCATCAAATTTTCCAATACCTTCATCTCTTTTGATATAGCATTTACTACCAAAGATCCTAAAGTATTTTATAGCAGGAAAATTTCTACACCAAAGTTCATAGGGTGTCTTACTTGTCTTTTTTCTAATTTGAACTTGATTAAGAGTGTACACAAAAATACTCACTCCCTCTCTCCAGAACATATGAGGAAATTTTCCTTCCATCATCATGGTTCTTGTACTATTGAGAATTGACCTATTCTTTCTTTCAATAACTCCATTTTGTTGAGGTGTTTGAGGGGTTGAGAACTGCCTTTTGATTCCATTCCTTTCACAAAAGGAATTGAACTCATTTGATGTAAATTCATCACCTCTATTTGATCTTAGACACTTCATCTTTAACCCTATCTTAGTCTCCACTATATTTTTGAAGATTTAAACTTATCAAGGGCTTCTAATTTTTCCTTTATGAAGGTGACCCAAACCATTCTAGAGTAATCATCAATTATTAGCATAAAGTATCTGTTAAATAATTCTCACCTTGGTTGGTTCACATAAGTCATTATGAACTAGATCAAGCAGTTTGTTAGAGTTTTCACTCTTCGGTTTGAAGGTAGTTCTTATTTTCTTACTTAGTTGGCATTCCTCATGGCATTGATTGGCCTTTTAAATTTTGGCAAGTCTTTGAAAGAACTCTTGGAATTAAGTTCCATAATATTGTCAAAGTTCACATGGTGTAACCTTTTATGCCACAACCAAATCTCATAAATTTGAGCAATCAAACAAGTCTTTTGACCACTATTTAAATGGAATACATTACCTTTTGTTTTTGAACCAAAAGAAATATCTATGCCAAAAATCATTTACATTCTTGCATCTGTCATCTTCAAAATGCAAACCATATCCTTTTTCCATTAATTTACCTACACGAATAAGATAGTTTTTTTATCCTTCAACATATAATACATCCTCAGTAGTTGTTTTATAGTCTAATGAGATAGACCCCCTTCCTTTGATCATTCCACCAATATTATCTCCCCATATTACCATTCCTACCATCATAAATTTCAAGATTTAATACTTTATCCTTGACACTAGTCATATGGTGAGAGAAACGACTATCGATAATCCACTCATCCTTTTTGATAATCTGAGCAACAAGTTCCTTTTCTTCAACAACACATTCAACATAGTTTTTAGGTATGGAATCGACCAACTTGGATTAATCATCTTTGATAGAAACATACATTGATTCATCTTTATCATTATAAGACTCAACATCAGTGACTCCTTCATCATCAACAACATAGTAACATATTTTATCAACTTTGGGAAATCTTTTTAGACATATAGAGGCATAGTGTCCTAGGTTATTGAAACAAAAATATTTAATAGACAAGGTTTCCTTGTGATTACATGATCCTTTTGATAGCCTTTGTGTTACCATTTCTTCCAACTCTTGAAGCTCTCTTTATTCTTCTTAAAGTTCTCTTAGCTCTTGTTCATACTTTGATGATATTCTTGAAAGTCCTTCACCATGATTTGATCTATACATATCTCTCCATGATAATGTATCCTTGAAAGCTGAGTCGAATTTAGATAAGGAATCACCAAACTCACTCATTTCAAATGCATATAACTTACTAGCCAATGTATCTCTTGTCACATTAGTAACAATTCTAATTTCCTCTATAGAAAAAAAAATTCTCTTGTAAGTAGGAGGCAGAGATCTCAACACTTTTGAGACAATATCTCATTCATCTAATACTACACACTAATTCATTTATCTTTAGCATATAATATTTGATGTTATCATCCTTAGACATTCACAAAGATTCATACATTCCTTTTAGAATTTGCATCTTAGCTTTCTTGACACATGCATCACCCTCGTGAAGGGTTTCGAGATTGATTAAGATCTCATGTTCTATCTCTAGCTCCATCACATTTGTGTACTCTATATCTGATAGGGAACTTAGTAGTGTTTCCTTTGCTTTGATATTGTATTCAAATTGTTTCTTCTCATATGGTATAATCATAGATAGATCTATAGGAGGAGTGTAATAATTATTTGTGATGGTCCAAAAGTCCTCTGTAATGCATCTCAGATGGGTGATCATATGCCCTTTCCATATGGGGTAGCTTGTACCTTCAAACCTAGGACTATCCTTATAAGCCATCATATCAGATATCCCTTAAGTTGTTAGACTTCCTTCAAGAGACCAATGCTCTGATACCACTTGTTGATAATATGAAAATAAAAAACTAAGAGGGTGTGGGTGAATTAGTTATTTCCAATATCTTAAACTTCAAAACCTTAAACCCCAAAACCCTTTACCTCGTGTAACCTTAAATTTGATATCAGTAAATAGGATATAAAATATGCATGCATAAACAAATTAGAAACACATCTAAAAAATTTGACACAAGGTTTTTAATCGTGTAAACCCTACTAAGGGAAAAACCATGGTGGGGTTGATTACCCACAATAAGTAAATACCTTGTTATAAGTACAAACTTATTACACTATATAGGGAATGCACCTACATTTAGGCTCACTTCCTAGAGCTCACTAATCAAATTATAACTCTCAATATCCAACCATGAGGAAGGCTCATTACCTTACAATCTAATTACTACAGTGATCCAAAACATTTTTGTGAACTATGAAAATGAAATCTACCTCATGTATGATACAAATTTAATGTAGAACAATGTAGATCATTGTTCAACCTCTTTTTGGACCTATTTTTATCATATCTAAAATAGACTCTTCCTCTTCTAGCACCCTCTATCATTCACATCCATGATCTGCAACTAGATTTCCCCTAATTCATATTCTTATATCAAGAATTAGGTCTACAATCTTCCTTTCAAATTACCACACCAAATCCCATGTTCAAATTTATCTTTGGCCATAAAATCAAAGTAATAACACTTAAAAATCATCTAGAGATCATAAACCTCTCAGATTTCATGGTTTACCTCATGCACAATATGATTTACCAACCTAGTCGGCCAAGAACAAGAATAATAATAAAAATATTATTATTGACTGAAAATTCCACCAATCTGATCCTTTTGATCCACGAATATTGCCGACTAATCAAGAAAATACTTCAAGAACATCCTGTAGCATCATTAAAAACACTCATCTATAAAAATCCATTACAACCAGTGGATTTGCTAGCCCTTTTTCTCTTGTTCCTTTTGAACACTAATTCTAACCTCCAAGACAAAAAAATTATGCCATGCAAACCTCTAAAGTATTAACTCTTTGAGTTGAGGACACTTGAGTATGTAATAAACAAACTCTTAAGTATTCTCTAATAGATTCAATCTTAGTTTAGTACATCATGCCCTTTTCTACCTTATTGTCAACACTATATGTCACCATGTCTGCCAGTCACCAACTCTGGCCTTGAAACATACACAAATCTTCATGTCATCATCTAAAACTTGGAGTGAACTAAGAATTTACCTTCATAAACTATCTTCCATGTTTTCAAACTTGATATCTTCAATATAAATACCTCACTAGACCTTTGAACAACCTATTCTCCTAGCTTTACTGCAACAGTCCAGTTAGCATCCATCAAATAGATCTTCTAATAAATTATTTTGAACCTTTTGACATGTTGACATCCCTCTGATTCCTCTGATATGTTGACATCGATGAAAACACATCCAACATGCAAATTTCCAACATTAACGACCTTGATTTAGATTTTTCAGGTGTTAAGGTAAATGAGTCACACCTTCCTTTTTTTTTTTCAGTTGAAATGTAACAGGAGGGTTATTTTTTCTAAAAATAACCTACTATGTATCATGTTTTATGAAATAGGGTCCCAAATATTTTATCCTTTCACACCATAACTATATTTGACGAAGATACATTTCAAAACCATGTTCTATAACTCTATTCACTTGTCCTTTAACACATATGCATATGTCTTATTAAAAAAATTTAAGATGTATCTATGAAGTCTTATGTCTTGACTATGCCTCCATATGTGTTTTAACGACTAGAGCAAATGTAGGGGAACTATTAATTAGGTAGCAAGAAATGACAATAAATTCATCCCATAAATTTTTCTCTAGGCCAACATCACTCAACATACTCCTAGCCTTCTCCATCAATGTCCCATTCATCCATTTTTTTAACTCCATTTTGCTATGAAGAATACAAGGTTGTCCTCTATCTATGAATGCCATAATATTTTCATAATCTATAAAAAGCCATTATAGAGAAATTCACTACTATTATTAGTCCTCAAACATTTATTTTCCTCCCAATATATAATTTAACCATTGATTTAAATTCTCTAAATCAATTTGAAAAAAATAAATTAACTATTTATAAAATATACCCATGTCCTTCTGGTATAGTCATCAATAAATAAAACATACTATGAGTATTTTCTAATGGAAAGAACATCTACAAAACTAAACATATTAAAATGAATAAGATGCAACACACCATAACATTGATGAGAACTCAAGTAAAACTAAACATAATTTTGTTTTCCATAAATGAAATACTCACATAAATCAAAATCAAGATTACAATCATTTAAACCTTCAACAAGGTTTTTATTTTTCAAGGTTATTAGACCCTTCTCTCCAATGTGGAAAAGTCTCTATCTCATAACATAGCCTTATATAAAGGTAAATTTTACTTAGAATAAAAAGGACCTTTAGATACCAAAATAATAAGAACATTTTTTAAAGGTGAAACCCACACCTTTTCCAATGAAATATCCATAGATTTGTTCTTCACAAAAGTACTATTACGCTCGTCATTGTATGAATATAGATTATACAATGTGCCCATTTTAAAACCTCTATAAATCACCATAACACCTCTCACCATAACAAGAGAGATAGGAAAAATGATATGATCAATTAATTGATTCAATAATAATAATGGATACACAATTGAAAATGTCCAATTGATTAACTAAAAAGTAGATGTACCTGAATATATAGGCAATGCATGATAATTAGGAGATATGCAAATGATAACCTTGTTAGAATAACTGAGAGGGGGGGTGAATCAGTTATCCAGTGTCCCAATTCAAAATGCATAATTCAAAACTATTTCTTCAATTTCTGCTCGTCGGTAAACACTAAATACTTTCACTATCTGTGCTTTTACCGATTACCAGTCTACTACTATAACAATTTACCGATCAAATCTAACATGTAACATGCAAAGTATGATAACAAAAAAATATCACAATCAACACATAACACAAGAGATTTAACATGGAAACCCTATAAAGGGAAAAACCACTTGGGACTGGCAACCCAAAATTGTTCACTCTTCTGAAGTGAGGTCGGTTAAGACCCAACCCTATTAAAGGTTTAAAAACACACTGTCAGGTGTGACCTTGTTAGAGGATTTTAGACTAGAAGTTATCGTCCAACCAGCATTCACTATGGGGTTGACAGGATAACAATGTTCATTCTATGAATGATACATCATAAGACTTTCAGAGTCCACTTGGTTAAGAGATTTTGACTGTATACAATGGTTAAATATGTAACAGTAAATGACCTGCCTTAATACAACTTCAATTATAGATTACAGATCAATATTTAGTCCAAAAAAATCATTTTGATCAATATTTCACTTTAGATTCAATACTATATCAACTTACTGTCCGTCGGTAATTACTCTTTGTAGCTCGGTTCTTACTAACCAGTATGATCAGAATGCATGAAAACCTTGTTCACGTGATATTCCTGCAGTTTCTTCTTCTCCCAACATTTTACTAAAGAAATTCTGTTCTCTTATATAGATGAGTAAATAGTTTTCTTCTCCACCATCAGATTTTTCCACTTAACCACATTCATAGATTTTGCCACTTCAAACTTTCTCAGTACTTGTGTCAATAATACGTTTCAATCTTCTCTGTTAGATCTTCCCTAAATTTTGTTAGCCGTCGATCTGTGTAACAAACATTATCTGTTACCTCAATGTTATACTCTTGCCAACTCATCAATTTTATCGGCTAAACTAATCATTTAATTCATTCTGTCCTACTTGGTTAACAAAGAAATGCATCGGTGAACACTGCTCGGTTAATACTATGATCAATATACACTACACTTCATCGATGTATACTAGAAATGCTTCATTTACTGACAACACTTCTTTGTGTCTTTCAGCTTTGTACTTCATTATAGATGAATGCAACATAATAAAGTCAATATCATCAAGTCATAGACTCATTAACAAGTTACTCAATGTATTCCTTATCCTCATCTATCATGTACATCTTTCCTCATGTAGATTTCTCTGTTCTTCATTTCTTTTCACCTTTCTTCAGATGTCTCGATATAGTAACTTACAAGATAAGTGATGTCAAACTAGTTGACATCAATGACAACATAATACTAATTTAATCATATTACATATCTAATCAGCAACTCCTCAGTGATCTTTAATCACAGATTCTTCAATCAGATTCCAAATCAGTTGTAGTTCAACAATCTCTCCCTTTGGCATTGATGGCAACTCAAGTAATATGAAATGTACCATACACATACCAAATATAAATTCTACAACTTTGTTAACAAAATACTATAAATTGAATAGACTTAATATGTTTAATCACTACATTGTTGAATCAACATTTAAATAATACAACTTTACCATTTTTTAGTTTTAACATTTTTTAGTTCTCCTGTTCCTGCTTTTGTTCTCTGTAACTGATCTTCAATACTCTGTCTCATTCAGATTGTCTCTCCCTTAGATAAACCTTGTCGATGCTTCATCCTTTTTATATCTTGTTCCTTTTCATATTATTTATCTCTCCCTTTGATAGTAATGCCAAAGAAATAAATAAACAATCAATTCTATCTTCCTCTATATCTCTGAATACTGATATCCTAATCGGTAAAAGTTCTCAAACTTAATCACAACCTTGAACATGATTCAAAGTGTGAGCTATGCTACATCAACATGAATTATCTTTTGATAAAAGTAGGCTGATGCAAAAACCAGATCACCTTAGTGACCGATAGACAGGGGACGGACCCCAAGTCTAGTCCTCAAGTATTCAAATGTGTCCTTCGGTAGGGGCTTTGTAAAAATATCTACAAGTTGTTCTTTAGATGTGACAAATTCTAACTTTACTTGCTTCTCTTGCACTTGTTCTCTTAAGTAATGATACTTAATAGATATATTCTTTGTCTTAGAGTGCATCACATGATTCTTTGAAATATTAATAGCACTAGTGTTATCACAGTATATAATCATAGGGTCAGTGATTACCTCATTCATTCCTTCCAACACTTGTTTGATATATGCAATGTTTGAACAGTTAGAAGTAGTAGCAACATACTCTGCTTCAGTTATAGACTAAGAAATACAAGCCTGCTTCTTACTTGTCCAGGTTACAAGTCTTTCACCAAAGAAAAATACTCCTCTAGTGGTACTTTTTCTATCATCCACATTTCCAGCCCAATCAGCATCAGTGTAAACTTTCAGTTCAAACTTCCCTTCCTTAGGATACCATAATCCATAATTATCTATTTTCTTTAGGTATCTTAAGATCCTTTTTGTAGCTATCATGTGTGATTCTCTAGGATTAGCAGAAAATCTTGCAACAATTCCCACAACATGTGCTATATCTGGTCTACTGTGAACTACGTACATCAATTTACCAATCATGGATCGGTAAAGTGTCTGGTTTACCTTTGTAGTTTCATCCTCCTTTGTGAATTTGCATCTAGTAGCCATCGGTGTTCCCATAGGTTTAGCATCTTCCATGCCAAATGTTTTTAGTACTTCCTTTATGTATTTAGATTGTGTGATGAATATCCCATCACTCTGCTGAATCACTTGTAGTCCAAGAAAGAATTTAATCTCTCCAAACATAGACATTTCAAATTTCTTTTGCATTTCATCAGCAAATGCCTTGCAGACATGATCTGAGCCTCCAAAGATAATGTCATCAACAAATATTTCAGTAATGATAATAGTATTATCAATATCACCTTTCACATACAGATTGCTATTTTCACTTGTTCTAAAAAATCCAATACTTAACAAGTAAGTATGCAGTCTTTCATACCATGCTCTCAGTGCTTGCTTCAAACCATATAAAGCTTTATGTAATCTACATACCATGTATTTATTGTCGGAATCAACAAATCCTTTAGGTTGTTCAATGTAGACCTCTTCTTCAAGTATACCATTCAAAAATGCTGACTTCACATCCATTTGATAGACTTTGAATATCTTATGTGCAGCATATGCAAGTAACATTCTAACTCCTTCTAATCTAGCAACAGGTGAAAATGTTTCACCATAGTCAATGCCTTCTTCCTGTGCATATCCCTTGCATACCAATCTAGCTTTATTTCTTGTGACTTCACCATTTTCATTCAATTTATTCTTGTATATCCACTTAGTACCGATAACATTTTTATCTTTTGGTTGGGGTACTAAGGACCAAGTTTTGTTCTTCTCTATTTTCTCTATTTCCTCTTTCATTGCATTAACACATTCTTCATTTTCTAATGCAACTTTCACAGTTTTAGGTTCAAATTCACAAATTAAACATGTACCTTGTCTTGTTTTTCTACTAGTTTGCATTCCAGCATGTCTGTCTCCAATGATTTGTGTTTTAGGATGATGTCTCCTAACAAAACTAGCCAAAAATTGATTTTTCCTTTCTTGTTCATCCTATTCAGGGTCATTTCCTTGCTCGGTAGCTCCATCTTGTTCCTTGGTTTGTGTTGCCTGTTGTCCTACATTGTTTCCCTACTGACCGGTTGTTACAGCTTGCGGTGTCAGTAGATATTCCAGATATTCAATATAAGTGAATCTACTGTAATCTTCCAGTTCCTTTATACTTTCTTCTATGTACTTATCATCAAACTCATCAACATGAACATTAGTACTTTCAATTATCTTATTTGTAACCTTATTCAAATATTTATATGCTTTACTTGTAGTGGAATATCCTAGAAATATTCCTTCATCTCCTTTAGAATCAAATTTTCCATTTCTCTCATCTTTCAAAATAAAGCATTTACTTCCAAAATTCTAAAATGACTTACAGTAGGTTTGTGTCCAAACCACAGTTCATAATGTGTTTGGTTGGAGTCCTTCTTTAGTTATACTCGGTTAAGAACATACACAGCTGTGCTGACAACTTCCCTCCAATATTTCTAAGCAACATTCTTCTGTAACATCAATGTTCTAGCATAGTCAATTGTAGACCTATTCCTCCTTTCAGCAATGCCATTTTGCTAAGGTGTTCTTAGTGCAGATACTTGCCTTTTGATTCCATGCTCATTACAAAAATTAGTAAATTCATCAGAGATAAATTCACCTCCTCTATCAGATCTTAAGCATTTTATTTCCTTTCCAGTTTCTTTCTCTACCTTAGCTTTATACCACTTAAACATTTTAAAGGCTTCAAATTTCTCTTTCAGGAACATAACAGTCATCAGTCTAGTGTAGTCATCAACAAAAAGAATAAAATATCTATCACCAGAATAACTCTGAGTTCTCATAAGACCACATAGATCGGTATGAACCAACTCAAGTATCTTCTTTATTGAATAGTCTTTTCTTTTAAAACTAGACTTAGTCATCTTACCTCTCTGACATTCATGGCACATGGCATGATCAAGTTTTGTCAAGTTAGGCAATCCTCTAACTCTTTTCTTTCTACTAATATCGATCATGTGTTCAAAGTTCACATGGCATAACCTTCTATGCCACAACCAAGCATCTTCATCCTTTATTAACAAACAAGAAGACTGATCCATATCAAGATAGAATAGATTACCTCTGGATTGTGTACCAGTTCTGACAAGTCTTCCTCCATCATCATAGATCTTCACCTTTTTGCTCTCAAAAGCCGGTCGGTGGCCTGAGTTGTTCAACTGAGCCACACTTAACAAATTATAGTTCAATCCATCTACCTAGTATGCATTGTCACATTGTAGTCTGCCATTGATCATCAGTGAGCCTTTACCTCTTACCATACAAGGTGCATCATTTCCCATTCTCACAGATCCTCCATTATATTCAACAAGATGATCAAACTTCTCTACATCACCGGTCATATGATGTGTGCAGCCAATGTCTATGATCCATGTATCATTTCTGATTACTTTAGAGATCAGTGCTGTCTCTTCATGTTTCTCTTCCTCTTCTGAGTCATCTTTCATAGCAACAAATACAACTTCTATGTCATCATCAAAATTAGATTTAGTTTCAATATCTTTAGCTATGTAACATACCTTTTTGCCTTTTTCATCTCGGTTGTCTCTGTTGTTGTGTCAGTAACCTCTGCTAACTCTTCTCCCATAGCTTCCTTCAGATCAGTATTTGGATCTATCATCATCTTTCTTCTGAGGACATCTAGCAGTGATGTGACTTAGTTGACCAATTGTTAGAATAACTAAGAGGGGGGGTGAATCAGTTCTCTAGTGTCCCAATTCAAAATGTATAATTCAAAACTATTTCTTCAATTTCAGCTTGTCGGTAAACACTAAATACTTTCACTATCTGTGCTTTTACCAATTACCAGTATACTACTATAATAGTTTACCGATCAAATCTAACATGTAACATGAAAAGTATGATAACAAACAAATATCACAATCAACACATAACACAAGAGATTTAACATGGAAACCCTGTAAAGGGAAAAACCACCTGGGACCTACAACCCAAAATTGTTCACTCTTCTGAAGTGAGGTCAGTTAAGACCCAACCTTGTTAAAGGTTTAAAAACACACTGTCAAGTGTGACCTTGTTAGAGGGTTTTAGACTAGAACTTATCGTCCAACCAACATTCACTATGGGGTTGACAGGATAACAATGTTCATTCTATGAATGATACATCATAAGACTTTTAGAGTCCACTTGGTTAAGAGATTTTGATTGTATACAATGGTTAAATATGTAACAGTAAATGACCTACCTTAATACAACTTCAATTGTAGATTAGAGATCAATATTTAGTCCAAACAAATCCTTCTGATCAATATTTTACTTCAGATTCAATACTATATCAACTTATTGTTTGTCGGTAATTGCTCTCTATAGCTCAATAATTGCTCTGCAGCTCGGTTCTTACTAACTAGTATGATCATAATGCATGAAATCCTTGTTCACGTGATATTCCTATAGTTTCTTCTTCTCCTGACATTTTACTAAATAAATTATGTTCTCTTATATAGACAAGTAAATCATTTTCTTCTCCACCATCAGATTTTGCCGCTTCAAACTTTCTCGGTACTTGTGTCAATAATATGTTTCAATCTTCTCCGTTAGATCTTCCCTAAATTTTGTCAGCCATCAATCTATGTAACAAACATTATCTGTTACCTCAATGTTATACTCTTGCCAGCTCATCAATCTTATCAGCTAAACTAATCATTTAATTCATTCTGTCTCGCTTGGTTAACAAAGAAATGTGTCGGTGAACACTGCTTGGTTAATATTGCGATCGATATACACTACACTTCGTCGATGTATACTAGAAATGCTTCATTTACTGACAACACTGCTTTGTGTCTTTCAGCTTTGTACTTCATTATAGATGAATGCAACATAATAAAGTCAATATCATCAAGTCATAGACTCATCAACAAGTCACTCAATTTATTCCTTATCCTCATCTGTCATGTACATCTTTCCTCATGTAGATTTCTCTGTTCTTCATTTTTTTCACCTTTCTTCAGATGTCTCAGTATAGTAACTAACAAGATAAGTGTTGTCAAACTAGTTGACATCAATGACAACATATTACTAATTTAATCATATTACATATCTAATCAACAACTCCTCAGTGATCTTTAATCATAGATTCTTCAATCAGATTCCAAATCAGTTGTAGTTCAACAAACCTATCAACCACACTAGGTGTAATCACATGTCCACCAAAAGTGGATCATCCTCCACTGTACAAAAAATTATGTGAAACATGTGTTAATCGCTAGGGTTGCCGTTGCACCAAAAGATCGACCTGTTAATGCCCGATATGACCACTAGAATTATAGAAGATATAGGAGGTTGTTTAGCTATGTCACGAACCCTGTGAGGGACATTGACCCACTACCAACAATCACCCTCCCAGTGTCACTCGTTGTGGCCTGCATGAATTTGAACCTGTGACAAAGCTATGATACCACTTGTTAATCACTAGGGTTTCTGTTGCACCAAAAGATCAACCTGTTAATGCCTGATACAACCACTAGACTTATAGAAGACATAGGAGGCGGTTAAGCCATGTCACAAACCTTGCGAGGGACACTGACCCACTGCCAAAAACATGTGTAATAATGAGAGGATGATAATGTGATAGGAGCACTAAAATTGGATGTCCCACATAAAGTGGAATGAGATAAAAACTATCACCACCTAAAGTGGAATTTTCCTACACCATGTGCTAAAATGAGCTGCAAAATCCGGCTGTGTCTACATGGAAACTAATATGTAAATTCATTATCCTAAGTAAACTTAAGTAAAGTGTAATTATTAATATTTAATTACACCAATAGAGTCCTTACAAACGTGTCTATGTTTATCCCAATTCTAACAAATAACTTTGAAATTTCTAGGAGATTTGCATCTTGCCCTGAATTTGGATTTATTATACTTCTCATTACTCTTGCATATTTTTCTTAGGTCTTCCATGAACAACTAGGTCCTCCTTGGCACTATTGGATATCTTCTTCTTCATCACTTTATAAAGAGAAGAACCCACCACATCTCCAATATTTAGAATAACATAAGTAATACTTATGGCCATAACAAGAGAATCCCATGAATAAAAAAAAGAATAAAGCAATATATGGCATTTCTCCTCATCCAAATTGACACCAACAAAATCCAATTGAGCCACCAAGATATTTAATTCTTCTAGATGGTCTATGATTATTTCTCCCTCCTCCATTCTCTAGGAATATAGTTTCTTCCTCAAGAAAATCTTATTTACTAAAGATTTGGCTTGATACATCTCACCAAGCTTCTTCAATAGCTTCTTTGTATAGGACTCTTCGTGGACATCGATTAAAATAGAGTTTGAAAGGAACAATCTAATGAGACCCTTGGCTTTATAGTCCATAACATTGCATGTAGTGCCCCTATCTAGATATGTAGGTCTCATGAAATTATCATCAACCAAATTGTACAGATCTTGATATATTAACAACTCCTCCATCTTTAGTTTCTACATTTTAAAATTAATTTTGGAAATTTTCTCCATCTCTATTCTCCTTGAAGAACTTTCCATCTAAAAATTCCTACAACAAGATCAGAAAGTATCTTCTATACAAGATTACAAAAATATGGATTAGTTCAAAAAACCCAATAACCCACAATTGAAACCAAAGGTGGTTGGGCTTTGATACCACTTGTAATACCCCAAAATTGGCACCTATTTAATTTCATCAATTTTGGTGCATTATCTCAATTTTACATCACCAAAGTCCTAGTTCCCTAGGCAATTTTCTCTCTCCTACCTGACTTAATTTGACTTGATGTCAATTGCAAAGACCATAAATTGCAATAATCAAACGCTAAAATAATTCCTAAGTCCTAGACTTTATTTGGCTAAATAATCTCTATGATAAGTTAATTTAATTATGAAGTCCTAAGTACTTTTAATTAAATTAAACTCCACCCCCTTTAGCTAAATACCCTTGAAAGGAATTAATAAATATTTAGTTAAATTGAATGGACATCTCTTTATTTGAATTTAATAATTCAAATTACTCGAAAGGTCACTCCCCACATGTGGCAAATTTCATTCTTTTAATTAAATAATTCATACCTTTTTGTCTCAAAGGGGAATGAAGAGTCAGGAGTTTCAAATCAAGAAACTCTTCATTCCTCTCCCGAGCTTTTCTATTTAATGAGCCTCTTCTTCTCATTCAAAAGAAGACAATTTTGAGAGTAAAGGCACTATAGTGAATTTTTGATTGAATTTCAAGCTTTCATTTGCAACTAGTTTAATTTCTCATTTTATGTGTAATTGCATTTCTCATTTAGATTAAATTTGCTTAATTATTCTTAGATTAAGATCATTTTTATTCCAAAATCAACTAAAAATCTGCATTTCATATTTCCTTTCAAGTACTTTAGATTAATTGCATATTTCTCTCAAAGTATTCTTAGATTAATTGCATTCATCTTAGTTTGATTCTAGCTTTGCATATCATCTTTATGTCTTTCTTGGAAAATCCTCCGTTGTAGTAGCGGTCTGATGGTTGTTGGTTCTCCAATCTGAGAGTGATTATACACCCCGCCTGCATAGGAGGCAATAGGTCACTTCCTCATGAATTTCGGATTGAATAATTCATATTCTCTTCGTAATTTGACCATAGGAGTAATGACTATGTTGCGTATGTGGTTGATTTAGAGGTCATATTCAGTCACATACATTTTGGCGCCCACCGTGGGGTAGAAAATCTGATTTCTGGCCTCATTATCATTTTTTTTCTGACAAAAATTTAAGCTCTGTCGTGCATCCGTACTGTATGTGTACGGATCTTCGCGCGAGAATCCAGAGCATCCCGCGTGAAGTTTTGCTCCTGTAGCACTCTTTCGCGCGATATTTTACTGTCTCACCCCAGAGTTTGCACTTTCTCGCGCGCACTGGAGTACTTCCTCGCACGAGATTTTAGTTATCTCGCGCCAGATAGTGCACTTTCTCGCGCATATTTGTACTTTCTCGCGTGAAGTTATATTACAGTTTTTTCCAGTTTCCAGTTTTCTTGTTCTTTCTGCTCTTAATTTCTGATAACTTCTGATAACTGTTGATTTTTATCTCTCTGATATTTTACAGCATTAACAGTTTCTGCAGGACGCTTGTCAAAGAATTTGAAAACATACTAATGGTTTGATTGTAGGACGAATAGTTGAAGATTGCTAAAATGTTGTGTTTTTTTCCTGCTTTTATTCACATAGTATAAATAGGGCTCCGTTAAAATTTCTTGAGAATTTCGATAGTGAGTAGGAATTTTGGCTCTTCATTACATGGAGGTGATGACCATGAATGAATCCAGAATTCTAATGATCTTACTAATATGATGAATTCTTGGGGAAGCGGAGAAAGTTAGTGAATCTTTAACATTTCTATTCGTCAGGGAATTATGCTCTTCTCTCCTTGAGAGAGAATCAGAAACCCAAAAGCGTATAGATTTGGTGAGGTGAAACTAACTCGGTGATGAACTTTCTTGATGTGTTTGGGTGAGGAAATGGGATAGAGAAGTATGCTCTTCTCCCTTTGGGAGAATCAGAAAATCAGACTCCCGAATCTAAACCAAGTCTAGTGTCACCTTTAGAGGGCCTGTCGGTATTGAACCTCCGGGAATGACCCAAGTGAGTACACACCTATTGCCGGTGATTCCACCTCACTATAATAAAGAAATTTTTGTTGAGTCTAAAGACTCCAAAACCATGGTAACTTCCTTTTCATGACTTTGACGATCATCATGGAAAGGCCCTGTCTATTACACTGAGCGGCGCCGCTCCAAGCCCTACTTGCGGGGGTGTGTGATTTTCAGGTGTTGGTGTGGCTACGAGGCCTCAACCCTGTATCAGGGGCACCGAAGGTTATTGTGAACAGAAGCCTAGTAAAAAACCTTCTTAGCTAGTGGCCTACCCGGTTCATCTCTGAAAGAAGTCATTATCTTTGCGCAAGGAGGGGGAAGAATCTCTCTGTATGTTTATCATACACAGATTCCCATCATAGGCATACACCTGGACGTTTGGAGGTGGTTGCGACACTGGCCCTTGCTACAAGGGTAACCTTTGAACGTACACTGTTGAGTCCTTGGAAACACCGAAAACATGGGCGCCCTCTAGGGGGTGACACGGCTGTGTGAGGTGCACGTATGCATTCAAGCAATGGGGCAAAGGTTTTGGCTTCTCACCATTTTTTTTGTATGACTAGGCTATGTGCTTGTTATTGAGTCTTAAACATTGTCCATACATTATCAAACAAAGACTCCCCTGATGCTATCAAGTTGCTTTGTCCTTGATAGGTCTGTTAATGACTACTTCTTGCTTCACAAGTGCTTGATCTAAACCATTGTGTCTTTAAACGAATTCTTGGAATCCTAAAATGAGTGTGTTGATTAAACAATTCTGTCAACCTGTCAGGAAATTGGATTTTCTGTCAGACATCAGTTCAGACTGTACCTCAAAATTCAACTCAAACTTCAAAAATTGCATCAAAACTGTCAGATTTTGCCTATTTCCCGCGTGAGCTTTTAGCTTCAGAGCACTTCCTCGCGCGAGATTGTATTTTCTCACGTGAAGTTCTGTGTTCTCTCACGCGAGCTATCATTTCCTCACGCGGTCAGGAATTTTCTCGCGCGAACCTGTAGCGCAGTTTTCCAAAATAGAGACCTATTTGCAGTTCACTGTTTGACTTTTTATCTGGTCTGCTTTTTGTCTGGGGTCTATTTTTCTGCTTCCCTGTTGTTTACCGTCAGAAACTGGTTGTGTTGAGTTAGGAATCGATCGACCTTTGCTTTGGTTTGTGTTGTCTCTCATCTATTCATCTTATCTCTTTATGCCTTTTGTACCTCGCATTGCGGTTGTCTTATCTTGGCTGTTCTAGCCATCTCTTTTTGACAATTCGTACCAGGTCCATCTTGCATCTTGGCTGTTCTAGCCATTTATCTTTTTTTCGTTATCTTAGAGACAGAGCCTAGCTTTATCCTGAATCTTTGCCCATTACATCTTCTTCTATGACTGTCATGACTCGAAGTGGCCAGACTTATCCCATTCAAAATGCTAATCAAGATCAAAGTAAACCTCATAATCAAGACATAGATCATTCCAAATCTATTGCAAAATCTGAACTTCGTGAGGAATCCTCACATTCTTCATCATTCCAAGAGTATTACAATCCATTGTTTCAGATACAGTCTGACTTACTATTTCAAGAATATTATAACCCATTGTTTGAAGACCAGCAAGACTCTGAAGGGTCAGTTTCTAAAATTAAACCTATTGATTCTTTTGAACCTATCAACTCTTTCACGATCTCTCAGAATACTACCAACAAGATGGGAGATCCAAAACCTTCAAAGTTGGTTTTCAATCTCATCTCTAACATGCAAACAGTCAAAGCCACTGAGAAGGCCACAACAGAAGCTCAATCGCCTTCCAAATTTGCTAGAAACAAACCTTGGATCTCTCACTATGACATGATCATTGCTCCAGGGAGTGAGGATACTCCTAAACCCAAAACTCCCTTTATCTTGCGAGGCCCTGCACCTCCCTCTTATAACTACACAAAATCTCCAGCTTGTGTGAATGCTATCCCTCGATCTCATGCAAAGATTGTTCTCAAAGGTCCCAAACCTTCGACATCTAGACCAAAACTATCTATGGATAAATCCCTCACCAAGGAAAATGTCCCCAAAGATCTCAATCTTGACCAGTTTCAATCTATGGTGGGTCATTTGACCTCACCTCATTATTTATCCTTCCCTGAAGAAGATGATCACTTGCTGAGCCACCAGCATAATGCTCTCCTACACACTGAAGTTATGACAGGCCCCAAGAGTATCCCCCACATCCTCATTGACAATAGTGCTAGCCTAAATACTTGCTCTGCTAAGATGCTTACCCAAACAACAGACAGCTTTGTTCCTGCCAATAGAGAGTCCATTGAGTTCTATGATGCTAAGTTCAAAGAAATAGAAAAGACCTTGAAGATCAAAGATATTGGCATGAGGGAATATCAGATTGAGTCCATCTTGTCACCGACAGCTCTCCCCATATCTCCACATTCCTATGAAGAACCCTCTGAAGATAGATTTGGTATTGGCTATCAGAGCGATGAGCTTGACCAACCTAGCTATAGCTTTCACTCATGCAAGGTTTTAGATGATGAAGAAACACAGATTCAGCCTATGACACATGAGAGACCCTTGAATGATCAAAATTCTGATTCAGACTACCAGAAAGAGTCTTATCTACCTTCTCAAGTGCTTCAGGAACATGATTTTGGTCCTCACCAGGAGGATTTTATACACTCTACTGAACAAATTTCTACTACTGTAGCTACTACTGAATATGTCACTGCCTCTAATGGCACACATACTAATTGGGAGAAACTATTGGATGCTTCCCTTATCTTTGGTATGCCTCAAGGTATGCCTATTCTAGATTGGTCTACCACTTCTACTATTGAACAAAATCCTACTACTGCCGATTCCAATGATACACATACTGATTGGGAGCAACTGCTGGATGCTTCCCTTATCTTGGGTATGCCCCAGGGTACACCTACTCTAGATTGTTCCACCACTTCTACTATTGAACAGACTCCTACTATTGCCAACTCCAATGGCACACATACTGATTGGGAGCAACTATTGGATGCTTCCATCCTCTTGGGTATGCCTCAAGGTATGCCTATTCCAGATTACTCTGCTGCTTCTACTATTGAACAAGATCCTGCTGTTGAAGAAATGTTTCCTTTGACAGATGATAGTGATGAAGAAAGTCTGCCTCTGACTATGTCTCTAGCTGAATCGGACTCCATATCAGATGCTACTACAGAAATACCAGTTGATGCTATGCACTTATATGCTAGTCTTAACAACTCAGAAAGAGGAGAAAGTTATGATCCTCCAAATCAAGCGATTGATGATGATCCTTTCCACCCTCCTGTGGAGATCATTCCTATGGCTCCTAGGCCATCTACTCCAAGCTATACTCCTGCTCCAACAAATCATGGGTATGTAAGACTCCATCTTGTTACAATCTCATGGAATATTGGTAGATCCAAAATTGAAATGGTTCCTATTCGTGCACTCTTACCACCTGAAAGGGGACCTGACTCTTGGAATAGACCATCTTGGTTAGGCTCACATAATATTCCTCCAAACTTATCTGACTCTTCTAAGATGACTCACAATCGACAACGCTCTATGGAAGATTACTTTCTTGATCTATCTAATGCATTCATTAATGATGAGGATGATATTGATATATTTGCACTTGAGCCCATCCCATTGACTTTTCTTCCCCCTTCATCTCCCAGAAAAGTGGCTCATCCACTTCCATTTCCACCTCTCCACCTGAACCAGTCATATAAGCCATTTTCATCCACAATTCCTGAGTCTTTTGGAAGTAACTTGGATGTACAACATAAAAATAAAAATAATAAGAATCCACTTATATCTCAAGGTCACCATGTCCCATCTAATCGACATGTGACTACGAAGAAAAGAAAGCAACATAGGTGTTCAAAAGACTGCAAAGGTCCTCAAAAAGAAGAAGACAATCAAAAGCCAGAAAATAAAATAAAAAATGGATCTCGAAATCCATTCTATAGGCATTGTCAGCAAAAGCACCTCAAAGTAAAGAAGAAAAAATTCAAAAGCTATGTGGATTCCAAAGAAAGAAAAAATCAAAGTTGTCATTCGAGCTTCCAAAATTCTCATACTTCCCTCCATTCCATCACCCTTGCCTCTCATACTTTACACTCTTCACTCCATCTTGCCTTTTCCCAAAGTGCATATCAGTATCTCCTTATTGCTAATGGCATGACTAAGAGAAATCTAGAATGTACTCTCCCTAAGCATTTAGAGCGTGGGAAATCTGACGAAGAGTTAAGGTGTGTCCATGAGGATATTTGTGGGTCTCACTTAAGTGATCTTTCCTTGACTATGGATCTCTTAACTATTGGACACTACTGGTTGGATCTCTTATTACTGCTACAACATCTGGTTCTGATTCTGGAACTTCTCAGCTGGCTACTACTACAAATGACTGTGTCTCAGAGATTCCTACTAAAGGAGAGAGACTCAAAGAGCCCATCAACGCTCTTCATCTAAGAAGTTCTACAACTGACATTCTCAGTATGCTCATGTACATACTTATTGATCCTAAAAAAATCCTAAAAATTGATATATGCTCAAAAATCCTAAAAATTGCAAAATGTCCTGAAAAAATGATCATCTTAGTGAAAACCTGGCAAACAGGCGCTTTGATGTATCTATTATCCTGGTGAAAACCTGGTAAACAGGCGCCTTGATAATACAAAAAAAAATAGAAAATTTGAAAAAACTACAAAAAAAAATAGAAAATGTGAAAAATACAAAAAAAATAGAAAATTTCAAAAATACAAAAAAAAAAAATCAAAAAATGAAAAATACAAAAAAAATGAAATATTCAAAAAAAAAAACAAAAAAAAAGAAAAAAAAGAGAAAAGTACAAAAAAATTGAAAAAGAGAAAAATGTGCCATTGATGAAAACCTGGTAAACAGGCGTCATGGTAGCAAAAATAGAATCTCTGCCAAGATGGTGAAAACCTGGTAAACAGGCACCTCTTGTTTTCCTGAAGTAACATCTCATCTCAGCGTCGCTTGGCTCTTAGTTTCCTGCTTTAGTTTCCTTCCTTTCCTGCTTTAGTTTGTTTTCCCGCTTTCCTGCTTTAGTTTGTTTCCTGCTTTGGTTTGCTAGCTCATGCCTTGCTTTCAGTGTCTTCAAGATTTTGCTCGACTCTTTATGGATTGGAACTGGTTCACACTTGGGGGCACCTACCTAGTCTAGGGGGCATTGTCCTATCACTTTCGGAAACTCTTTTGAGCATTGGTCGCCAGTGGTTCTCACTATGCTTGCCTGTGGATACCTAGCTTTCGTTCGATCTCTCTTCTTCGGGATTTCTCCCTTTTATCAATCACCAGTGATTCTCATTACGTCTGCCTACTGTCATTATCTCATTGAGACTTCGAACGTTATCTTTCTGAATTGTCTTCAATCCGCTTGAACACAAACTTAAACTGAAACTAAAACTAAATGTGTGTTCCTTTGAGGCTTGCTGAGCTTTGTTTTCTTTGAGTGTTTGGTTGCTTTGCTTTTTTTGCTTTCTGTTTGTTGGTTTAGTTCCAATGATCCAAAGAATTCATTTAAGAGGGGTGTCCGTCTGTAAGAGCCTCTATCTCGTATTGGATGGCCATGCGTACCTCAACTCCTTTTATATGGATGCTTTGGTGAGGTTGGTTCTTCTCCTTGTCTTTTGAGTGACTTCTTTCTGCTATTGGTGATATTCTCACGATAGCGATATTAGTGAGGATTGTATGGCATCTTGCGATTGTCCCGTGCTTAAATGAACTCAATGATGATAAATACGACGAGTCCAACAGCCGAGTCCGGAGGATTGCATTTGTTCATCCTAGGCCTGCATTTAGACTTGCATCTTTCATTCTAGGCTTGCATTTGGAGTGCTTTCTTGTTGCTCTCTTGATTTCTTTCTTCTGGATTTGCTCATCAAAGGTTCTCATCTTTTGTCCCAGTCTCATCTTGGGTGCATCCTTTTTCAGGATCGAAATTGAAATCTGACATCTCTAAGTGGCTCAAAATCATGTTTTAAATATTGGACTCCTTCTGGATCGAATGCTTGTGCAGTCAGCCTTCTGGTGTCATCTTCTTGCCAGATCCTCATCTTTGCATCATGTTCTCAAATCTTTTCTCTTTTCATCAAAGTCAACTCAAGTCAAATTTGGTCAACCATGGTCAACCTAGTCAAACTTGGTCAACAAGACCTCTGCTTTGCTCTGATTCACTTCTATAGCTTCGCGAATCTAGTCTAATTGCTTTTGCTCTGCAATCTCTTGTTGTTTATCATCCTTCTGACATGTCATCTTTCAATTTCACTCCCGAGGGGGTAGGATGATTACATCATTTGAATCTTGTCGAATCTATTCTTGAATCAGTCTGATTTGAATCATCAGTTCTCATCGCTAGGGGCATCTTGGTGCCTCGCATCTTGTTATCTTATCATCTATCTTTTAGGTATTGGGGCAATCTAACCCTAATTCCTGGGAGTCAAGCTTCGTTCTAGAGATGACTCTCGAAATCTCTTTTAGACCGTTATCTGGGCAATCTAACCTAGGTCTCGGAGGACTAAGCTTCGTATTGGGGCAATCTAACCCTGATTCGGAGATAGTCCTAAATCTGCATCTTCATCAATTGGTATTGGGGCAATCTAACCCTGATTCCAGTTCTCTTTTAAGATCGTTGTCTTCGCAATCTAACTTAGACTTTGAAAAAATTCATGCTTTGATCTTCTTTCATCTGTCACTTCAGACTATTCTTTGAATCAACGCGCTGTTCGCACATCAATTCAAAGAGGGGCAAATGTAATACCCCAAAATTGGCACCTATTTAATTTCATCAATTTTGGTGCATTACTCGATTTTACATCACCAAAGTCCTAGTTCCCTAGGCAATTTTCTCTCTCCTACCTGACTTAATTTTACTTGATGTCAATTACAAAGACCATAAATTGCAATAATCAAATGCTAAAATAATTCCTAAGTCCTAGACTTTATTTGGCTAAATAATCTCTATGATAAGTTAATTTAATTATGAAGTCCTAAGTACTTTTAATTAAATTAAACTCCACCCCCTTTAGCTAAATACCCTTGAAAGGAATTAATAAATATTTAGTTAAATTGAATGGACATCTCTTTATTTGAATTTAATAATTCAAATTACTCGAAAGGTCACTCCCCACATGTGGCAAATTTCATTCTTTTAATTAAATAATTCATACCTTTTTGTCTCAAAGGGGAATGAAGAGTCAGGAGTTTCAAATCAAGAAACTCTTCATTCCTCTCCCGAGCTTTTCTATTTAATGAGCCTCTTCTTCTCATTCAAAAGAAGACAATTTTGAGAGTAAAGGCACTATAGTGAATTTTTGATTGAATTTCAAGCTTTCATTTGCAACTAGTTTAATTTCTCATTTTATGTGTAATTGCATTTCTCATTTAGATTAAATTTGCTTAATTATTCTTAGATTAAGATCATTTTTATTCCAAAATCAACTAAAAATCTGCATTTCATATTTCCTTTCAAGTACTTTAGATTAATTGCATATTTCTCTCAAAGTATTCTTAGATTAATTGCATTCATCTTAGTTTGATTCTAGCTTTGCATATCATCTTTATGTCTTTCTTGGAAAATCCTCCATTGTAGTAGTGGTCTGATGGTTGTTGGTTCTCCAATCTGAGAGCGATTATACACCCCGCCTGCATAGGAGGTAACAGGTCACTTCCTCATGAATTTTGGATTGAATAATTCATATTCTCTTCGTAATTTGACCATAGGAGTAATGACTATGTTGCGTATGTGGTTGATTTAGAGGTCACATTCAGTCACATACACCACTCATAAGGAAATTAAGGTAGCAGAACAACTTCCTACACTAACCTTGAGAGGAGGGTCATGCAAAAATTTCTTAGATATTTATAACAACTAGATAAACTTTATAGAAATAATGTAAATAACATGCATACCAAAAAATAATGATTTGTATGGCGAAGACCCTTTAGAGAGAAAACCACCACAATCCAAAATTCACCCAACATATTATTAAGAAATTAATAACATATTACAATTTACATGTAGAGAATCTTCTCATAGGATTATTGCCAACCAAAGATCTAAAGTTAACTAAATTTATCTAAGACTCTTACAATACCCTCCATCTTACAAACCTAATATACATAAGATACAATACACAAAACCATTAAATGGTACTAAAAAACCATGGGCTAAAAACCACTTATATAGAAACACCCATCTTATCTCTAATCAAAGATGCCCTATGAAGTATCAAAACACACACCAACATGTGTGACTCCATTTTACAACTCATTTATGTTTTCAACACATTTTTTACATTTCCTATTTTAGGAGGCACAAATTTCAGAAGCTGTACGTTTTGAATTGGGTGTCTAATTGAAAAACCGTTTGAGTGTTGGAAAGCTTGCATTGTGCTCTATCAAGATATAACCAAATATTCTAGTGAAGGATACCTTTGGGCTATTTTGGAGCCTCTAAATCCTTCAAAATTGAATCTATAAAATGTCTTTATCAACTTTGTAAATGGAAAATTTACCTGCATGCTTATCTAGCCTATCCAAACCTTGGGTGAATGTTTAGGAAAAATTCATGCTCAAATGTAAACTTACTATAGATAGTAATTATATATAAATATAAGGTTGATACACATTTCCTAATATATTCCATAACATTTAAACAAATCTTAGGCATATTCTTTTCAAATTTGACAAAATTTGGCAAGATCTATTCAATTTCTTACAAATGATTACAAAAATTTGAAAATAAATAGAAAATATATACAAAATTTGTGTTAGAAACTTCAAATAGGAGACAATTTTAATAAATTAATAAAATATTGACAAAAGACTCAAATTGAACATGAAATTCAAGCCAATTTTGGATTCAAGAAAGTATAAGCTTCAAATATTGAACCAAAATTGCAACCCTCACTCTAAATCTTCATGATAATTTTTATTGCAAATTATTTTCATCTCCATTACATTAGGAAAGGCTTGAATACCATGTGAGCTTTAGCAAAGAACACTAGAAAAATAGAAGCAACAATGGGAGATAATTACAAATAAATAAATATGATTTCATAAAATGAGTGAGTACATAGAAGAGGAGTGGAGATATATTAATGGAAAATATCCTATCTATCACCCTACCTAACATACCACATTGACAAGCCACCGAAGAACATAAGCATGATTGTACACTAATAAATGCAACACCACTAAACATAATTGTTATAAAGCTCCTAGAGAAATGTGTAACCAAGTTATCTATGAAATTATTATAACAATATCCTAACTAAATATCATCCTAGGCCTTCCCACAAATAAAGAACTTGGTTTAAATATTAGGATCTCCCAAAAGGAAAAGTAAAACCACAATCCTCAAACAAGAAGGTACACTACCTGGACATAGATTCAAGAGTCAATCCAATACCATCAATAATGTACTTGCATAAACAATCATGTCATGATGTCCAACTACTAAAGAAAAAGGGAATCCATGACACTATGATACCCATAAACTATATAATAATCCAAATCCCACCTTTTTAATTATGTTTACATCACATGTTATCAACAACACGTGTCCCACATCATGATTATATCTAAGAAAACTATTTATCTCCTCAACATGACAAAAATACTAGTAAAAAAGTTACTAAATCAAGCCATCAATCTAAATATACATTAACACTAAAGCATCTAGGGGTATATAGAATCTACATCCAAGTCATATATGTAATTTATTAGTATAGACTTCTTGCAACCCTACACAACTTATAAACCTAATATTGCAAGATACAAGTCCAACAATATAATGATCAACATGTCAAATTAGAGTAGTCTTGAGATGTACATGTGACAACACAATGTTAGGATCAAGCAATACTGAGAAGGGGGTGAATCAGTATTGCAACACTTTACCAATAAATTTAAACAATTCAAACTAAATCATGAAACTGCTGAAATGAAAAGAACATATGCATAAAGTAAATAACTCATGACACCATTGTTTGTTCTTGAAGAAACCTTGGCCAAGGAAAAACCCCGGTAGGGATGGTACCCACAAATAATTCACTAAAAGTATTGTTTCCCTGTTAGGATACCTTGCCCTATTAGGAGAAGAATATTACATTAGTACATGTCCTCATTAGATGAAAGACCCTGTTGGGAGTCTACAACCTTGTTAGGGGTGAATACAAAATGGAGCTCACTACTCATATAAAGGACTCATTGTCTAGTATTACAAAAGGTATCTTGCAACAACAAAAATGAACTAAACATCATCTTCTATGCCAAAGTAGTTCTAATTGAAGCTTGTAACAATAATTATAAAATCTCCACTTTGCTCAAACATCACAAATTCACCATCCATCATATATCTCAAATTTGTAACTCAAAACCTTCATAAATATATATACGTACCCGATCAACTTAATTTCCTAGTTGACTCACTAATTCTTCACAAAACATGTCTTTACACTTCATTCACAAAAAAAGGATATCACATGACCATAAATGAGGCAAGATAGGTGAGGACCTATCATAAATCATAAATCACATCACAAAAAATAACTTTTGTCATTACCCTAATCATTGTGTCTACTCAAGTGCCCTATTTTTAGTACATAATGTGCTCACACAACTTCATAAGAATCTAACCCTATTGAGACGAAGCCAAAAATTAAGTGATCACAATAGAAGCTTTATTATATCTCATATAAAATATCTCTATGCTTGCAAGCCATAAAGATAAGTATCACATGCTGACTAATGAAAATAGTATGACTGTATTCTGGAAACTATCTCTGTACTTAGGCATTTTTAACTTAAATGATTACCAAAAACTTATTTCCACTTTAGGTGACTATCACAGAGGTATGTGTTTCTAGAAAAGATAGCATATACACCTTCATAAATTTCTCACTTGCCAACAATCTCCCCCTTTGGCATTGATGGCAACACTTAGTGAAAAATGACTAAGTGTCCAATGCTAAACTACTATCTATATAACCCTTATACATTTTTCACAACTACTACTCCCCCTTTGACATCAATGGAAAAGGTATATACAAAAATGTATCTATATACAAGGCAAAAATTTAGGACTTCTCATAAAAAACTTAAACCAAGCAAAGTATGTCTTGGAAGGAGGTTTCCAAGACCTTTTCATCTACTTCCCATGCCATCTTCAAGGTCTGACCAATCTAGATAAAACCATTCAAAAAAAAGGATGAGATCTCAGCATCCTTTAGTACTGTGGGTATAGATCCATCAATATATTTCTTTGTTGTCTCCATGTCCTCAAGGTGCTTCTCCAAATTTTATAGTTTAGGAGTAATCAAACTCCTCAACTCACTAAATCTTCCCAACACTCTTGATTTCTCAGTTTGTAGCATGCTGATTTTGTCCAACAATTTGGACACTTCCTTATTTAAATTAGTAACTAATTGTGAGGAGGACCCACAATTCTTCACCAAGTTATCCAATGTCTTCTCATTATTGTGAATTATGTCCACCACATTCTTCACATGCCTAGAAGGATTTATGTAGTAGCTTTGTATCTTCTTCCCATACTCAATGCAAGTCCTAATTCCAGAGATAGTGGTGTCTAATATGCCTATATCCCACTTCATTGACTTGTAGACCTCTTCTAACTTATTTTCCATGTATTCCTTCACAACCTTCACTATTGCGACCTTCTCCAAAGAAGTCAAGTGCATATCAAGGTCATCAAGGAATTTTCCCAAATTTTCTATTGCATCATTACCTTGGAGGGTGAGAGATATAGGTAAAATTTTATTAATTCTATCCACTGCTCTGACCTTCTTCTCAAATTATGCTTAGATATTTCCTTATCCTTATCAAAGGCCACAATAGATAGTTTCATTAGCTTATCCTCATCCATTTAATCAACATTAGTGATCAAAGGCTTATTGTCACTTTCTAACAATTGAGTTGTAGAAATATATTTCTCCTTAACAGGAGTAGAAAAATGAATAAAGATACGTATTTTTGTTTCTTTCTTCATAACAACCTCAATGTCAGTATCCTTCTTTCCTTCAGCCACAACTTCTTTCATTTATGCTTCATTCAATGTGCCAAGATCTATCACATTTGTTGTACTATGTACATTACTGCCATCTATCTAAGGAATAGTGTCAACATTCCCTTGAAAAGGGTCACCAACATCTTGTGAATTGTCTAAAGACATAGGTATACCTTCCATAAAGAAATATGGTTGCTTCACTATACTATAAAATTGGTTAATATCATTTTCATCTTTAGAAGGTTTAGCTTGTGCTTGTGCAGACTTAAAAGATTGACCAATCAGAATAGTTTTGGTGTTAGGAGCCTTAGTGTAATTGGGAGGCTAGTATTTCTTAGGTTCATCCTCTAATAGTACTTTTTCTATAGCCTTGTTGTTTTCCTCTATCACATCCTCATAATTTCTCCCCATTATCTTTATTAGTCTTGTCCTCAATCTCAATAGGGGCTCAATTTCCTTTAGAATTATATCATGCTCTTTTTATGATATCACATGAAACATTTTTTCTATAGCCTTTACCCTTATGTTATCATCTTCCTCAAGGGCTAACTGATTTCTCACTTCCAATCTATCATACAATTCTTTAGGAATTCTACCTTCTAGCTCTAGAAAACTTTTCTTAGCATACGATTTATAACCATATCCTCAATCAAAAATTTGTCTTAATCCTTGCATCTATCATAGTATTTAGGTAGATGATTGATCCTACATTGTTCAATAATTATTTTTCTCAAAATCTTTAAGTCGGGCTTCCATACTTGTCTCTCTGTAGGCTTTTCTTGCACAATCTCTTCATCTTTCTTCTTAGTCTTCTTCTCTTCAATTTTCTTCTCCTCTTTCTTCTACTTATTGGGAGGTGATTCTTGTTTAGGCTTAGAGGACTTGGTTATCCTCACACAAATTTCTACTATTTCCTTTTCTTCCTTAACCACAACTATCCTTTTCGATGATCTTCTAGGTGGTGTAGGAGTATCCTCTTCCACTACGACCACTTCAGAGGGATATCAGATGTATCCACATGTTCTATTTCTGGTAGGGTACCTTCTCTAAGATCACCTATCCAAGAGCCAACTTATCTACCTTCCTCCTTAATTATGACATATGCCCTTTTGATATGCCTTCACCCTCAACAATCTTATCAACCATATTTTTAGTTTTTCTCTTCCTCTCACCTCTGGTTAGTTCTTCTCTGGCCTTCTGGAACTTCTCCTTGTAGGTTCTCCATCACTCTTCATTAGGATATTTTTAAGATGTGAGGTACTAAAATTTGTGCATTCACATCATATCCCATGGGAGTACACCAATGTACTCTAGGATCAACTGCTTCCAAGAAAGTACAGTTTGTCTCTACCATAAAACAAATCTTGTCCTGATATTTTACTACAATCCACTTAGGGATTCTTTCTCTTTGCTTCATCTCTCTCTAAAAAACTTTGAATAAACCAAATATTTCACTATTAATGTGTCTCTTCTCCTATATTCTATAATATCTACTAATTCTGTACTACAGTTGGTTCATCTTGGTTCCATGCATGAGGATGCATGATGCTAGGAAATCTATGGATAATGTGGAAGAATAAGTGCAAAATTAATGAACCAATTCTGAAATCATTTGACTTGTCATGCATTATCCTCATCAAATTATCTAATAGGTGCAATCTGAGGATCTCACAAAAATTATAGTGTTCCTTTTCAACTACCATCTTATAGGTCATCTGAATTATGCCTACTGAAATATAGTTTACTCTTCTATTGTAGTACATCTTGTAACCTAGGATCATTGCGATAAATTTGACATCTCTCTTCTTAATGTCATTTATATTCATAGCTCTCTTGTCCCATTTGGAACTCATCAGGGTCTCCACTTCCTTCTTTATGTTCTTCATAGTCATAGGGACTTTGCCTACATTTTCTAAACCTGTAACTAGGTGGATTAAATATCTTGTAATTTTAATTGGTTGGTCTCTAATCCAGAATAATTTGTCATAGATCCTGATAAGTACAATATTTATGTTAGAATGAATTTAGAATAATTGAGAGGGGTGGGTGAATCCGTTATCCTCAGGTCCTGATGTACCAATTGAACTTTTCAACACTTCAAAAAACTTAGATATATTCAACAATCCACTCGGTCTCTATAGAATATGATTAGTAACATAAAGCTTGCAGTCCACTGTCCAAAGTAATCAACCTATAGAATATAAAAATCTTAAAAAAATTCACATCAAATAACATTCACACAAGTATGACACTAGGATTTAACGTGGAAACCCAATATGGGAAAAAACACCAGTAATATGCTACAAAAATTTCACTCTTCTAAAGTGATCTCTATGACGAGCTAACCCTATTAAAGGTTACAATACACACTGTTAGGTTTGATCCTATTAAAGGACTTAATCACCCTATTAGGAGTGGCATAGTTAGAGGGCTTAAGAACATTCCATTAGAATGTCACCTTGATTAAAGGATTTACAAATGACTGTTAGGTCAACCTTGATTAAAGGATTTTGATTGATACAATTGTTATAAAATAACAATAGGTTCTAATATGAAATATACAACTCACTTTGTAAATAGAGATCTGATAAACTCATATGTTGATTTAATGACTGGCCTTCATTGTCATCTCCATCTTTGATCTGCTCAGAAATCCTTTCAAGCAATCACCACAACTCTATTCAGCTCTTCACAGATCTTTTCAACCTTCTTCTTAGGTTTTCCAATCACTAACATCAACCTCTTCCACTCTCTTCCACAACCTACAACTAGGTCATCCTTATAACTCTTTGATTAGTGGTGCAGGGCACCTAGGTAGGGCTACTTGGTACCTAGTGCCCCTATTGTGAATTTTGGCTTGTAGTGGCCTTAGCCAAGCCACTAGTGTAGTGAGAAGACTAGTTAGTATCTCAAGTGTTTTGGTTAGTGTTTAGTCTTGTATTGGTTTTTCCTAAGTCCTAGGTGTGTCTTCTTGAGTCAGGATGAATCAGAGTTGGCTAACTTTTCTAAAGTTTCCAATTATGGGATAGTATTGCAAAAAGTTTTAAAATGGCCTCTTTAATGTTTTAGAGGATGTGAATGGTCTTAAGGACCCTAGTTTGATCAGGGTTAAGTTCACAAGAGGTTTTAGTAGGTGGTTTGCCAATCCACCAAAAGTTTCTATGACAACTTTGAAAGTTGTCATGACAACTTTAAAAGTTGTCATGACAATATTTCTTATATACTTAGTAATTGGCTCTAGAAGATGAATAGCCCAACCCATGGGCCCAAACACTTAGGTAGGGGTATTTAATATTCTAAAACCATAAATGTGAGCATTGGGAAGTGTGGTGTATAGAAAACCAAGTTTGGCATGAGTGTGACTGTGTATCTTTTTGAGAAGTTAATAGATTTTGGTTGTGACACAGATCAAATATGGATTGAAAATTAGACTGTACTAGTTGCATGTGTTAAAATAGGATGTGTTTTGGTTCTTAGGATCATTGTTTTATCATTTCTTTGATTCTTAGCTTTAGTTTATGTTTATTCCAATTTCTAGTCTGTCTTGGGTTGGTCCAAACAGTGCATTGCAAAATGGAGTGCTAGATCACTCTCCCACCGTACAATTTGTATGAATCCTTGGGATTTTTGACTAGAATCCTTGTAACATAGGATAGAGAAAGGAAGGGCCCTAAAATTTTCAGGAAGCATTTTTAAGGTGATGCCCTAGGTGAGCCAGGAGTGCATTGCTAGGGATCACTAGGTATTGAAGAGCTATTAGAAGGGATTGAAAGCACTCATTGCTTCAATCCAATCTTGTGGAGGGGAGGCTAGATGTATTACCAAGCATCTCCAATGTTTAAGAGCTTTAGAGAAATTTTGAGGCTTGGAGAATCACTAAACCCTCACTAGTTCGGACAGTGAGCTAGCAAACCCTTAAATATAGCCCTATTTCTAGGAGATCCTGTACGGACAAAGTGGAGAAGGGAGACTTGGAAAATATTTAAGTCCTTTCAAAATGGTACTCAAATCAATGATCAGTTTGGTATCTTGTTTGGAGAAAGTGAGTGTTATTAAGCAAAATAGGTCAATTAGGCCTATTAGCCTTGTAGCCCTTTTTGGGCCAGTTAGCAACCAAAGGCTATTAGCGATAGGATTTACCATGAAGAAAGTGGGGCTAAATATGGTTTTAAACTATTTTTCATATGAAGCAACCCTCCTCTCCAATTGAGGTTGAAACTAGATTTGATTTCCATTTTTAGGAATAATGGAGCTAGAGAGAAGCAAAAGGGTAACATGAAGAAATGAGATGGTTTCAAATTTTGATGTCACAAGTTGAATTGGAAAGGATTGAGATTTTTAATCCTTTTGGAAGGGTATTAGGATAATACCCTATAGGCTAGGAGCATAGCCTTTGGTGAACCTAGGAGAATCTAGGACAAATTGAGCAAGGCTTGTGTTACATCAGATTGGTATCAGAGCCGGTTAAAGGTTTGGAGGATAGTGCATATCTCTATCTACTGGTGAATCAATAGGGGAGAACATAATGGTTACAAATGTAGAGCTAGCTAGGAAAGTAGAAGAAAAAAAGGAGAGGAACACACTCCTTGAAGATGCTATGGATGAGATGAGAATCAAACTACAAGAAGTGGTAGATTAGAGAGCTCAAGAACTGAATAGGGGTGCTGAAACCAGTGACAGGGGTAAGAAGCCTATTGATGTAGATGACATCATACCTGAACTAGACCCCTTAACTAATGAGGAACCATTCTTGAAGGCCATTAAAGCTTTGAATGCAAAGGCTTTTGAAGGACTGCCACTATTTAGTGGGAAAATGGACATAGAAATAGTCATGGAATGGATTGAGGGAATGGAAAACCATTTTGAATGTGAGGGTGTGACAGAAGCCCAAAAGATTAAGGCTACCAAGTCTAGATTGAGAGGAGTAGACTTGACATGGTGGAAATATCTACAAGATGAGAGGATCAGCATGGGTAAGTTACCTATAGCAAATTGGAAAGCCATGGTGAATAGGGTAAAGGAGAATTACTTTCCAGAGGACTATGAAGTCCAACTTCATAAAAAGAGACAAGGATTGAAGAAAAAAGGACCTAGATGTGGCCTCTTATAAGGAGGAGTTTCAAAAGCTATTTCTTAGGTCCAAAATCCAAGAAGAGGAATCCATTAAGGTGGCCAGATATCTAAGTGGTCTCAAATGGAACATTCAGGAGGAGATAAGTTTGTGGACTCCTACCAGTGTCCAAAAATGCCATCAGTTGGCTATCAAAGTTGAAGAAAGAAACAAAAAGAAGGGAGACTCCAATAATAGGGGCAGGGGTAGAGGTAGAGACCAAATGAATGACCGAGGTGGTTACCAAGGTAGGGGTAATGAGCAGAGAAGTTAAGGGGAGTCCAAGTTGACTAAGCATAGTGGTGAGTCTAATCCAAGAGGGGGTCATTCTAGAGGTATAGGCACATAAGGAGGCCCTAATAGAGGAAGAGGTACAGGCAGGAGCAACTCATACTTTGCAAGTATGAAGTGTTACAACTGTGGCCAATTGGGTCACCCAGATTATAGATGCCCTAATAAACCTTCCTCACAAAATAGTTGAAAGAGGGTTTCATATGCCCATGAAGACACAACAAGTGTCAAGACACCTGAGGTGGACCATATTGAATTAGAAATGGGATAAAATCTGATGTTCAAGAGGATCTTGATCAGACAATTGGTTAAGGATGAACCCAAGCATAGGAGGGCCTTGTTTGGGATGAGGTGTAAAATTATTGGCAAGGTATGCAAGGTGATTGTGGATTCAGGTTCCACTAACAATATCATAGTAGAGGAGGCTGCAAACAAGTTGAAACTAGAAAAGATTCCTCATGTCAATCCATAAAAGGTGACATGGCTAAATAAAGGACAGAGTGTATTGGTGAATGAGCAGACTTGGGTGGAGTTTTCTATTGCGGGGTATAAAGATAAGCTACTTTGTGATGTATTACCCATGGATGCATGCCACTTGCTATTAGGTAGGCCTTGTAAATTTGATAGGAGTGTAGTGTATGATGGTAAGTAGAACTCCATATCCTTCAAGAAAGATAACAAGACTTTCAATATTAAGTCCTTGTTGGAAGAGGATGAATCTCAGTCCAAGACTCCAAGCATCTTAATGAGTGGAAAGAAGGAGTTCATTAAAGCTCTTAGGGACAAGGAGATTGATGAGTATGCTATCTTACTCAAGCCCAAGGAAGAGGAGAAACACAAAATAGAGCCATTGCCATTAGCAATTCAAGAGTTGTTAGAGAAGTATAGATATATAGTTAGTGATGGTACCCCAACAACCTTACCTCCTAGGAAGGTGACAAGTCATCAGATAGAATTTGTACAAGGTGCATCATTGCCCAATAAGGTAGCTTACAAGCTCACTCTAGAAACAAACTTGGAGGTGGCTAGACAAGTGCAAGAACTATTGGATCAGGGGTTGATTAGGAAAATCATAATTCCTTGTGCAGTTCTAGTTGTATTAGCATCAGAGAGGTGGAAAGTGGAGGCTTTGCACAGATTCAAGAGCCATAAATAGGATCACAATATGGTATAGGTTCCCCATACCTAGAATTGAGGATTTAATGGACTGTCTTGGAGGAACAATGTACTTCACCAAATTGGACCTTAAAAGTGGATACCATCAGATTATAATCAAGGATGGAGATGAGTGGAAGACAACCTTCAAGACTATTGATGGGCTATATGAGTGGAGAGTTATGCTATTTGGCCTCTCAAATGCACCTAGCACATTCATGAGGCTCATGAATGAAGTGATTAAGGACTTCACAAGTATATTTGTGGTAGTGTATCTAGATGATATAATCATATTTAGCAAGACAACATTAGAGAATTTAACATATGTGGAGATGGTCCTAAAAATATTGCAGGAGGAGAATCTATCCATTAATCTTGAAAAGTGTGAATTCTTGAAACATGAGCTTGTTTATTTGGGATTTGTAGTATCCTATGGATCATTGAAAATGGATCCAAGTAAGGTGGAAGCTATCTTAAGTTGGCCTACACCAACCATAGCAATAGAGGTAAGGAGCTTCCATGGGCTAGCTCAATTTTACAGAAAGTTTATAAGGAAGTTTAGTGGTATTTGTGTACCAATGGTGGATACCATTAAAGGTGGTCTCAAGACCAAGTTCAAATGGACTCCTGCAGTAGATCAAGCATTCAAAATATTGAAGGAATAAGTAGCAACAAAACCTATCCTTAGGCTACCTAGCTTTGACAAATTGTTCACCTTGGAGTGTGATGCTAGTGGATTGGCAGTAGGGGGTGTGTTAAGTCAAGAAGGTAGACTAGTAGCCTTCTTTAGTGAGAAACTAAATGAAGCTAAGAAGAGATACTCTTCTTATGATTTGGAGTTGTATGCTTTAGTGAAATCTTTGAGAAAATGGAGGCACTACTTGCTACCAAAGGAGTTTGTGGTGTTTACTGACAATCATGCCCTTAGTTACATAAACACACAAGAGAAGTTGAGCAATAGACACCTAAAGTGGATGGAGTATCTTCAAGCATTCACTTTCACAATCAAGCATAAAAAAGGGTAGTTAAACAAGGTTGCAAATGCACTTAGTAGGAGGCTGCTAACCATCCAAGAAATGTAGCTAAGTAGCATTGGGATAGAGAGTTTTAAAGATATCTATAAGGACGATGAAGACTTTGGTGAAGCCTACAAGGTATGCTCTAATTTTCAGAATCATTTTGATAGTAAGTTTTTTGATTTTACCTTGCAAAGTGGTTTTTTGTTTAGAGGAAATCAGTTATGTGTTCCCAAAGGATCCATTAGGGAAAACCTCATATAGGAGAAGCATAATGGTAGCTTGAGTGGTCATTTAGGGGTGAATAAAACCATAGATCTTGTGCAAAGATTCTATCATTGACCCAAGTTGGTTAGAGACGTCACCAAGTATGTGGAGCAATGTGTAGTGTTCATGAAGGAAAATGGAGGATCTAGTAATGTAGGTTTGTACTTGTGTGTGTGAATTTTGTACCTAGCTGTAGACACAACACTTCAGTAAAACATTAGAGGTTAGCAAAAATCAAAATCATGCAAGTAATTGAAACTAAACTAAGCAGGTGATTTACTGCCTTCTAGTAGATGTGAGTATGTATTCTTAGATTGGACCGAGATCAGTGACCTTGACGACACCTAAATGAAGGATTTGAATGCAGAATCTAGATATGAGATGAATGCAAATTAATCTATGTTTTTGGATTTTTCTATGCAATAAGATGAAATAAACTGATACGAATCTATGAAAAATTGATATGCATGCAATTAATCTAACAATGATATGCTAAATATGAAACTAAAATGACAAGATTGATCTCAAAAAAGTTGTTGATTTGCAAAGAAGCTTCAATTCTTCAGATGTCGATTCACCAGCGTGATTGTACAAATTCATGGATTGATTTTGGCAGAGTAAGTATGAAAACTTGTGAGATGATTTGTGAAGAGCTAAGCCTTGATTTTATAGAAATCCAGGGCTTTGGGGATGCATGGAAAAAGCCATAAATCACTCAGATAAACTTAGGTTGATTTTTGAGTTATCAAAGAAGAAAAGATAATTAATTCACAAAATCATGCAAAATCATGCACAAACAGCTTTTTTTTAACACAAATCAGAGTTGAATTTATTTTTAAAACAACTTGAATTTATTTTTTGATTTAAAGGCTAACTATTTTTTGGATGTGCATAATTAATTATGAATTAAATAAATAGATAAAGTGATTTATCCTCTGTTTAACTGATATGCATGCAATTAATCTAACAATGATATGCTAAATATGAAACTAAAATGACAAGATTGATCTCACAAAAGTTGTTGATTTGCAAAGAAGCTTCAATTCTTTAGATGTCGATTCACCAGTGTGATTGTGCAAATTCATGGATTGATTTTGGCAGAGTAAGTATGCAAACTTGTGAGATGATTTGTGAAGAGTTGAGCCTTGATTTTATAGAAATCCATGGCTTTGGGGATGCATGGAAAAAGCCATAAATCACTCAGATAAACTCAGGTTGATTTTTGAGTTATCAAAGAATAAAAGATAATTAATTCACAAAATCATGCAAAATCATGCACAAACAACTTTTTTAACTCAAATCAGAGTTGAGTTTATTTTTAAAACAACTTGAATTGATTTTCTGATTTAAAGTTTAACTATTTTTTGAATGTGCATAATTAATTATGAATTAAATAAATAGATAAAGTGATTTATCCTCAACTTAAATGATTTTTTAAAATAAAACAATTGATTTATGGGTTAATCAATTATTAAATCAAACTTTTATTCAAAAACTATATTATTAAATTTGACAATTGACATTAATTAATTAAATAGGAATTTAATCAATTAGTCATAAGATATTTGATTTATTGTCAAAATGAAATAATACAATTTATGAATAAATATAATTAAATCCAATTAAATAATTAAGTGGTAGTATTAAATCTAATTAATTAAATATTTAGAATATTCAATTAATTAAATTTTAGGATAAATAGAATTTATCACCAAATAATCATTAAATTAAAGATAATTAGGATAAATAGGAATATTGCTAGGAATATTCCCCGATGCAGAATTTATGATAATCAATTAGGATTCGATAATGTGCCAATGTGCCTTAGGTTAGGACTTTGATGTCAATTTCGTTCGATGTGTCGATATAGGAGATTAATGAACCTATAGCCCATTTTTGGGGTATGACATTTTGCCCCTCTTTAAATTACTGTGCAAAGCACAGTGGTTCAAAGACAATCTGTGTATGATATTGAAACCGATGTTTGAAATTGAAATTGATATGAAATTGAAACTGATTGAAGTTTGATATGAAGATAATAGGTCCCGAATGACCAAAGATAATGTTAACTACAACAAAAATGAACTGATGATTGCAAAGAAGTGTCAAAATGTCTGATTCTGAACCTTATGATTGTGAAGAAGCGAGTGACCGATTCCATACCTGATTGTCGATAAGAGTCACATTGGTATCACATCTGAACCCTTCAGTTATGAAGAACCAATGAAATAACACTAATGAATCGATGGTTGTAAAAAATGATATAGTTTACAAGATTAAGAGAATACCAGATTGATATGGATCTCGATGAATCTGATATGCCCCAAGTAATGATTGTTTTTCCCCAAGCGATGAGGTCTTGTGATGAATCAACAACTAGACATGGTTGTTGTCTTGATTACTAAGGAAAGATATGGTTTCAAATTTAGATTATAGACTTTGAATGATGTGTGATACCATGCCCCCTTCAGGATTAAAATTGAAATCTGACAAGAGAAGTTAGCATTGAATGGTTTAGAAGCACGTTAATTGATGTAAGAAGTGGTTAAATACATTTGAGAATGCATTTTGCATCGTTTGGAGGTCCTGGAGACCAAGTTTGACTAGGTTAAACCATGAGTTGACCATAGTTGACCAAGTTGAAATTTTGATAGGATGTAAGATAATCAGTTAAGTTGAATACTGGATTTCTGTGATGATTGAAGGTTGATTATGCAAGTAGTGAATAATTTAAATGATCTTAGATTTTGATTTTGATCCTAAAAAAGGATTCTACTTGCTGTTTCATTGGAGGAACCTTCATGTGAGATTCAAATCTTGTTAGATTTGAAGATGCGATTTGAAGAATTGTTTAAGCATTGAAGTTTAGCCAACCATTGTGAGATCATGCAAACATGCAAAATGCAAAGAGACATGCAAAATGAAATGCAACCAAAGACCTAGGACCTAGTCACTGATCATGTGTTGGTCGATTTCATCATTGAATTTTTAGGTAACCGGATAAATCAATACAATGCCCACTAGTTATGCAACCATAGACATATGAATATAGATTTGTATGCACAGGAATCAATACAACACCCAGTGATTAGGAAACCATGGATACATGAATATTGATTTTGTTTTTGGAATGTCAGATTAGATATAAGCACCAAGGCATAAACACTAGGATGACCTGAATATCATGTCCATTTTGATATAGCAATTTGTATAAGCATCAAAACATAGATGTCATGATGACCTGAATACACCTTGCATTACAAACACATCAAGCAGTCAAGAGATCATTCTAAATCCAATGTGAATTACCCATAGTTACCCTTTATCATTCACATCCTTAGGTAAGATCACATTTCACAATAGGAGAAAGAACTCACTCAAAAAAGATAATAGTTAGATCAAACTTCCTTGAATTTTCCGGGTATCAATGGTTGAGGTACGGATGGCCATCCAATTCAAGATAGAGGCTCTTATAGTCAGACACCATTTCAATCCAAAATTTCCAAAGTTGTTAGTTTTCACATACAAGAAGAAGACAAAGAAAATATTATACCCCCAGTCATCACTCTCTAAATCCTGTAAAGGACATCATCAAAGAGCTCAAAGGACACAATATGCAAAAAATCTCAATGCAAATTAGTAAGCATACAAGGAGATAAAAGCATGTAAAAAGCATATATTGTTTTTAGTTTGTGTTTGATGTCTGATTGCGTTGTTGTAGATGCAAAATCCTTTCTGGAGACAAGACTGACTGGCTGACTTGGATGAAGCTTCAAAGGACTCTGACTGGATATGGTATGTCTAAGATACATTGGAGGCCATAGGATATGACTTTGATTGCCCCCAAGTTTGAACATTGATAGGGTATAGATGCTTGAGCTGATTGGTGTACAGACTGACTTGTTGAAAATAGGAATGCATAAACAAATTGGGAGATATGTACAAACTAAAGCAAGACTAAAAGCTGGGAAAGACCAAGATTGTGCTAATAGATGAAGCGTTTTGAACAAGTAGCGCCTGTTTGCTAGGTTTTCACCATCTTGGTAGAGATTCTATTTTTGCTACCAAGGCGCTTGTTTCCAGGTTTTCACCAAGGCACTTTTTTCCTTTTCTCATTTTTTTTTAATTTTTAATTTTTTCAATTTTTTTGTACTTTTGATATTTTTTACTTTTTTGTGAATCATCAAGGCGCCTATTGCTAGGTTTTCACCAAGATACTCATTTTTTCAGGACTTCTTCAGATTTTAAAGATTTTTTTAGGACATTTTACCATAGACTGAATGCCTTAGGCATGGAATTTCTTCAGATGGAGAACATTGATTGGTTCTCAGAGTTGTTCTCCTTCATTTGTTGAGAGTTGATAGGCACCAGAGCAAAAAGTAGTAGTGATAACAAAGGGGCCTAGCTAGTTGGGTTCAAAATTCCCCTTGCATTCTCGATGTGATTAATTTTTAGGATTCTCTCTCAAGACTAGATCACCAACCTAAAATTCTTTGTGTTTGACTTTCTTGTTGTAGCCTCTAGACATTCTCTTCTGATATACTCTGAGATGATCATATGCTGCTTGTCTACGCTCATCTAGTAGTTCAAGTTCTTGCAACCTAGACACTCTATAGTCATCATCAGTTACTGGACCATGCATTCTGATTCTTAGTGATGGGATTTCAACCTCAATAGGCAGTACCACTTCAGACCCATAAACTAAAGTGAAAGGTGTAGCCCCAGTAGGCATTCTGATACTTGTTCTTTAGGCCCAAAGAGCTAGATTGATCATGAGATGCCAGTCTCTTCCTATTTTATTAACTGTACGGTGCAAGATTTTCAATAGATTCTTGTTAGAAGCCTCTGCTTGTCCATTCCTTTGAGGATAATAGATAGATGACCAATGTTGTGTAATCTTGAATTTGTCACATAAATCATTTAGATCTTTGTTATTGAATTGTCCACCATTATCTATGATTATGGAATGAGGTATCCCATATCTGCATATGATATGGTTTAATATGAACATAGATATTTTCTTTCCATTTTCTTGTGTCAAAGGGACTGCTTCTACCCATTTTGTAAAATAATCTGTAGCTGTGATTATATGGGTATGTCCATTAGAAGAATGAGGATATATAGCTCCTATAAGATCAAATTCCCATTGATGAAAAGGCCATTGTGTAGTAAATGGAATTAGATCTCTCCTTGGAGCATGGATTAAGTTGCCATGCACTTGGCACTTTTGAAAATTCTTAGCAAACTTGATAGACTCTTTCTCCATTTCAGGCCAATAGTAACCAGCCCTAATAAGTTTTTGAGCTAGTGTTAAACTGTTTGAGTGTGATCCATAAATACCTTCATTGACTTCCTCTAATGCACATTGAGACTCTTCTTGTTCTAAACATCTAAGTAGCATACCATCTAGACCTCATTTGTATAGATCATGACCAATGATGACATATCGGGAGGCATTATAGATAAATTATCTCTTCTCATGGTGGTTGAAGGTATCGGGAATGATTTGGTCTTTGAGATAGGAGAATAGGTTTTTGTATCTGGATGAATCATGACCTACAATAGTGAAAATCATGTGGGTTTTAGGGGATTCATATGCATGATAAGATAGTGCTTCCACCAGGAACTCGTAGCATAGCTCATGTTCAGGCTGCTGTAATAGTGTAGATAGCATTGCCATTGCATCGGCAGCCTTGTTCTTTGTTCTAGGAATTTGTTCAAATGTGATAGATATGAAATACTTCTTAAGATCATCCACCATTCTCTTGTAAGGAATGAGATTTTCATCTTTAGTTTGGTACACATCATTGACTTGATGAATAACAAGTTGTGAGTCTCCATGAATGTGTAATTATGTTACTCTCCACTCAATTGCTAGTTTCATGCCATTAAGAAGGGCTTCATATTCTACAATATTGTTTGTGTAAGGGAACTTTAATCTGAATGCTTTTGGGATTGAGTATCCTTGGGGAGTTATGAACAATATGTCTGCTCCTGATCCATTTTGTGTATAGGAGCTATCAAAGAATAACTACCATTCTCTAGAAGAAAGAGTCATGATAGAGGAATCTGGGAATTCCATTTGCATTGGTGTATTATCAAGCATAGGTGCATCTGCTAATTGATTAGTAATAACCTATCCTTTTATACCTTTTCTTTCCTCATATTCAATGTCAAATTCACTTAAGAGCATGACCCATTTAGCTAATCTACTTGTGAGGGCAGCTTTGCTTAGTAGGTACTTTAGTGGATCAATCTTAGCTAACAAATGTGTGGTATGAGATAACATGTAGTCTCTTAGTTTCTGTGATGCAAAGATCATAGCTAGACAAGCCTTCTCAATCATTGAATAATTCTTTTCATATTCAACCAATGTTCTACTGATATAGTATATAGCTCTTTTCTTTTTGTTCCCATCATGTTGTGCTAGCAATGCCCCCAGTGATGTATCTGTAGCGGAGACATATAAGATCAAAGACTTCCCTTGAATGGGAGGCATCAAGATAGGAGGATTTGATAGATATTATTTGATATGGTTAAATTTGTTCTTGCATTCTTCATTCCACACAAATGTCACACCTTTATGTAATGTTTTTGTAAAAGGTTGTGATATGTCTGCTAGGTGTGATATGAATCTTCTGATAGATTGAACTCTTCCTTGCAATGTCCTCATTTGACTTATATTCTTTGGAGGCTGCATCTCCATGATAGCCTTCACTTTAGCTGGATCAACTTCAATGCCCTTCTTTGAAACTATGTATCCTAAGAGCTTTCCAAAAGTGACACCAAAAGCACACTTAGGATTTAGTCTAAGACTAAATTTTTCCATTCTATCTAGTATCTTGCTCAAGTCATTTAGATGTTCAGTTCTAATCATAGATTTTGCTAAAGTATCATCAACATAATCATCCATAGTCCTATGCATCATGTCATGAAAAATAGATGTCATGGACCTTTGATATGTAGCACCAACATTTTTAAGCCCAAATGGCATGACATTCCAACAGAAGGTGCCCCATGCACATGTGAAAGAAGTTTTCTCTTGATCTTCTAGAGCAATTTTTATTTGATTATATCCAGAAAAACCATCCATTAAAGAATACATCTCAAAGCTCACAGTCATGTCCACTATCATATCAATGTTACGTAGTGGAAAATCATCCTTAGGGCATGCTCTATTTACATCTCTAAAGTCTATGCACACTCTGATTGATTTATCTAGTTTTGAAATAGGTACAATATTAGAGATCCATTCTGTATAATCAATAACTCAGATGAATCTGGCTTTCAGGATCTTCTCTAATTCAACTTTTACTAAGAGTGCAACATGAGGATGCATCTTTCTCAATTTTTGTTTAATAGGTTTGACATTTGGAGCTATAGATAAATGATGCATTATAAGATTAGGATCCAACCCTGGCATATCTAAATATTTCCATGAAAAGATGATCTTCTTTTCTGTTAGGAATGTAGTAAATTTTTTCTTCTCTTCTTCTGATAAAGATTGTGCTACATGAATCAACCGTGGTTCTTCTGTTGTTCGGAAGTTGATGGATTGAGTGGGCTCAATTAGAACTGGAGATTTGTCCTATAAATGACTCAAAAGGATATCACATATCTCATCCTTAGGCACCTTAGAGAGGTTTTCACCTTTAGATACATCTTTTATTTTTACTTTTGTAGGTTTTGAGACTGCCACAATGTGGTTTTCACCCTCAGAACTCCTTTTTTTTAATTCTTATTCTTATTTTTCTAACTAAGATACTTGATGTCTGACTCCATCATGCTAACGCTCGGTTCACTGATGGAAGTCCTCATAGGCTCAACTACATTGAGGTAGAAAGCAAGGGCATAGTCATTTAGGAAGGTATAAATACCATGGCTTAGATTTGTGGAGGTTTGATCAAGAATTCCAGGATGTTGGATTGTCAAAATGGGGAAAGATTGGGAGATAGTGTTTACGAATATGGATTTGTCATCATCGGTCCTAACTCGATGCTCAAGTTCAAAGGTGATATTACAACTTAAGACATTCAATTCATGAATAGGCTCAATGCCATTGAGGAAGTCCAATTCAGCCATAGGTGGACCAGACTCATTAAGTTCATTACTTTGCTGTAGACTTACGTTGGGTTTAGGTGCATATTGGTGAATAGCATCAACATGTTTCTCTGTAATAAGCTCATCTTCTTCTAGAATGGCTCCCCATTCATAGTCATTAGATTCTTCATCTATGCCTCTAGGAAATCTAAGAACATGAGTAAAGTCAGGATGAATACCCCAAGAAGGGTTACCCTCAGATTCTGATTTGAATTCATACTCATGAGAATCTATCTCAGAATAACTACCACCTTCCTCTTTGTCTATTTGATTGTCTTTGAGATTAGCTGGTTCTTGTGTTGCAACTATCTCTTGATTGATAGTAGGTTCTTGTGTTTCTACTACATTAATTCTTTTGATTGGATCATCTTTAACATCAAGAAGGTCTTTGATTTCTTTAGGTAAACGCTCATAAGGAATAAGTTATGAGCTGTCTAAATCACTATCTAATGATTCAGTTTCTTCCTTCTTAAGAAGGGGTTCTCCTGGTGTGATCTGCTCTATGACATGAGAACAATTACCTTTGAGGTGGAAGGGTATCTTTTTAAAGCCTAAGGCAATAGTATCCTTGTTTGCCCTACCAATATGTGAAATAGGTGTTATAAGACCTTCTCCTCTGACTCCTAGAGGTCCTTTACCTGGATATCCCATTTTAGCTATCAGTTTATCTCTTGGACCATATGCCTTAGAAGGGATTTTGGATACTGTAGAGTCACTAGTTGGAACAACTTGAGATTTAGGTTCATCTTTGTATAGCCATGTAAGCACAGCTTCATCTTCTTCAAATTCTTGCTTGGAGACTTGTTCTGCTACAAAATTCTTTTTATATGCCTCAAGAGGTTCTTTAGAGTCTGGTTTGGACTATTTTAAAGATTGTCCATAAGACTTAGGTGAGATAGGTAGAGATGTCAAAGATAAGACTGGCTCTATAGTATATTCTCCCATACCATTTGCTTTGATATTGACCTCTTTTGCAATGTCTTCTATTTTAGATGTGGATGCTTCTTTTGTTGGCTTAATGGAATATTCTCTATTATTAGGCATAAGTTTATCCACACTTTCTTTCAATGTATTGCAAGTGGTGGATATGTCTACTGGAATACGGACCTCTACTCCTTCATAAGGAAATTTCAAACATTGATGGTATGTAGAAGGAATAGCTTTCATTTCATGTATCCAGGGTCTCCCTAGAAGGATGTTGTAAGCCAAAGGTAGATCAAGAACTTGACATATAGTATCTTTGATAACTGGACCTGCTCTGATAGGTAAGACAATGGTGCCTTTAGAAGATCTTTCTTGTTCATCATAGGCTTTTATAGTTATTTTCTTTCTAGGATCAATAGACAATTCTGAAAATCCAAATTGTGTGACCAAGCTATAAGAACAAATGTTTAGGCCAACACCCCCATCTATCAACACACATTTGACTCTATGATTCTAGATCAAGACTTCTATATGCAATGGCTGGTTATGTGGGTGACTCAGGGAGTTGTCATCTTTCTCTGAAAAGGAGATATATTGTAGAGATAAAAGATGTCCAACCATAGTCTGGAACCTATCTAAATCAAGGTGTTACCCAATTTTTACTGTTCCATACAAATTTGGTTAGACTGACTCTATCTAGGGTCTGCTTTTTAACCTTGTTGCACCTCTAAAAAATTTCATGGCCTTGCGTTTTGTCTTTTGGTCTCTGCAATTCTTTTAACCCTTGGTCTACAAATTTAAATTTGAAAATCTAGCCATTGGAGGCAAAAAACCCTCAAAAACCCTAAGGCCTGTTCTAATTCGTAGTTACTTTTTTGGCCACTTAAGTCTCTATTTTTTCCATGTGCGCTTTATGTTCTAAAGCCTAGTCGCAAGATCTCTAAGGCCCCGCAGAATATTCCTTCTTATTTCCTGATCCTGCAACTACCTTGTATCTCTTAGTCTCCCAATCAGATGGAATTTTCTATTTTAATTCAACGACTTAGCCTTTGCCCTTTTAGTCACCAGGTCTCAGTAAGTTTTCTCGAGATCTAGCGACTGCTGTAACAAATTTTGGTAAGAAAAATTTCTTTAGTTGTGTGATCTCTAGATAGATTTTTCTTTGGTCGCGAGATCTCAGAAGAAATTTGAAAAAGTGAAAAGGGTTGCACTGATTAAGAGACTCCCTTTGGTCACTAAGTCTCCAGATAGAGATGCGGTCTTCTTTGGCGATTGTCTCCAAGTCTCCAGGTCTTCATGCAGTTAGCCTTTTCATTCAAGGACTTGAATTTCCTGTGGTCACGTTATCTCCCAAAGATGGTGATTATCTCTTACCCAATCAATGATTCAGTGATGTGGTTGTCTCCAGATCTCCAGATAGCTGGCGGTCAGGTCTTGGGAGAGTTTAAGTTTTTTAGCGATTCAGTGACTGAGGGTAGTCTCATATTCTCATGATCTAACTCATGGTTAAGATAATATTCAGCGATCATGAGAATACTCTAGTCACTTATTCTCCAAATTTGACCATAGTTTATGTCAAGTCTTTGAATCTCCTTTAGTCGCAAAGTCTCAAGAAGGCAATGGGTCAAGTTAAAATGTCTCGTGACTTGGTGACTGTGGTCACGAGATCTCTCTTCCCTGGCTGTTAAGTCCTTGACATCCTACAACCTGGCGGGCGGTCTATTTTCCTTCAGTCACGTAGTCTCCAGATGGTTGGCAGTCTCAGCTATGTGGTTAAAGTTTGAAGTAAGATCTACGGCTGGCGCATGATCTGATGGAATATTCTTGTGCCTTGCAATCTTATGACAGTCATTGATCTTCTTTCCAATATAGAGTCTATTTTATTAGTGGGTCCACTACCATGTGGTCTGAGGTGTTTGATCCTAATTGGTCAAGAGTTATGATGTGGAGATCTATCAGAGTGGGCCCAATGAGTTGGTTTTCCTGAAGATCTAACGGCTGGCGCATGATCTTAAAGAATCTTCTTGGCCATGAGATCATGCGACATCCATCAGATTGGTCCAAGCTTGTGAGTATAGTTGTGTAATCTCTAGAAAATCTTTTAGTGACTTGGTGACTATTAATATGGGAATAAAGGTCAATCATGTGATCACTAGGTCAAGCCAGAGTTAAATAAAAGGTCAGGCGATTCAGCGACTAAAGGGAAAAAGAAGGCCCAGGGTTAAATGCAGGGTTAAGGTTAAAATATAAGTGGTGCCCAGTAAAATAAAAGATTTGATGACTACATTTTAAAGGACCGATCAACTTTGAATATCAATCATTGATGGATAAAGTTTGGCACCACCTGTGATCATTTAATCATTTTTTAAATTCAAATATCTGGAGTACCGAATTTGAATAGTTATGGCGAGCCTGAGTTGTAGAGAGGTAGATGGATCAAGGTGGCTTGTCTATAGGCAGATTCAGTATAGAGATGGACACACAAACATGATATCTAATCAGTTGAGATATTTCCATAGACATTTACGATCATAATTGACAAAATTAGGGTTTTTATCATGAAAATCTGTAACCCTAGTTAGGTTTTTCTCCTACCTACGTGCATAGAGGAGATGTATATATTATTTTTTGGAGCTTTTAGAGCTAAGAGTATACATTTTAAAAAGAGAGATTTTCTTTTTGAGAAGTTATTCGAGGCATTCTTTCTACCCTCTAGCTTCTACATCTTGTAACCTTTCATTGATATTTAGATATTGCAAAGGTACTTTGTGATATTTTTTCTCTCTCTATGCCTTCTTGTTTGAATTTTCTCTTATTGAGTTAAGTATATGTATGTTTTCAGTGATATCTTAGGGTTCTTGATCCCTCTTTCTTTCTACAATTCATGTGTATTCTTGTGAGTGATTTGATTTGAATGATCTTGTGGGTATACTTCAACCCCCTGACAGTCTGTCTCATTCCTATACCTAGTTGCAAAGGTGAATGTTTGTTTGTAGGTTATATATTGTGTCCAATTCTTAGGAATGGTATTGTTTGTGAAATTCTCCCTTTCCCTGAATAGCCTCTTTCTATTGCAGACCCTTCTATGAAATATTGATGCAAGCCTATTTAGTGAGTTGTGATCTCCTAGACCTGAGTTTGTGTACTGGTTTCATTCTTTATACTGTAATTCAAACCATCATTTCAGTGTATCACCTAGTAGGATAGTTTGCTTTCAGTGATTTCCCTTTCATGCATTCCTTCTATCCCTTTTCCCTCAAGTTTTACTTTCCTATCAAGAAGCAAATTAAGGTGATTATCCAAGAGGAACTAGCCTAGAACCTAGAGGTCTCATCTCAATTAGCATAGGTCCCACAACCTGGAGATGATTCCCATGTTATACTAGGTTATCAAGACCAAGAGAGCTTGAAACAAGGGTGAAAACTTAGTGTATAACACAAGGTCATCAGGAACATTAGATCCGAGCAAAGATTTGTCTAGAATAGCTCTATGAGCTAGAGATATCTGAAGTAGCTCAAACATGGAGATTTTTGCATTAGCGTGTTGGAGTTGTTGAAAAATGCTATAAGATGTTGGCCTCATATCTTTAGGATTGGAAGATTTAGAAGCAACCTTCTATTTGGAAGTGAAAGAAATATTGAAGGGCATCTTAGGGACATTTGATGAATCTAAGATTTGTCCATTCAGATGTACCTGAGCCTGTGATCGAGTCACTGCGTTAGCTGAAGTATGATCTCTGTCTCTTCATACAATTGTGATGACATTGCAATGCTCAAAGAGATAGGGTTCAACCATATTGATAACAACATTATTTCCAGGGTAAGCATAATTGACTGTTGCCCCCATATTAGGCTGAGAAGATGAAACTTCTTGACTATGTTTTAGAAATGGTTCTGTGAATGTTGTATGATCATTATTGCTCTTATGATTGTCAATCATGATGTCTCCCTTATCAATCAGATCTTGAATAGTATGTTTCAAGCGTAAGCAATTATTAGTTTTGTGACCTTTACCCTGATGGAAATCACATAATTCATTCTCTCTCCACCATTTTGGTTTAGGTTCAGGATTAGATTGTCAGATCTCAGGAAAATAGATGAAATTATTAACCAATAGAGTTCTCATAGCTAATTCCAAAGATTCTCCAAGAGGAGTGAACTTTCATTTATTATCAGTGGACCAAGATTTGTATTCTAGCTTCTTTTGAGATGATTCAGGCACCTTTTGTTCTGAAGCTTTGATGGCTTGGGTACCAATAGTTAGATTGAAAGCTGGTGCCTTTGATAGGGCACATATAGTATCAACAATGCCATCTATGATGATGCCTTTATTCTTGTTCTAGTTTTTGTTCTTGTCTTTAGAACTGGATCCTGATTCGTACTTGTCCTTTTGAAGTATGATGTCTCCTTTTTTCACAAGTACCTTTTCAATTTTGATCGCATTGTCTACCATCTTATCAAAAGATGTATGATCTTGCATTTGGAAAGGGTAGTTGATTTTTGGAACAAGGTTATTGATGAAGATTTCTAGTTTTTCAGTTTCTAGAATAGGTCTAGCATATAGAGAGAATTTCTTTCTCCATCTTTTGAGAAATGTCAGGAATGGTTCTCCTAGATATTGCTTGAGATCACAGATATTAATCATGGTGACTAGACGTTGAATGTTGTAGGAGTATTGCTGATAGAACAATTTGATCAACTCCTCAAAATTTTTGATAGTAGAAGGCAATCTAGAGAACCAATGAATGGCTGCTCCCCCCAGAGATCGAGGAAAGAGATGCGTCAGATAGGTTGGTTTGTGCATGAACTCCATAGATTGAGTATAGAATTCTCTGACATGATCTTGAGGATCAAATTTTCCATCATACTTATCATACTTAGGTATTTCCACTCTTTTTGGGAATGGTGGCATGTACAAGTCTTTGTCAAATGGAAAAGGACATAGGGCCTCTATGGAGAACTCCTTGGGTTTCTTTTCTTTCTCAAGTTTATTAAGTTTGACTTGCATGGCGTGCATTTGTTTCATCATAGCCAAAATAGGAGTCTCTTCCTCATGCGTAATGATATCTTCAACATTAAAGTTGGGAGGAAGTTTAGCTCCTTGATGAGCTAATTGTAAAAAGTATGCTTCTCTATCTTCTTTCAAGAAATGTTTCATCATTCTTTTGAAGTCATTGTCATTTTGATACTGAGCAATTTCTTTAGGTGTGGGTTCCTGATTTGCACCATGTTGAGATTGAGCTCTTTGAGAGCCAAATTTTGTCCCTACTTGAGATATGGTAGGATTTTTAAGACTCCCTGGGATAGATCAAGGAGGAGTTTGTTGATTACCTCTATGAGTTGATGAAGGAGGAATGTAACCAATTTTCAATCAAAAATTTCCAAGACCGTTGTCTTCGTAAAGACTAGAATTGTAGAGTTGCTCAAGAGTTGGATCCTGGAGAGTATTCAAAGGTAGGGTATGGGATATTTCTCTAGATTTCTTGTGAGAGGAAGCTCTAGTTTCCACCATTAACCTTGGGTGAAGCAAAAGAATATGATGAAGACAACTAAAGAAAGATCTGATTCAAGAAGATCAAATGATGCAACCTTGTCAAGGTTTGATTGATTGAAGCTTAGATTAGATGTAAATAAAGGAGAATGTGCCCTAGATGTATGGGTAGATGCCCAAAAGATAGCGGACATGAGTTCACACACACATCTATTTTGAAGATGGATTGAAGATTGATAGTTATGACAAGGTTTTGACACAAGATGAAAAAGACTCAAATTGATTAAACAGAAGGCTAAATCAGATTCAAAAGGCCACTTTAGGAAAATGAATGGATTCTCAATAGTTGCTGCTCTATTCCTAACATAGTGATTTGTTTGACAGATTCTGGAAATAGGCTATAAAAACTAGATTTTTGACAAATTTGACCAATCTTTGACAACTTTGACTTTGGCTTTGATACGAGTTTTGAAATTTTAGGATGACTTTTGACACCAGAAAGGATTTTGCTTCAGATTTGCAATTTTTTGGTTTTTTAGTTTTAGATTGTTCACAAAATTGTTTGTCCAGATTTGAAGATTGTCTTAGATTGATTCATTCTTAGTAACCAGATAGATAAACGGCACACAAAATAGCAAGCAAGTGATTTCAAGCACATCTGAAAACAATGAACAAGGGACAAAGCAACCCTGCACATGAACAACCAAGTGACTGAATTGTGCTAATCCCTAGGAGTGCTAATAGTGTATGTTCCAAAAAGTTTTGCAATAATGCACATATTCCTAGAAAATGAAAATTTGGCCTCACTAGGGTTTGTAGTAATGGTTTGACTCTACAAATTTTGTGATCTCAAGAGGGAGAACTCCAATCCAGGTGCACTGGGGTTTTGACATAGTCTAAGAACTTAATCTTCAGGATCTGCTAGGGAGATTTGACAGCCCAACAAGAGACCACACCTGTGAAGATTTCCTCCACAAGGACATTTATATAGTGATTATTACTACCATTGAAAATGGCTATTACTGCTTGAGGTTTTGTCAACGTGGTTGACCCAATTAAGGGAATTTCCACTATAGTTAACCCTCTCTAAAGGTGACTCACAAAAGATACCACATGGAGACTAGATCAGATTCAAGGATCTAGGTTTCTGGTACTATCCAAAAAGGAAGTAGAGCATAATCCCCTAACCTCTTCACTTCACCAAAACAAAGCAGACAGATTAATCTGACATGCTAAGACCAAGATTATCTCACAAAGATCTATGATGTCAACCACTTATGATCTATCAACCTCTCCAGAGAGAGAATGTATCAGTTAGAAGCTGAAGACACACACATCTAGTAGAACGTGAGACGCTCTCAACAACCTCCCTACCTACAAGGGTTCCTTCATTGAGAAGAGTTTCACTGGAAACCCACTCTCTCAAGAACCACAAATAGTGTTCATAGGGCCTATTTACTATGTGTAACAAAGATGTTGAAAAATGAATCTATGTTCATTTTTATAGCCCAAAATGAAGTATGTGATATGAAAGCAATAAAAGTCACACAAGCTTGACATGCAAGAGTTCTTTTTAATCCAAATTGAAATGTTATCAGCTAAGAAGATTACCTAAATTCCTTGCAACGTGCTTAGTAGATTTTTACCTATTTTAGCAATGTTTCTTGCACTTTCCAATCAGCAAATCAACAAGTATTAACCAAAAATAGAAAATCTCAATTGTTAGGGTTAACCGTTAGTCCAAATCTGAAAATCAAATTTGGAAAACTGCCTATAAATTTGAAATGACAATTGGATTTCTGATGCCAAAATTCATATGTCAATGGGTGTCTTTGTTTTCTTGAGTAACTCTACTCTCTATTTTCTGTACTTTCTTGTGTCTACTTATCTGTGGGAAAAACATAGACAGGGAGTTAGAACATAGAATTTAATAATCTAATAGCAAAATTAAACAAAAAATACCAGGCAACATTTACTAGCTAATATGTGTCATTTAAAAGCTAGCAGGCGTGATCAAAATACTCATAGGTGTAATCAGATTATTCATAGGTGTGATCAAAATGTTCACAGGTGTGACTGAAATGTGCACAGACATGACTGAAATGTGCACAGGCATGACTGAAATGTGCATAGGCGTGACTGAAATGTGCATAGGTGTGGCTGAAATGTGCACAAGCATGACTTAAATGTGCACAGGTGTGACTAAAATGTGCACAGGCATGACTGAAATATGCACAGGCATGATTGAAATGTTTGTAGCTGGTGTCAGAATGCTTGTAGGTGGTGTTTCTCCTATTTGTGCAAAATTGATGAAAAAGTGACACTAAAAATATACAAAATTTGATAAAAATGAAGAGGATGAGGCTCAAGGCCCCACGGTGGGCACCAAAAATGTGTGTGTGAATTTTGTACCTAGCTGTAGACACAACACTTTAGTAAAATATTAGAGGTTAGCAAAAATCAAAATCATGCAAGTAATTGAAACTAAACTAACCAGGCAATTTACTGCCTTCTAGTAGATGCGAGTATGTATTCTCAGATTGGACCAATATCAGTGACCTTGATGACACCTAAATGAAGGATTTGAATGCAGAATCTAGATATGAGATGAATGCAAATTAATCTATGTTTTTGGATTTTTCTATGCAATAAGATGAAATAAACTGATATGAATCTATGAAAAACTGATATGCATGCAATTAATCTAACAATGATATGCTAAATATGAAACTAAAATGACAAGATTGACCTCACAAAAGTTGTTGATTTGCAAAGAAGCTTCAATTCTTCAGATGTCGATTCACTAGCATAATTGTGCAAATTCGTGGATTGATTTTGGCAGAGCAAGTATGCAAACTTGTGAGATGATTTGTGAAGAGCTGAGCCTTGATTTTATAGAAATCTAGGGCTTTGGGGATGCATGGAAAAAGCCATAAATCACTCAAATAAACTCAGGCTGATTTTTGAGTTATCAAAGAATAAAAGATAATTAATTCACAAAATCATGCAAAATCATGCACAAACAACTTTTTTAACTCAAATCAGAGTTGAGTTTAATTTTAAAACAACTTGAATTGATTTTTTGATTTAAAGTTTAACTATTTTTTGAATGTGCATAATTAATTATGAATTAAATAAATAGATAAAGTGATTTATCCTCAACTTAACTGATTTTTTAAAATAAAACAATTGATTTATGGGTTACTCAATTATTAAATCAAACTTTTATTCAAAAACTATATTATTAAATTTGACAATTGACATTAATTAATTAAATAGGAATTTAATCAATTAGTCATAAGATATTTGATTTATTGTCAAAATGGAATAATACAATTTATGAATAAATATAATTAAATCCAATTAAATAATTAAGTGGCAGTATTAAATCTAATTAATTAAATATTTAGAATATTCAATTAATTAAATTTTAGGATAAATAGGATTTATCACCAAATAATCATTAAATTAAAGATAATTAGGATAAATAGGAATATTGCTAGGAATATTCCCGAATGTAGAATTTATGATAATTAATTAGGATTCGATAATGTGTCGATGTGCCTTAGGTTAGGACTTTGATGTCAATTTCATTTGATGTGTCGATATAGGAGATTAATGAACCTATAGCCCATTTTTGGGGTATTACAGTACCAACCTCTATCAGTGCCAAATAGACCACGGGAATGTGTGAGCATAGATTTCATTGTGGGCTTACCAAAGACTAAGCATAGTCATGACAACATTTATGTTGTAGTAGATATATTTAGTAAGATGGGGCATTTTATACCTTGTAGGACTACACATGATGCTATAAACATTGCTCATTTCTTCTTTAAAGAAATTGTAAGGATCCACAGACTACCCTAAGCATTGTTTCAGATAGGGATGTTAAGTTCATGAGCCATTTTTTGGAAAACATTATGGAGTAGATTGGTTACATGTAGAGGGGTAGCATGTGAGGTATAGATAAATATTATATGTGTGAGGGAGATGATGAGAAATACAAGATCCACCCCTAAATCCAAATTCCCAAGGGAGAGATCCAAATTGATCAACCAAATGGTTAATGCACAAAAGAATCAATCTATGGAGAATATGAATGAAGGAGAAAACCTTATATTTTGTTATGAAAAGTATGTTCTTGAAATCTTAAATTAATAGAGGACAAATACTAACTTTAAAATAGGGTAGATCTAGAAAAGACTGATTTCTGATGTCTGTGTTCAGTTTTGGGAAATTCTGCAACCTGCTTCAAACTGGAAATGCTGAGACAGAGAAACCCAAAAAAATTTTGTCTTTCAGAGCTAGGTCAACTTTGACCTCAGAATCGGGGCACAATCTTACCTCGAGACACAATCTTACCCCCCACTAAAGGTCGACCTTGACCTGAAATAGCTCCGATGGAAATTCTGTTCGCTGTTCTCAGAAGTTCGCTAAAAAGGGTATCTAGATCTGAACTTCAATTCATTGTCCTGTACTTGCACCTGCAAGAAAAATGGTTTTGTTTTTTGGATGGGGGGTTTTCCTTGGTCAAACCCCATTTTGGAATCAAACTTGAAATATAATTGAAATTGCAATATAAATAAAAAAAGTAAATGGAACTATTCACCTTGCTTATGTTGAAACCCTTGTGGAGGATTCAAATCCTTGAATCCACAAGTATGGATGCTCCAAATGAATGTAGAAATGTATGTAGGATGTCTCAAATCAATGGTATTAGATCTTAAACACCAATCTTGAATGGATCTTGGACTCAAAGGAAGCTTGAATGAATGTGGATGGAGAAATCTTCAACAAGAGGGCTCCAAAGAGATTGAGTGCTTTAATGGCTAACAATGGATCTCCTTGATGAATGCTTGAGGATGAATTAATTCTTGAATGATTTCCTTCTCCTTCTTTCTTTTTTGATCTCTTGATTTCACTTGAGAGCTAGATGTCTTGATCATGAAATTGCTTGTTGAAAATGGGAGGAGGAAGGCTTCCTTTTATAGTGATCTAGGGCAAAAAATTATAGAGGGGTCGACATTGGAGAATTAAATTCCAATTAACCTTAACCCCTATAAATGGACCTAAATTAAATATCATTTAAGAGTTTACCATTTTGAAATCCAAAACAGCCGACCCAGAAGCGGGAAATAAAACTTTCCGAAGCCCGACATCCCAAAACTTCTAGAACCTAAAATTTTGACCTAGGGTCAGGGTCAAGGTTAACTCTGACCTAGGTCAAGGTCGAGGTCAAATTTGACCTAGGTTAGAGTTAAGGTTGACCTTGACCCACAAGGTTGTTATTGACCTAAAATGTCAAGGTTCTTAGTTTCTCAGAAAGAGTTGTCAGAAAAAGGCTGGAAATAAGGGAGAGAAGTAGAACATGGGGGAAACAACTAGATCTAGTCAAATACCCTTTCAAGGTGCTTGACGTGACCCCAAACCACTTACTCAGAGGGCTAAACATTCTTAACATGGAAGTGCTTCCATTTTAAGATCATACATTAAGCCCCCACTTTAGCAAGAGTATGGACTCGATGCAAACTCTTGGTAAAGGAGATCAAAATGAAAAGATAATCCTATTGAAATCAAAGGGACAAAGAAATCCTCAAGCCCCTAGGGACTCAAGTCTTCATCAACTCCAAGATCACAATAAGAGAGACATCTCTAGAAGAGAGAGAGAAGTGGGTGTGATTATCTCGCCCAATGAGAATTTCTATCCCATTGTGAACCACACAAAGAAACAACACAACTAGAAAGATGGAATTGAACCACCTAGTGAATGTGGCTACTCACTAGTCAGCCCATCAAAGATTAAATCTTACGAATATCCTATTCTACAAGAGAAAAACCAAAAACAAAAGAGATCCAGTCTTAAGGACACCTTCGACCTTAAGGGATCAAAATTTTTGAAACTGGAGGGATCAAGAGATCCTATGAAATAAAAATCCATGCTTTAAGGATTAGTCACTAATCCATAAAGGGAGAGAAGTATCTTGAAAAATATATGTATATATTGAAAGTGTGTGTGTGCAACAGGTGAGCAGAGTGTATGCCCCCATATAAAAGTCATTGCTAACACTTTAATAGGAGCAACGGCTTGAACAAAAACATAAAGAACTCCACTGATTACATTTAGACTATGAGATGCCCCCAAATGAAGACAAATGAAGGAAAATACCACATAAACATAAAAAAAACACAGAAGGGATCTACCTACCATGGGGTTAGTATGATCATAAGATAATATATATATGTATGATATTATTGCAAATGAATTGACATCATTCCCAAAAGAAAGTAGAACTATAATCACAATGGAGGAAAGAACACAAAAGAGTTACGAAGTAGAATCTTTTCAGACCATAACATGGAGACCAAAAAGAATCAGTGCTACCAAGTCGTGAATCCAAGCAGACTACACAAGGAAACATTTACAAATAATATCACAAGTACAACATAACATGAAACAACATATAGAGGAATAGAGATACATATAGAGGATTTGTATGACAAGTTTGATTCCTTTATCACCTTGCACCAATAGAGTAACAAGGGTCATATAAAATAATCTAACAACATTTAGCAAACACATCACAAGAGAAGCATAGTACTAGAGACAAACACACAACAAAGGCTACCATGAAGGACAAGCCAATCAACCATACCGCCTAATCTCCCCATCTCATTATATATCATTTAGGGAAGGTGGGTAACTCACAAGAGGGACTTTATCCAACATAGTAGGAATGATAGCCAGTTCCAAACAAGGATCCTCTTGAGAATCATCATGTTGGATACTAGGTGTAATTGTCAATTGTGATGAAAGCATATTAGGTAAGTCAGTATCAATGTCAATAGTCTCATATTCATCATTATCATCATCAAGAGTATCTTCTTCATCCAAATTAATCAAAATAGGATCTAAGATATGAATAGAATCATCATAATTATGGATCTTAACATCATTATTAACATTAAATTCTTCTAACACATCATGCATAGATTGATCAAAAGAAGGTAAAGAACTTTGAATAATAGAATTATGAGCCTTAGCTTGAGAACGATGTTTTTTACGATGTTCATTAGAAGATCAATTATATTTTGTTTTGTTTGAAATATATTGAGAACTAGGAGGAACAACTACCGGATCCTTCACAGGTTCTATAGGAGGATTAGTAGGTTTCTCAGCATATTGACAAGCAATAATAGGAGCTCGATTAATAGAACTAGAAGCCATAGATAAAGGAGGTATGGAAGGTGTAGGCAAAAGACCATGATTAAGATCCATCGAAGGCATGCTTAACTCGAGAATCTTGTGATGTTTATAGGCTTGATATGAGAGAAAAATATTATCAGGTCAAGAAGGACATGAATTAGGTAATGAAGGCCAAAAGAAGTCAAGGGTATCACAATCCATGGGCCTAGAAGGTTGATATAAACTATGGTTTATCATCTTCACTTCATCATCATGAATGAATTTAAGGCATTTATGGATAGGTGAAGTAACAACATGCATGGCATTCAACCAAGGCAAACCAAGCTTAACTTGGAATTGATCGGAAGTGGGAACAACAAAAAAGGTAGTGTTCACAATTTTACCACAAATTTCAACCAGTAAGTTAATAGAACCAAATGATGGATACAAAAAACCATTACAAGTTTGAATCCATACATCAAATGTATCATAATAATCACATTGCAAGTTTTTCATAAAAATATTTTCTTCAGTAATAACATTGACTAAGGATGTAGGATCAACTAGACAACCACATGTAGGTATCTTAGAAATCCTAGCATAAATGTAAAGGGGACCATTAGGAGCTTTAATAGTCTCAGAATCATCAAAAGTAATCAAGAGTTCCCGAGGTCTTTTACTCTTAGGTTGTTTTCAAGGTTTAGGTTGAGATTCCAGTTTAGGTTGCGGTTGTGGTTTAGGTTGAGGTGGAAGTTGAGATTGAATATGAGGTTGAGGTTGAGGTGGAGATATAGATTGAACAACATGCTCCACTTGATTAACAATGTGATTAAGATCATCCATCTTTGAATCATACACAATATCCATAGAAGATGGCTGAGAAATGGTATTAGTATCATGCGTAGGTAAAGGACTCATATAGATTTGAAGGTTTTGATTAGGACAAGAGACATATTTCTTCCCACTACCATCAGGATTATCAACAGATAAGGCATTATAATAAATTAAATCTTGAACCTTATGTTTTAAAGAATAACACTTCTCAATATCATGACCATTTTGACAATGATATTAACAAAATGCTTTAGGATCAAAAGATTTGGATGCTATTGTTGTAGGTAAAAGAGGTTGAATAGGAGGTAGAGTAATCATATTAGCAGTTAACAACCTATTCATAATAGCATGTAAATATTTAGAAAGAGGATTAAATGTACGATTTAATTGAAAAGCAGTGGATGCAGAAGTGGCATTGTAAGATGCAACAACAACTTGATCAGCAACTGCATTCACTTGTTTGTTTATCTTGACATAGTTGTTGAATTTTTAAATTTTTTTTGGATTAGGAGTAGCATCACTCTTATCAATTGGAACAGGAGCCATTGGAGTGTTTCTCTCAAATTGACTCACTTGTAATTGATAATGATGAAGCGTTGCATAAAGTTATTGAAAAGAGGTAAATTCAGTAAGCAGAATCTTATCTCTAATATCCTTTTGCAAATTTGAAATAAACATACTTTGAATATCAATATCAGGAACAAGATAGGAAATCTGAGCATGCAAATGCTTAAATCCACCAATAAATTCATTCAATTTTTCCTTAGCACTTTGTTTACAATGCATCAAATCAGTCAAAGACACTTACAGACCAATGTTATTTTGAAATTGTTGAATAAAGGCATTAGAAAGTTTTTGAAATGAGTCAATAGAATAAGAAGGCAAGGAACAATACCATTGTAAGGCCTTGTCACAAAAAGTTCTAGCAAAAAACTTGGCTAAAATCCTATGGTCATGAGCATAATCATTACAAAGGATTTGAAATGTTTTAACATGATGAATAGGGTCTCCTTTTCCATTTTAATTCTCGAGATGAGGCATATCAACTTGCTGAGGAATAGGAGTATGAATGATGTCTTAGGAAAAAGGACTTCCCATGTCACATGTAGGAATGTTAAAATTTTTTTGAGTCAAGGATGCAAGTTGTTGTTGTAAAGATGACACAATTTGAGACAAACTAATGATTGTTGAATCATTAGAAGAGATAGGAGGAATAGGAACATTAGAAACATTAGGTAAAGTGCAAGAAGCTGTAGGAATGGAAGATGCAACTAGAGGAAAACTTGGAACTATAGTTGGAAGAGGATTATAATAAGTAAAAGGAACATTATGATAAGAAGGTTGTGATCTAGGAAGGGACACAAGAGGAACACTCATAGGAACAGAGGAAACTGTCACTGTCACCAAAGAAGGAGTATAAGTAGGATTACTAGATAAAGGAATAGAAGAAGGTTCTATACTAGTAAAAGGAGGAGTCAAACCTAAATCTTGAGCTTCTTGAGCTAAAGGTTTAACATTTGAATGCACAAGATGAATAATATCTCGCAAAAGATTAACACCTTGATCACTATCACGAAGAACTTTCTTAAGGGCCTCTATAGCTTGAATAAAATATTGATTATGGTTTTCTTGAATAAGACAATTACCCATTTTATCAAGTTCAGTTGAAATTTTTTGGACTTGTTCAGGAGGAACTCTTAAAGCATCATCCTCATCATGAGATGAGTGAGAAGTTTTTTGCTCCATAATAGGGTTGGAATCATGAATAATCAAATTGTCATCCGAGATCCTAAGGAAAGGAGAGGGAGATTTAGGATCAAAGGCACCCATGAGTCTATGACTTCTTCTAACTGGAATGTTATAGGTAGGACTAGAGGTAGTAAAGCTCATATACCAATGCAAGACAAATGAACTAAACTAGGAAAACATAAAGCATGAATAAATGAATGTTTTTGGATTTTTATTTTATATGAGATGAAAAAATATAAAAGAAATCTAATACATGTAAGATCTAACACCATAAATACGATAAGGCATCTAATTCCACAAAAGAAAAGGGGGTAAGCATGTTAGGTTCACCAAAATGTAGAGGGGTAGAATGTAAGGTATAGATAAATATGATATGTGTTTGGGAGATGATGAGAAATACAAGATCCACCCCTAAATCCAAATTCCCAAGGGAGAGATCCAAATTGATCAACTAAAAGGTTAATGCACAAAAGAATCAATCTATGGAGAATATGAATGAAGGAGAAAACATTATATTTTGTTATGAAAAGTATGTGCTTGAAATCTTAAATGAATAGAGGAAAAGTCCTAACCTCAAACTAGGGAAGATCTGGAAAAGATTGATTTCTGATGTCTATGTTTAGTTTTGGAAAATTCTGCATCCTGCTCTGGACTGGAAATGTCGAGACAGAGAAAAACTAGAAATTTTTTTTCTTTCAAAGCCAGGCTGACTTTGACCTCAAAACTGGGGCACAATCTTACCCCCCACTGAAGGTTGACCTTGACCTGAAACAACTCCAACATATATTTTGTTTATGGATCTCGAAAGTTTTCCGAACATGGTATCCGGATCTGAACTTCAATTCATTGTCCTATACCTGCACCTGCAAGAAAAATGATTTTTTTGTTTGGATGGGGGGTTTGGCTTGGTCAAACCCTAGTTTGGAATCAACCTTAAAATATAATTGAAATTGCAATATAAATAAACAAAGTAAATGGAACTATTCACCTTAGTTAATTTGAAACCCTTGTGGAGGATTTGAATCCTTGAATCCACAAGTATGGATTTTCCAAATGAATGTAGAAATTTATGTAGGATGTCTCAAATCAATGGTATTAGATCTTCAAAACCAATCTTGAATGGATCTTGGACTAGGAGGAAGCTTGAATGAATGTGGATGGAGAAATCTTCAACAAGAGGACTCCAAAGAGATTGAGTACTTCAATGGCTAACAATGGATTTCCTTGATGAATGCTTGAATGCTTGAATGCTTGAGGATGAATGGATTCTTGAATGCTTTCCTTCTCCTTCTTTCTTTCTTGATCTCTTTATTTCACTTGAGAGCTAGATGTCTTGATCATGAAATTTCTTAGTGAAAATAAGAGGAGGAAGGCTTCCTTTTATAGTGATCTAGGGCACAAACTTCTAGAGGGGCCAACATTGGAGAATGAAATCCCAATTAAACCTAACCCCTAGAAGTGGACCTAAATTAAATATCATTTAAGAGTTTACTGTTCTAAAATCTAAAACAACCGACCCAGAAGTGGGAAATAAAACTTTTTGAAGCTCGACATCCTGAAACTTCTAGAACCTAAAATTTGGACCTAGGGTTAGGGTCAAGGTTGATGTTGACCTAGATCAAAGTTGAGGTTGATTTTGACCTAGGTTAGAGTCAAGGTCGACCTTGACCCACAAGGTTGTCATTGACCTAAAAAGTCAAAGTTCTCAGTTTCTCAGAAAGAGTTGTCAAAAAGAGGCTAGAAATAGGGGGAGAGAAGTAGAACATGGGAGAAACAACTAGATCCAGTCAAATACCCATTCAAGGCACTTGGCATGACCCCAAACCACTTACTCGGTGGGTTAAACATTGTTAACATGGAAGTGCTTCTATTTTAAGATGATATAGTACTAATCTCTTATTTGGATCAGCTTACCACCCTTAGACTGATGGCCAAAATGAGGTGGTTAACAAAGTCTTAGGCAACTTGTTGAGGTGTCTAACAAAAGAATATGGGTAGACATGGTATGTGGTTCTTCCTCAAGAAGAGTATGGATACAATGATAGTATGAACAGGACTACCGACAAGAGTCCCTTTGAGATTGTTTATGGAATGCACCCAAGGGGTGCATGTGAGCTTAGAGACCTTGGAGCCATGGAGTATGGGAGTGGCCATGCTAAAGACTTCACTCAAACAATGAGGGTGATCCAACAAAAAGTTAGGAAGAACATTCTAGACTTAACTCAAAAGTTGAAGGCCAAAATGGATGAGAAAAGAAAGAATATTCAGTTTGAAATAGGTGACAGTGTCATGGTTCATCTAAAAAAATCAAGGTTAAAGAAGGGTGTGTCTAAAAAATTGTAGATGAAGAGAATAGTTCCTTGCAAAGTCTTAACCAATATGGGGCTAATGCATACAAACTATATCTGCCAAGTGGACTAAACATCTCCCAGGTCTTCAATGTCTCTAATTTGATTAAGTATAAGGGTCATCTCATTGAGATGGAAACCAATAGTGTAGACATGTGTGTTGATGTAGAACATCATGCCCTTCCTCCCAAGGAGCTGCTAGAAGCAGCCAAGGTCTTAGACTCTAGAGTCAAGAAGACTACTAGGCAGAAGGTGTATATGGAACACCTCATTCAATGGAAGAACATGCCTAAATCAGAGGCTACCTGGGTGGAGGTTGAAGACTTCAAGAGGCTGGGCATCTCAAAGGACATCCTAGTCATAGGAGTGACTTGATCTTTTTGTTTGTGGGGGAGTATGGTGTAGGGCACCTAAGTAGGGCTACTTGGTACCTAGTGCCCCTATTGTGAATTTTGGCTTGTAGTGGCATTAGCCAAGCCACTAGTGTAGTGAGAAGACTAGTTAGTATCTCAAGTGTTTTGGTTAGTGTTTATTCTTTTCTTGGTTTTTCCTAAGTCCTAGGTGTGTCTTCTTGAGTCAGGATGAATCAGAGTTGGCTAACTTTGCTAAAGTTGCCAAGCATGGGACAATATTGCAAAAAGTTGTAAAATGGCCTCTTTAATGTTTTAGAGGATGTGAATTGTCTTAAGGACCCTAGTTTGATCAGGGTTACATTCCCAAGAGGTGTGAGTAGGTGGTTTCCCAATCCACCAAAAGTTGCTATGACAACTTTGAAAGTTGCTATGACAACTTTAAAAGTTGTCATGATAATATTTCTTATACACTTAGTAATTGTCTCTAGAAGATGAATAGCCTGACCCATGGGCCCAAACACTTAGGTAGGGGTATTTAATGTTCTAAAACCCTAAATGTGATCATTGGGAAGTGTGGTGTATGGAAAACCAAGTCTGGCACAAGTGTGACTGTGTATCTTTTTGAGAAGTTAATAGATTTTGGGTGTGACAGAGATCAAATATGGATTGAAAATCAGAATGTACTATTAATATGATTTAGAAAAAAAGAGAGGGGGGGTGAATTAGTTGTTCTCAAGTCTTGATGTATAAAACAATCTCAAAAAATTATCCTTAAATCAGATCCAAAACCAAAACAAACTTGGTCATCACTGATTCAATAATAGAAACATCTAACAATGCAGTCCACTACCTAGCTGTAACCTAACTTGCAAAACATAGTAATGTTCAAATCTAAACATTCACACAAGTATAAACACCAGGATTTATAGTGGAAACCCAATTTGGGAAAAACCACTTTGTAACATGCCACTATTATTTTCACTCTTCTGAATTGAGCTCGGTAAAAAGCCAACCCTGTCAAAGGTTACAATACACACTGCCAGGTGTGACTCAGTTAAAGGATTTCAATCACCCTGTTAAAAGTGAGCCTAGTCATATGACTTACATACAATCCATTAGAATGCAACCTTGTTCAAAGGATTTAACATATGACTGTTAGGTCAACCTCTGTTAAAAGGATTTTGACAGTTACAATGGTTAGAAAGTAGCAGCAGTATTATCTGAAAAATATACAACTCACTTTGCAAATATCAGATCTGATTCCATACACTAATGCTGGTTTACTAACTTTGAAACTTTTCCATTTCCATCTCTGATCTGCTCAAAACTTTTCTTCAAGCAATCTCCACACTTCTCCTTCAGCCTTTTCTTCTTATTCAGTCAATAAAACTTTCCTCTTCTAGCATTCTTTGTTCATGATGTACATACATATCAAAATGCTCAGGTTCCCTTATATTTTCCTCAATTAGGTCAACTCATCTTTTTCCCCTCAATCTCAATCGTAGATCTTAGGGTTTGGTCGAATTCATTGAATCTACCCACTTCATGTTCTTTGGCTCCTTTTCTAGAATCATCTCAAATCTCTTAAAGATTTACAATAAAATGTTTTACAATGCATTTAATGCTTCCAAACAATCAATAAATAAAGTCAACACATTTTACATAATCCAAGAATTCAACAATGTCAGCTCCAAAATTAAATTCTCTTCAAATATAAAATTGCTGATGCTTGGTCAATACTGTGATTGTTCACTCGGTCTTCAAGTAGAAAGCTCGGTCATTACTAAAACTATTTCCTTGGCTTACACTATCTTCCTCGGCAATTTACTGATGCTCGGTCGACACTATAATTTTTCTCAGCATATACTAACTCGGTCGACACTAACATCACTTGGCTTAAACATGATTTTTCCATTCTTTGCTCGATTAAGCCTACTAGTTTAGTCTTTAGTCTTACTAAGATAAACAATACATTGTCTCATCATAGTGCAACATAGTCAAGTACACTTTGTAGTATCAAGATAACTCAACCTTTCCCTAGGTGCTATTGTTACCAACCTTGCTTAGCCCCTTAACAACACTCAAATAGATATAGTACTTTCCTAAGTAGTAACAGTCTTACCAATTAAGGTTTGACATCAATGACAATACAACAATTGTTTCAATTTAGTTTCCAACATGTACTAGTTGCATGTGTTAACATAGGCTATGTTTTGGTTCTTAGGATAGTTATTTTATCATTTCTTTGATTCTTAGCTTTAGTTTGTGTTTATTCCAATTTCTGGCCTGTCTCAGGTTGGTCCAAATAGTGCATTAGAAAATGGAGTGCTAGATCACTCTCCCACCATAAAATCTATATGACTCCTTGGGATCTATGACTAAACTCCTTGTAACATAGGATGGAGAAAGGAGGAACCCTAAAATGTTCAGGAAGCATTTTTAAGGTGATGCCCTAGGCGATCCAAGAGTGCATGGCTAGGGATCACTAGGTATTGCAGAGCTCTTAGAAGTGATTGAAAGAACTCATTGCTTCAATCCAAGCTTGTGGAGGGGAGACTAGATGTATTACCAAGCATATCCAATGCTGAGGAGCTTCAGAGAAAGGTTGAGGCTTAGAGAATCACCAAACCCTCATTGGTTCAAACAGTGAGCTAGTAAACCCTTAAATATAGCCCTATTTCTAGGAGATCCTATACAGACAGCGTGGAGAAGGGAGACTTGGAAAATATTTAATCCCTTCCAAAAGAGTACTCAAATAAATGATCAATTTGGTATCTTGTTTGGATAAAGTGAGTGTTATTAAGCAAAACAGGTCAATTAGGCCTATTAGCCTTGTAGCCATTTTTGGTCTAGTCAGCAACCAAAGGCTATTAGTGATAGGATTTACCATGAGGAAAGTGGGGATAAATATGGTTTTAAACTATTTTTCATATGAATCAACCCTCCTCTCCAATTGAGGTTGAAAATAGACTTGATTTACATTTTTAGGAATAACGGAGCTAGAGAGAAGCAAAAGGGTAACATGAAGAATTGAGATGGTTTTAAATTTTGATGTCACAAGTTGAATTGGAAAGGATTGAGATTATAGATCCTTTTGGAAGGGTATTAGGATAATAACCTATAGGCTAGGAGCATAGCCTTTGGTGAACCTAGGAGAATCTAGGACAAATTGAGCAAGGCTTGTGTTACATCAATTAGGTAGATTAATCTTTTGCCTCTTAATCATCTATGTAGATTTTAGGTTAGATTCATAAAATCCTTCCAACATTTCATTCTCCTTCTCCTTATAGATACTTCTCAAAAATTTTCCTTGAATCCACAAGAAAATAGTTTACCATATATTAAATGCTCCAGGTCATTAATCCTTATCTTCAACACGTTGTCCATATCCTAAGAATTCAACTATGTCGACTGGGAATCTCAATTCCTTCACAAACTATAAATTATTGACACTCGACCAATACTGTGTTCTTTTTCTCAGTCGTCATTGGAGAACTCAATCATCATTAAACTTGTCCTCCTTGGAAATTACTAACTTTTCTCAGTTAATTCTATGATACTCAACAATTACTAATGCTCAGTCAACACTAATGATTAGTCGACTTATAATGGTACTCGGTCGACACTAGCATCACTTGGCTTACACTAAAATTTATTTATCTTCTCCTATTTTGCTCGGTTAAGCCTATGCTTTCAGAATTTCTTTCCTCATTTCTTCTAAGCTTCAAATCAACTAACTTCTTCACTTAGTGTTATAGATAAACAACACGTTACCTTGATAATGTGCCAACTAATCAAGTACCCATTGTAGTTTCTCATAATTCAACCTTTCACTAGGTCCTCTTGTTATCTCCTTTTTTCAAATCCTCTTCATCAATCAAAATATATGGTACTTTACTAGATAGTAACTATCTCACTAGTTTAGGTTTGACATCAATGACAATATAACAATTGTTTCAATTATAGTTTCCAACAATCTCCCTCTTTGGAATTGACAGCAACACCACATGCAATACCATACTCCATATGCACATAGTATGTAATGAAGAAACTTCTATCAACTGATCTTTCATTAATATCCTTAGCTTCATTCTAATTCTCATCCAAGTGTCAACTCCCTCTTGGATAGATTTCTCTCTTTGTTTGTTCACCAGTTTACTGAATCTCTTACTGTATCTCTCCCTCTTTGACAACAATGCCAAAGACATTCATCTTTACCATGTAAATATCTTCATGTCAGTTCTCTAAACTATATGCTCCCTCTATCATCTTGCTTATGACTAATCAACATTCTTGTGCTTTACTCTTCACAACTCTAGGCAACTCCTAAAGTGTGACTTCCTTTGCTTCAATTTATTAGATATTATGATTAGCACATTTGATGTAATTCTCCTACTCGATTATAGGTAGCCTCAGTTATGGGAATCACCCCTAATTTACCTCTTAGATACTCATGATCATCCTTAGGTAATACTTTAGTGAATATATCTACTAATTATTCCTTTGTATGCACATATTCTAGTCTCACTTCCTTGTCTTGAACTAGTTCTCTCAAGTAATGATACTTGATAGCAATATGCTTAGTCTTAGTATGCATCACATGATTCTTTGATATATTGACATCACTTGTGTTATCACAGAAAATAACAACTGGCTTAGTGATTTCTTCCTTCATACCTTTCAACAATTGCATGATCCACACTAGGTTTGAACAAGTAATTGTTGATGCACTACAAATTCAACCTCTACTATAGATTGAGAAATGTAATTTTGTTTCTTTCTTGTCCAAGAGAATAATATCTTTCCAATAAAGAATGCACCACCACCTGTACTCTTACTATCATCCACATTTCCTGCCCAATACGCATCAGTATAAACTTTCAGTTCAAACTTTTCATTCTTCTTATAGTATAGTCCATAGTCCTCTATTCCTTTCTGATATCTCAGTATTCTTTTCATTGCCATCATGTGATTGTCTTTAGGGATGGAATAAAATCTTGCAACAATCCCAACTGGTAGTGCAATATCTGGTCTATTGTGAACAACATATTGTATCTTTCCAATCATAGACATGTACAAGGTTTGATGCACTTCATTTGTATCATCATTCTTTGATAGTTTTTGTCTAGTAGACATGGGTGTACTTACTAGTCTAGAGTCCTCCATGCCAAATGTTTTCAGTATCTCCTTGATATAATTAGATTGTATAATGTAGATTCCTTTGTCCATCATGATAAATGTACAAACCAACAAATAATTTGATCTCTCCAAACATAGACATCTCAAATTAAGTTTTCATCTCATTTGCAAATGTTTGGCATAGGGCATCTTGTCCTCCAAATATGATATCATCAACAAATATTTCTGCTAACAATATCCCTTTACCTTTTTATTCTTCAAGTACATATTGTTTTTATCATTTGTTCTTGCAAATCCAATCTTTACCAAGTAATTATGAAATCTCTCATACCATGCTCTAGGGGCTTATTTCAATCCATACAATGCTTTGTGTACTTTACAAACCATGTTCTTCTTGCTTAGATCAATTAATCCTTTCGACTGTTCAATGTATACTTCTTCCATTATTCCATTCAGAAATGCAGATTTGACATCCATTTGATACACTTTGAATCCTTTGTAAGATGCATATGAAAGTAGAGTTCTCACTCCTTCCAATCTTGCAACTGGGGAAAATGTCTCCCCATAGTCAATTCCTTCTTCTTGTGCATAACCCTTTCATACCTATCTAGCTTTGTTCCTTGTGACTTCTCCATGTTCATTCATCTTATTTCTAAACACCCACTTTGTTCCAATGATATTATTATCCTCTGGTCTAGGAACTAGTGTCCGAGTTTTATTCTTTTCTATCTGCTCAATCTCTTCATTCATGACTTGAATCCAATCTTTATTCTCCAAAGAATATTTCATTTTTTTATCCTCAAACTCACATAACAAGCATGTTTGATCTTTCAACTTACTTATCATAACTCCAGATTCTTTAGGTCCAATTATTTGATCTGGCTTATGATGTCTTCTCACATATTGTGCTAATGTAGGCTCTGGTCATCTTTATTCTTGTTCTTGATCTTCAGGTTCATTGTGTATCTCTTCTTCCTCTCCTGATTTCTTGACAACATCCTCCTAATGCTTGGAATTTTCTTGTTGTAGCTTTATGGGATTTTTCTATTGCCCGATAGAATTATTTTCTAGTTCAAATGAATTCCTGGCCTCTCCTTCCATGTATACAAAAGATCTATAATTTTCAAGTTCCTTCTTGCCTTCAATTTCATTTTTTTCTGTATATTCATCAACTCTAACATTTTCACTATCCATAACTTTGTTAGTGTTAGAATTCAAACACTTGTAAGCTTTTCTCTTAGTGGAATAACCTAAGAATATTCCTTCATTACTTTTAGCACCAAGCTTTCCATTTATATTGTTCTTGAGTATATAACATTTGCTTCCAAAGAATTTAAAGTATTTCACATTAGGTGCATAACCATGCCATAATTCAAAAGGTGTAGCATTTTTACCTTTCTTGATTTGTACTCAGTTAAAGGTATAAACTACTATGCTTACATCTTCTCTCCAGTACTTTTGTGGAACATTCTTCTCTATCATCAGTGTTCTAGCACAATCCATGATTGATCTATTTCTTCTCTCTACTATACCATTTTGTGGAGGTGTCCTTGGTGCAAACATCTATCTCTTAATTCCTCTATCATTACAAAATATGTTGAACTCATTAGATATGATCTCTCCTCCTCTGTTAGATCTCAAACATTTCAAGATTTTACCTCTTTCTTTCTCAAATTTTGCCAAATACCACTCAAACAACTAAAAGGCATCAGATTTTTCCGTAAGAAACATTATAGTCATCATTCTACAGTAATCATCAACAAACATAATGAAATATTTATCACCATAGTAACTTTGTACACCAACAGGTCCATAAAGGCCAGTTTGAACCAATTCCAAAATATCATCAAAAGTATGTGTCTTGCTCTTGAAACTAGACTTTGCATCTTTCCCAATTGACATTGTTTACACATCACATTATCGGGTTTCTTCAATCTTGGTAAACCTCTAACTCTTTTCATCTTACTAATGCTTACCAAATTATCAAAGTTCACATGACACAACCTCTTATGCCATAACCATACATCATCAAATCATACAAACAAACATGTTTCTTCAGATAGGTCTAGATAGAACAAATTACCTCTTGTTTATTCTCCTCTTCCAATTAGTTCACTGGTGGCATCAAATATATTAGCCTTTTTATGATGAAACTCAACTCGGTAATAAGAAAAATTCAACTGTGCAACACTCAACAAATTATAGTTAAGACCTTCAACCCAACAAGCATTATCATATCATATCTTATCAGTCAATCTTATTGACCCTTTTCCCTTCACAAAACATGGTACATCATTACAAAACTTAACACTACTACCTTTGTAACGATTTAAGGTTTCAAACTTACTTTTATCACCAGTCATGTGATGTGAGCACACTATCAATTATCCATATATCACTTTTACTCACATATGAAATAAGTGAAGTTTTCTCATCTTCATCAAAATCATCTTTCATAGAAACATAAACAACTTCTACATCATAATCATTAGACTCACTAGATTCACTATTAGTTTCTTCTTCAACAATATAACAAGATTTCTTATCTTTATCCTTGTAGTCCGTATACCTTCTGTGATCTCTGTCATCCCTTTTGTCTTTGTACTTGTTTTCCCTTCTCTCATCCTTGTCATTCATGTCAGGACATCTTGCTACAATATGACCAACTTTGTTGCATGAAAAACAAATTATAGGAAGTTTACCTTTAAATTTTCCTTTTCCTCTGGGTATCCTTCTAGCCATAAGTGCCTCAAGATCATCATCAGAAGTGTCATTGTCACTGTCACTATTCACACATCTTTCTTTTCCTTTCTTTGACTTTTGAAGAACCATTTGAGACTTGAATGCAGATTTAATATTATGAGTAGTGAAATTATCAAAATTCGACAACTTAAAAGTAGTAAGCCTACCAACAAGACCTTCCAAGGTTAAGTTGTTACCATGAGAACATCTCAGTTCTTGTATTACAGAAACTCTAATAGCATAAATAGGAAGTAGGGTTCTCAAAACCTTTCTAATAACAATTTCATCATCAATATTTCCATTAGCTCCTCTATTAGCATTCACTACTTCTTTAACTCTGGCACAAGATTGAACAATAGTTTCACCTTCTAACATTCTCATTTCATCAAACTTACCTCTCAAGATTTTAGATTTGTCTCTCACCACATTTTTGTCTCCACCATAGATAGCTGCTAGTGTGTCCCACATTTTCTTTGCATTAGTGCAGTTCTTGATTACTTCAAATTCATGATAACTTAGGGATGATGCAATCTCCAACATTTCTTGATTCTGTTCTTTTGACTTTTCCTTCATCTCCTCAGTTGTCATAGGTACAACTACTAGTACATAATCATGTTCCACATAATATTTCACTAAATCACCAATACCAGCTAGGTGTAACTTCATCAAACTTTTCCATGCAAGGAAGTTCTCCATGTTCAGCTTTGGTACCTCCTTTTTATACATCATGATCTTTAGCTTCAAGTACCTTCAAAATTTTTCCTTACAAGTACCAATAGCTTGGATACCAATTGTTATAATAAATTTAGAATAAATGAGGGGGGGAGAGGGTGAATAAGTTATCCTCAGGTCTAGATGTACCAATTGAGTTTTTCAACACTTCAACAAACCTAGATCTATTCAGCAATCCACTCGGTCTTTATAGAATATGATCAGTAACATAAAACTTGCAGTCCACTATCCAAAACTAATTAACTTGCATAATATAAAACTCTTAACAACATTCACATCAAATAAAATTCACATAAGTATGACACCAGGATTTAATGTGGAAACCAAATATGGGAAAAACCACCAATAACGTGCTACCAAATTTTCACTCTTCTAAAGTGAGCTCTATGAGGAACCAACCCTATTAAAGGTTACAATACACATTGCTAGGTGTGACCCTATTAAAGGATTTAATCACCCTATTAGGAGTGGCCTGGTTAGAGGGCTTACACACATTCTATTAGAATGTCACCTTGATTAAATGATTTACAAATGAATATTAGGTCAGCCTTGATTAAAGGATTTTAACTGATACAATGGCTAGAAAGTAACAATAGGTTCTGATCTGAAATATACAACTCACTTTGCAAATACAATTCCAATAAGCTCATATGTTGATTTATTAATTGGCCTTCATTGTCATCTCCATCTCTAATCTACTCAGAAATTCCTTCAAGTAATCACCAGAACTCTATTCAACTCTTCACATCTCTTCTCAGCCTTCTGCTTAGGTTCGCTAATCAATAACATCAACCTATTCTACTCTCTTCCACAACCTACAGCTAGGTCATCCTTATACCTCTTTGATTAGGTAGCTTAATCTTTTTCCGCTTAATCATCTTCATAAATTTTAGGTCAAATTCATCGAATCCTTCCAACATTTCATTCTCCTTCTCCTTCTAGATACTTCTCAAAACTTTTCCTTTAATCCATAAGAAAATGGTTTATCATGCATTAAATTATCTAGGTCATTCATCCTTATCTTCAACATGTTTTCCATATCCCAAGAATTCAACTATGTTGACTGGGAATCTCAATTCCTTCACAAACTATAAATTACTGACACTCGACCAATATTGTGTTCTTTTTCTCGGTCATCACTGGATAACTTGGTCATCGCTAAAATTTTCCTTCTTGGTAATTACAAACTTCGCTCAATTAATTATCTTATACTCTGCTATTATTGATGCTCGGTCGACACTAAACATTACTCGACTTATACTGGTGCTCAGTTGACACTAGCATCACTTAACTCACACTAAAATTTCTTTATCTTCTGCTCTTTTTCTCGGTTAAGCCTATGCTTTCACACTTTCTTTCCTCATTTCTTCTAAGCTTCAAATCCACTAACTTCTTCACTTAGTGTTATAAATAAACAACACATTACCTTGCCAATATTCCAACTAATCAAGTGTCCATTGTAGTTTCTCATAAGTCAACATTTCACTAGGTCCTCTTGTTATCTCCTCTTTTCAAATCCTCTTCATCAATCAAAAGATATGGTGCTTTACTAAATAGCAACTGTATCACCAGTTAAGGTTTGACATCAATGACAATATAACAATTATTTCAATTTTAGTTTCCAACACTTTATCCATTATGGTTCATCAAACTCATGAAACTCTACATACTGTAAAATATTTAGGTTTTCTAACTTTTCGAATGAGGGATTCAACTTTTGATCCTCAACCAACATTCTTATCAACTCATTGTGAATCTCTATGTCTCCAATTGATTCAAATTTTTAAATTATGTAAGCTCTAATATCCTCAACATGAAGAAATCCATGTGGGGTTTGAAAAATTTCACCCTATAGGTTGTCTTCCATCAATTTGAATAGATGTTTCTTGAATTTATATCTATTTATTTCTTTTAAATTAAATAGGTGATGTGTATCCATGACTTCAAATAAATGCTGAAATATAGGCTCACAAGAAGATTAACTACCTTTGATATCAAATTAGGTTTTACATGATCATAGAGATCGATCAATCTGCTTCAAAAAATTTAAGACATTGCTCAACTATGCTCGAATGGTGATAAAAATGACTAAGTGTCTCCTTAAATAGATCGCAAAATATTACTATCAACTTTCAAAAGGTACATCCCAAAAAGATGTTTAAAATCAGTCAACCATACAACTGCTGGCAATAAATCTAGAGTACATTTAAGACCTTTCTACCTTAAATATAACATAAACACAAAAAAATGCAACTATGCACAACCTTGCAGACTCTAATTCTACATACCAAGGGCCAGATAATTTATTGGTGAACTCTTCCAATGCTCCCCCTAAGGCCATGCTTGTCCATTTAGGCTGAAATATAAACTTTAGGCATTAGGAAAATATCTAGTGACATCTACTGACTCCTCCTGATCACTGGAATCACTCTGGTTCTTTTGTTTCCATACTTTATCACTATCCTTGCTTCCTTCCTTGTAAAAATTTCTATTAAACTCATCCATGTACTCTACCATGCATTTACCAACATCACCAACATTCCTCTTAATAGATAAAGGTGGTCTTTTGCTACCAATTGGCCTATTATATCTACAGTACTTGGATATGTCTCCCTCATTATTGTACTTGAAACAAGTAACAGGTGGTCTTCTAAACTAAATCCTATCTTGTCTAACTTACAACTTACAGTTCCTTACAATGTGCTCAAGATTATTACATTTGTGACAAATGGTCTTATTGGATGCAATAAGTTTTATAACAAAGTCTCATTCCTTCCATATTTCATCTGGTTTTATACATTCATTTCTTCTATGTCCATATTCCCAACAATTAAAATAATAACTAGAAAAAGGTTTGGAAACATTCTTACCTCTATAATCCTTCTTCATGTGACCAAATTTGTTGCACTAAAAACATCTACCTTTAAAAGTTTTGATCTACTCTCTAGGTTTCTCATCTTGATTAGGTTCTTCTTGTTGATTAGGTGACTCATCTATTATGCATTCAGATTGTTTTTCTTGAGATTTAGAACATTCATCTTTATCAAAACCAACTCCATTTTGTCACATTTAAGATTTTGTTTTCCAAGCTTCTCATTAATCTTTTTGCTACTCACATGAAGTTTCTCAATGTGATTCTTCATCTCAATAATTTATCCTTTAATTATGATATTGAATTTATCCAGTTGTTCATATTTGATTTTGACATCATTAATTTCTATCAGCATTTTTCCCATCTGCACATTTGAATTATTTAAAGGTTCTTCAATTTTTCTTTGTTTATCTTTTTCTTTCTAAATTTCCTTAGTCATCTACAAGGTAGAAACTTCACGTTCATGTTTTAAAGATTTTTTTTCTTTCTTAAGTTGATCAATCAGATCCAATGAATCATTTTCAGGTTCCTCCTACATTATTTCCATAAGTTCCTGCCTTTGGTTCCTTGAGAGTTCAAGTTTATCCTTAAGCTTTTTGATATAGTCTTCTTCTCTTTTCAATTTGAATTTCAATTCTACATTTTCTGCATTGGCCTCTTCCCAGTCCTTAAGTGCTGCCTCAAAAGTTTCTTTCAAGCTACTTGAATACATCAAGATCTTGCTTAAGATGTTAGGCTTTCTCTTCAAGGGCCTCGAGCTCTGATACCAATTGTTAGGATCAATAAATACTAAGAGGGGGGTGAATCAATATTGCAACACTTTACTAATAAATTTAAACAGTTCAAACTAAACCATGAACCTACTGAAATACAAAGAACATATGCATAAAGTAAATAACTCATGACACCATTATTTTTCTCAAGGAACTTGGCCAAGGGAAAACCCCAGTGGGGATGGTACCCACAAATAATTCACTAAAAGTATTGTGTCCCTATTAGGATACATTTCCCTATTAGGAGCATAATATTACATTATTATATATCCTTGTTAGAGAACAAAACCTGTTAGGATTCTACAACCTTTTTAGGGGTGAATAGAAAATGGATCTCACTACTCATACAAGGGACTCACCATCCAATATTATAAAAGGTATCTTGCAATAACAAAAATGAACTAAAAATAGTCTATTGTGCCAAAGTAGTTCTAATTGAATCTCACAACAATAATTACAAAATATCCACTTTACTCACTCATCACAAATTTTCCATCCATCATATATCACACACACACACATATACATACACACATATATATACATACATACATATCTATACACACACACACATGATCAACTTAATTTCCTAGTCGGCTCACTAATTCTTCACAAAGAGTGTCTTTACACTTCATTCAAAGAAAAAGAATATCATGCGATGATACATACACCAAGATAGGTGAGGACCTATCATAAATCATAAATCAGATCACAAAAATAACTTTGTTATTATCCCAATCATCGTGTCTACTCAGGTGCCTTGTTTTCACTACATACTATGCTCGCACAACTTAAAAAAAATGTAACTCTATCCAGATGAAGCCAAAACTCAAGGGTATGTGCAAGATCAGGAGAAGCCAAAAAGTGGTGATGTAAAAAAATCCACTTTTCAGTCATCCAAAAGTGCATGAAAATGTATGTTGACTTTTTAGTAGGCCTGGGTGTCAGTACACCTAGGCAAACCTGACACCAAAGCACAAGCCTAATCGGGTACCCAAAAAAATTGGGTACCCAAAATAATCAGGTACCTGAAACCCGTGGCATAAATCAAAACCTGAGCCATTTTCCTCATTTCTCTCCACATTTTGAGTTTAGAAAATGGCTCCAAATATCCTATACATGATTAAGTAAATTATTGCGATATCTTGATTAATTTCTTTCATTTTCATGTTAAATGTAGTTTTTTTTGTTAAAATGGGGTTTTGTATTGATTTTTTTAATAATATATGAAATCAATTTGAAATTTATATTTTTTTATTATTTAATCAGGCATGGCTAACAATAATGAAGATAATAACCCTCCCCCACCAAATAACGATTCCCAAAACAATCCAGAATCACTTCAAAACCCTCAATCTTTAGAGGATTTGATACATGAGAACTTGAACACTATACAGGGCTTCAAAAACATGTATCAGAATATACCTACGTTAGCTCCTATGCTTGCCACCCTAAATACCATTGTTGAAAACATTGACACCCTTACGCAACAACATAATGCTGCTCTTCATTGGCGTGATGATATGCATGACCAATTTGATGATGAGGTTGACCATGATGGGGTTGTGACCCTTCATATAACTAAGGAAGATATAGCCTCCCTTTTTGTTAATCTTAAAACCGGATTAAAAGTTGACCCCAAAAAGCCCAAACTATCAATAAAATTATGCACAAACGAAGTAATGCGCACACACTTTTGGGATCGCTGGTGGATGGTTTTTGATAAACCACCCCATAGAAATTTGGAGCTCCCTTTCTATTTGATAAAATTTTTTTATGCCAAGTTTGTGCTTGGTCACAATGTTAATTATTGGAGCATGAGGCCCAACATGGGCATAGGCGGAGGAGCTCCTCATACTAGGCCATTTTCTCAGCACAAAAAGGCCACTACCTTTGTCCCCTCCACTGATGTCATACCCCCTTCTTTAGTGCAACATCCCGATATCATTGCAGAGGCTACCTCATAGAGTATTAGGGCCATTCATTTGTTGAGTGATCAGTTGATCATGTAGACTAGGTCATTGTTGCCTCCTGGTGTGGATGATGCTGGTGCATCGACATCTGGTAGTAGTTCACATGTATGTGTGGCCCATACTTGCATTATGTGCAAGAATTTGTGCCTCAGACCGCTTACTGATGCTGATACATATCAGTATGTTATTGGTGAGGAGGATATAGGAGACACAACTAAAGAGATTGCAACACCTCATGGAGCATCTATGTCTCATGAGAGTGTTGAGGAGGGGTACATAGAGCCATGGACTCTTGTTGATATGGTAAGAGTAAACATTATAAATAAATTTGTCACATGACTTATTTAATTTAAAAATAATTTATTTATTTAGATTAGTTTTAATGATTGCATGCACTTATGAATATATATTTTTTCCATTTATGTTCAGTCGATGACAAAGGAGGAGTTGAGATAGGTGGATGAATCCACACTTTCAGCCATTTCATTTAGCCTTGACACCTATACAGTATATTATAAATTATGTACCCATTAGTTTTTTTTATATCATTTGGTGTACATGCTTAAATCTCTATCAATTAGAGATGAAATTCATACTTTTACTAATATATTGTCATCTTATTGTACTCTTGCAGGCTACAACTGATGTTAGTGGGGGGCACAAGGGGGTTCCTTCTTCATGCGTCGGCAAAGGAAATGTAATTAATTGTTTAAGATTAATTATGCATGCATATGTATGCCACTTGTGTGTAGTAATAAATATTTTACTTGCACTTTATTGTATAGGGTGTGGCTCTTGATGATGTCCCGACACAGGCTCAAGAGCCTAGGCTAACATGCATCTCGATTAAGAGTGATAGCCTAATTGTACGTAGACTTTTACATATTGTTATTTGTATTTTGTAACTAGGCTTGTTATGATGAAGTACATTTATATATAATTGTAGACACGTAAAAATGGGCAAGTGCTTTTAAATTGCATAAATCAATAAAATGCACTAAATCATCAAAATGGATTAAATCAAGTAAAAATGGACATAATTAAATAAAGTTGGACAAAATCAATTAAAATAAAGGAGAAATTAAATAATGATGTTAAATAATTAAATCAAAGCTTAAAAGGGCCAAAAACACTATATAATTGATTTTAATCAATTAATTGTATAGTTGTTTTAATAAAAAATCAAAAGGAACCTATTACCCTTACATGGCTAAATTTAATTAATTAATTAAATTTAACAAATCCTAAATTTATTTCAACAAAGTGATGAACCAATGAGAATTGAGGACAAAAAGACATAAATCACTCAAACATTTAAATTGTCCAAAGCTTTGAAACCATTTAAAGGCTCGTCCCCTCATTTGTCCCCCCATTTATGAACAATGCAAAGTATTTGACTCAACCAAGGGATAACCATGATTACTTTACTCCACCCCCTACCCTTGGACATTTACTATAAATATGAGGCATTTTGGAGAGCATTAGAATCTTAGAACTTCATTTGCAAAGCATTGTTATTATAGGCAATTGAGTGCATTCTAAGAGCAATTAAGATCATTTAGAGCAATTATCATTGTAGTTTGTCAATTTGAGCTAGATTAAGCATTGAATGAGCATTGCAGAAGCATAGTAGAAGCATATAGCAGCATAATTTATCATTTTAGAAGTGTCACTAGTGAGGATCTAAGTTGAGAGCTTCACTTACTATTTCTTTCTGGAGAACCATGAGATGTTCTAGATTATAGTTTCATTTTTAAATTAGATTTGCATTGTATTTTCTTTAAATTGATGCTATTAGATCTTAATTTCATAAAGGTGATATTCATCATCGCACAATAATTGACAATCTTTTTACTCTCATAGGTTACTCCTAGTGTGAGGGAGGGCCCACGAGAATCTTTCATATCTTTGTTGACCCAGCCCACTATTCCAGAGGAGGGATCAACGGATGTAAGTTTTAATTTTAGTTCAATCAATTTGTAATTGTATTATGCTATCATCCTATTTTGTAGATTTATTACTCTATGTTGCACCACTCTACTAATCTCATTATTTCAAATGTATATTTATAAGTCAGAGTTGGTATTGGTGGCATTGTCCCTTCGCTACCAAAGACTTATGCTAGGACACCTGATCATGGTAGGTGACCGAGAGGCCAGGTAAAAATGTTTGTATTCAGTTATAATTTTAATTAAATTAGTGTTTGAATTATGAATTATATATATATATATATATATATATATATATATATATATATATATATATATATATATATATATATATATATATATGTACAAATCATATAAACTAAGCAATCTAACTTGGGTTTGAACTCATTTTTGATGCAGGATCAATCAGAGCCAAACACTTCTTCAAAGAGGCTACATTTTGATGATCCCCCTACGACATAAGATGTAGTTTTAGTTTTGTGGTCATTTAGAGATGACACTTGGCACATTTTGAGATGGCATATATGCCGCATTGTAGACCTTGAAACATTGATTTTGTAGACATTTTGAAATGGCATGTGCCATATTTGTATATGGAGATACTTTTGATACATTTGATACTTTCTATATATAGAACATGTTCATTTTTATGTTATATTTGCGTCATCTTTTGTATACATATTTATTATTCATGTTTATGGAATTGAATGGTGAAGTTATATCTTGACTATAATTATCATTATGATTTAAATTATATCTTGTTGAAGTTATATGTCAATTTGTTTAAATTTTTTTATAATAGATGTAATAAATTACTTAGATGTAATAATTTACGTAGGTGTAATAAATTAATAGATGTAATGAATTTGTTGTCCTCAGTCACATACCTTGGGTCACTTGGGTCGAGCGTGGTCGTGAGCATTCCAGTGACTCCATGGGTAGAATGGGGTTGTCATTGGTGTTAATCTAACCAACCATAGATGATGGAGTAGATGGTTTGATGCTAGGATAGATGGTTTGAAAGATACACTGTGGAGCTACTTTCAATTGACCCTCACTGCAAGTTTTGGCATCGACTGAGATCGCCTTGCCAAATGCAAATGAAGTCAAATCGCCCAAAACTAAGAGAGGTTATTGTAGACCTCAGAAACACAATCATGTAGCCTCTGATGGTTTGTCAATACCTCTCATGAGGTCCAAGATAAAAGACTCGGAAGATCACTACCCAATCATGCTTAGTGCACCTTGGGGTCACTTGGGTTGAGCATGGTCGCAAGCATTCCAGTGACTCCATGGGTGGATTAGGGTTGTCACTGGTATTTACCTTTCCAACTAGAGCTGATGAAGTAGATGGTTGGATGCCAGGATGGTTTGAAAGATACATTATGGAGATACTTTCAACTGACCCTCACTGCAAGTTTTGACATCAACTGAGATCACCTTGCCAAATGCAAACAAAGTCGAATCACCCAAAACCAAGAGAGGTTATTGTAGACCTTAGAATCATGATCAAATAGCCCCTAATGGTTTATTGATACCTCTCATGAGGTCTGAGATACAAGCCTCAGAATATCATTGCCCAATTGTGCTTAGTGCACCTTGGGGTCACTTAGGTCAAGCGTGGTCGTGAGCATTCCAGTGACTCTGTGGGTGGAATAGGGTTATCACTAGTGTTTACCCAGCCAACCAGAGCTGATGGACCAGATGGTTTGATACCAGGATGGATGGTTTGAAAGATACATTGTGGAGCTACTTTCAACTGACTCTCACTGCAAGTTTTGGCATTGACTGAAATCCTTACCAAATGCAAATGAAGTCAAATCACCCAAAACTGATAGAGGTTATTGTAGACCAATAACCTTGGAAACATGATCCCATAGCCCCTAATGATTTGTTGATACCTCTCATGAGGTTTGAGATACGAGCCTCGAAAGATCACTGCCCAATCGTGTTTAGTGCACCTTGGGGTCACTTGGGTCGAGTGTGGTCATGAGCATTCCAGTGACTCCATGGGTGAAATAGGGTTTTCACTGGGGTTTACCCAGCCAACTGGAGCCAATGGAGCAAATGGTTTGATGCCAGGATAGATGGTTTGAAAGATACACTTCAGAGCTACTTTCAACTGACCCTCACTACAAGTTTTGGCATCGACTGAGATTGCCTTTCCAAATGTAAACAAATTTGAATCACCCAAAATTGAGAGAGGTTATTGTAGACCTTGGAAACATGATCCTATAGCCCCTAATAGTTTTTCAATACCTCTCATGAGGTCCAAGATACAAGCCTTGGAAGATTGCTGCCCAATCATGTTTAGTGCACCTTGGGGTCACTTGGGTCAAGTGTGGTTGTGAGAATTCTAGTGACTATGTGGGTAGAACAAGATTGTCAATGGAATTTACTTGGCCAATTGGAGCTAATGAAGTAGACTATTTAATGCTAGGATAGATGGTTTAAAAGATACATTATGGAGATACTTTCAACTGACCCTCATTGCAAGTTTTGGCATCGACTGAGATCACCTTGCCAAATGCAAATGAAGCTAAATTGCCCAAAACTAAGAGAGGTTATTGTAGAACTTAGAAACATGATCCAGTAGCCCCTAATAGTTTGTTGATATCTCTCACGAGGTCTGAGATATGAGCCTTAGAAAATCACTATCCAATCATGCTTAGTGCACCTTGGGGTCACTTGGGTCGAGCGTGGTGCGAGTGTTCCAATGACTCCATGGGTAGAATGGGGTTGTCACTGGCATTTACCCAACCAACTGAAGCTGATGGAGTAGATGGATTGATGCCAAGATAGAGGGTTTGAAAGATACACTAGAGAGCTACTTTCAATTGATCCTCACTGCAAGTTTTGGCATCGACTGAGATCACCTTGCCAAATGCAAACAAAGTCAAATATCCCAAAATTGAGAGAGGTTATTGTAGACCTCAAAAAAAAAATCCTATAGCCCTTGATGGTTTGTCGATACCTCTCACAAGGTCTGAGATATGAGCCTCAGAAGATTGCTACCCAATCGTGCTTAGTGCACCTTGGGGTCACTTGGGTCAAGCGTGGTCGTGAGCATTCCAATGACTCCATGGGTGGAATAGGGTTGTCACTAGCATTTACCCAGCCAACCTAAGCTAATGGAGAAAATGGTTCAATGCCAGGATAGATGGTTTGAAAGATACATTGGAGAGCTACTTTCAACTAACCCTCACTGCAAGTTTTGGCATCGACTGAGATTTCCTTTCCAAATGCAAACAAAGTCGAATCACCCAAAATTGAGAGAGGTTATTATAGAACTCAAAAATATGATCTTGTAGCCCCTAATGGTTTGTTAATACCTCTCACGAGGTCTGAGATATGAACCTTGGAAGATCGCTGCCCAGTCATGTTTAGTACACCTTGGGGTCACTTGGGTCAAGCATGGTCGCAAGCATTCTCGTGACTCCATGGATGGAATAGGGTTGTCATTGAAATTTAACCGGCCAACCAAAGCTAATGAAGTAGACATTTTGATGCTAGGATAGATGGTTTGAAAGATACACTATGGAGATACTTTCAACTGACCCTCATTGCAAGTTTTGGTATCGACTAAGATCACCTTGCCAAATGCAAATGAAGTTGAATTGCCCAAAACTAAGAGAGGTTATTGTAGACCTTAGAAACATGATTTGGTAGCCCCTAATAGTTTTTCGATACCTCTCATGAGGTCTGAGATATGAGCCTTGAAAGATTACTACCCAATCATGCTTAGTGCACCTTGGGGTCACTTAGGTTGAGCATGGTGCTAGCATTCCAATGACTCCATGGGTAGAATGGGGTTGTCACTAGCATTTACCTGGCCAACCAAAGTTGATGGAGTAGACAGTTTAATGCAAGGATGGTTGGTTTGAAAGATACACTATGGTGCTACTTTCAACTGACCCTCACTACAAGTTTTGGCATTGACTGAGATTGCCTTGCCAAATAAAAATGAAGTTGAATAACCCAAAATTGAGAGAGGTTATTGTAGACCCCAAAATCATGATCACATAGCCCCTAACAATTAGTCAATACCTCTTACAAAGTCCAAGATCTGAGCATCATAAGATCACTACCTAATCATGCTTAGTACACCTAGGGGTCACTTGGGTCGAGTGTTCCAGTGACTCCGTGGGTGGAACAGGGTTTTCACTAGCATTTACCTGACCAACTGCAGTTGATGGAGCAGATGGTTCAATTCCAGGATAGACGGTTTGAAAGATACACTATGGTGCTACTTTCAACTGATCCTCACTACACAATGAATCATTTACATCTATCATGTATGTATCCATCTGATTTAAATGAACTTTCAAAGCATCAAAGATTGTTTGAAATGATACAACATAATATCCTTAAAGCATTAGAAACAACAACCAAACATGTAAGAATTCAAACCATGCAAATGACATAAGTAAATAATAAAAAATTATGTTTTTTCATTGCCTTTTTTGAGAAAATGTATACTTAGATTCCTCGTTGGCACTATTGGCCACCTATACATGATTTTGGTCATAAGTCCTTATCAAGACTTCTAGGACATTTAACTTTTAAATCAAATTGATTGTTACAAATTGCCATTATAGGCTTCAAAAGATCTCAATTAACCATTAAGGATCCTTTTTTCCTTCTATCTCTGATTGGATCCATGGTGACCGTAGGTGTCTTCATAGGTGCTCTTGCACAAGTTACAATCCACATACAAAACCAAGTTTATTGACTCAAAATACAATCTAAGAAAGGTGAAATTAATGTATTGAAATTAAGCTTAAAGAACTTAGAAAACATTGCACTAAGTTAACTTATTACCTCGTCAAGTGTTCCTGAAGGCTCATCTCTTTGCTTCAGGGTCTCCAATAGTGCTTCATGATCAACAGTACTAATAGTCCAAAGTTCTTTTATCTTTGGTATTCCTTGATGCTTTGACAACTTGACATTTGTTGCTATAGCAAGGTGTGAATACATGAGAATAGTTTTGTGCTTCTCATAGTCTTCAAATGCAGGAATTCCATTCTTTCTAATCATTTATGTTTGCAGCCATGTTCCCGCAACAACAACTGAACTGGTAGGATATGTGAACCCATCACCATCTATCATTGGTTGTACAAGCTTCTATTTACCTTGTACACAATGTGATAACCAATAATCTGACCTCTCATCATTCCCCTGCAGTGCAATCAATGCAAAAACATCTCCTAGCTGAAGAAGATTTGAAAGATGGTCATACTCAACTGAAGTGTCCATGTCATCATTTCTTATAGAGAGTGTCAAAGATAAAGGAGTTAGATACTGTGGAACCCATGTAGCCACCCACTTAGTTGACTCATAATGATCCCAATCATACTGAAAACACATGGGGCAAAAACAAGCCAACTCTCATGTCTAAATGGTCCATGTACTACTATTGGAGCTTCGGAATGAATGCATTTTTGAAGAGTCTTTCACTATTTGACAATCCAATCTATCTCCTATAGTTCCCTCCTCAACAAACCAAAAGAATCTATGCACTATA